>JAUCMX010000028.1:5261585-5396585 GCA_033459395.1 Hemibagrus guttatus
CCAGCAGATGAGCTACTGTTGCTCAGATTGCTGAAGATATTAAAGCTGGTTCTGATAGAAAGGTGTCTGAATACACAGTGCATGACGGGTCAGGACTGTTTTGGCAGCAATCGGGGGACCAACACAATATTAGGCAGCTGGTCATAATGTTATGCCTGATCGGTGTATGTGCTGTGCGGCTCGGCTTGCAGCGCTCGACGTAAGGGCGAGATTTGGAAAAAACAAGAACTGCATGATAATTATTGGCAGGATGTAAAGAGGAAAATCATTAACAAGGGACTCTGGACAGGTGAACATATTAAGGGAACAAACAGATAAGATAGAGGAGGAAAACAAAACAAAAGCACATGATGCGAGCTCAAAACGAATCAGATCAGCACTGAGAATTAGCTTAGGCATGGTGATTAGCTTAGGTTATTTCTAGGGATCTTTGCCTTTGAGTTATTGAGATTATGATTAAACTGATTCAAGCTAATAACTATTAAAAAAAACAATAAATGAATATCTTTAAAAATTCACAGACCTTGAACCGATGCACTGGGGCAGAGAAATACTGCTTTATTAATACAAACAGAATAAACAGTTGAGTCAGTTGAGAACTGGCTATCTTTAAACAATGTCTAAAGATCTATCTCTTCCTGTAGTACTTAAATTAGCACTTAAAAAGTGTGGTGTGTGATTTACAGAGTTTTTAGGTCTAGTGAACCAGCATCTGGTTGAGTTTATTGATAGAGACTTCAAAGAACTGTGTCAGTCACTCTGGATAAAGCTGTCTACCAAATGGCATAAATGTAAATGTAAATGCAAATAAACAATCATTTGATACAGTTTTTGGGTCTAGCCTGACATCCAATTTTTCTGATGCAAGTGTTGAAATTAGCATCAATATTTTTTTAGCTCGATACTAAAATTCATGCCTGCATGTACGTGAGAGAATATAAGTGATAAAAAAAAAAAAGTCCATTTATAGATGAAAAGCTGACTGTTGGGAATATAAGCCCCGAGCCACCGCTTTCATACAGAAAGTGCTACATATCGCAGCTACTTCAATTGTCCTTTTGAACACGACTACGTGAGCACGGCTCTTCGAATGAGAATGACTCCAAGGGCAGCTGTTTTGTACGGACGGCCTCTATAGGCAGCGAGTAATTTAAATTCTTGTGGCGCACAAGGAGAGCTCATCTGTCTGACTCCTTCATAAGAACGTTGCCTCACATGCCTCCAGATCAAACCGTTCTCCAAAAAGAGTTCTCATTGTTCTGAGACGTACTCCCAATGCCTGCTGCTCTGAGACGCAAAGCTCTGGTATGGATTTTTTTGCCGAGGAGACTGTCCTGGGATTTTTGTCGGGTGAGGCGGAGGGTTTGGGGAGGGTTGGATGGTGGAGCGAGGGAAGACTCTAAGGGCAGGATGAAAGACTGGAACGCCTCTGATAGATTCGAGATAGCATCTTCTGCCTACAGCAATGTTGCTGCAATAAAGCTGCATTTATACAACAGGTGCATTAAGGTACTTACAGTGATGAGAGGCAGAAAGATGACAGAAGAGACAGAAGAGCATGCAGTGTTTACACTACCTTAACAGAAGAAAGCACTCATTTGCTGGACAAATCGATGTCCGATTAACTCCCCGATGTCTGATATACATGCAGCCGCTTCTCATCTTAAAGCATATCGACCACTTTGCTTAAGCTGACGGATTTAGTTTAGCATCACGTGACGATTCGTGACAAAATCATATTCTTTTTCATGAGTATTTGATAGGATTATCAGTCTGAAACACAAAACATTCTCATCACTAAGCTGAAACGAAGCAGCGAGTAGAGCTCATGCCCTGACGAGTCAATTACATCTTGTTGTAATTACCATGTCAGTGGCACTCTATAGAGAAAGTTAATAAAGCTGTCATGTTAGGAAGAAACTACGACAGAGCGTGATGTTAGTGGAAAATAATAAAAGATGCAGTAATGCGATACGGCTTGATGTAACACAAAGTTACTTTCTCACTGCTGAGAGAATATAATCAACTTCACTCACCGTGAAGTTGATTATATCCCTATACCAGCACAAGTGTTTTATTCCTCTTACACCACAGCGATAACATTTACAAAGAATAATACCATATTTTTATCCGTTTACATTCACATAATGTTGTGAACCATCTGTGATTATATATATATATATATATATATATATATATATATATATATATATATATGCTAAGACAAAAGTCATCATCACTCTGAAGGAAAATTTTACCTCCGATGGTTACAAAGCGCTAACACTGAACATTTTTTATCTGTTCACTATTAGTCATGATAGAGCATCCACCATTCATGTTGTTACTATAGAAACGCTAACATATTATGAGTGCATTCATATTTTATACACCTACGACTGGCTTTGCAGTGGAACTAGCATCCAAATCGTGCTGTTATACAGAATTAATCAACACAGTGAATTGAGAACTCAGCAGTGCTTTGCTGTAATGTGAGTTTAATGTGTCGATGTGTAAGGTGAGAGAGGAAGCTATACAGTACCGCATGCATACATGTGTCATGTTTCCACAGAGTAATGCTTGTTTCATGTCTCAAACACTGTGAGAAGAAAACAGAAACTGATCAACAAATGATTATTTCGGGGGTTTTCTCTTAAGGGATCCAGTGTTGTTGTTCAGGTGAATCTTTGAGGCCTGGGTATATTCAAATGTGTGATACGGGAATTCCTGCTTTGTTTTTCCTGGATAACTTACAGTTTATTCTCAATGGCTCAGCACTTCAAACAGCTGGGGTAGGGTTCGAATCCTGCCTCCATCCTGTGTGCATGGAGTTTAGTTCTTCGATGCATTGGCTCCGTGTCCAGTTTGTCCCTTGCCTTGTGCTCTGAATCACATGGAATAGACTCCAGGTTCCTCGTGACACTATGTAGAACAATCAGTCGAGAAAATGGATGGATTGATAGCCTCTAAATTAGTGTACTATGTGAAAGAGGAGAGCAAAAATAAGCATGGGGCAAGAGCTGTGTAACAGAACTAACAAGGCTTTCCCTTTTTGGCACTGAGTGAATATAAATTACAGCAGAGGGACAACTCAGAATATATCAAATGTTGCTGGCAATAAAGGGCTAGTTAATATTCCTTTAGATCTTCATGCCGTGACTTGTTATTATCCATTCTCTAAAACAAAGCTCAAGTAAGAGAACCTTTTAGTCATCAGACATTGAGTCGTGGAGGGAAGTGGTTTCCTCCTTGCACTAACCATCAATAAAACAGCCAGAACTTAATGTCTCATCAGACAGAATGACTGGTAGGAAAGAGGAAAGAAAGGAGATTTGGCAGACTTTTCGCCTCCAGATTCTTCCCCAAAATAAGCAGGAAATCAAATTAAAAAGTGCACTTGTACCACAGCTACAACCCTGCAGCATCATTTCTGTTTTTCTGAGTGCTTTAACAGCCCTGACCAGGCACAGAGATTTTCAGAAATGCATTAAAAGCCCTAATGTGGTGCAGTTTTAAAGGAGATATACTACTTTATGGTGCTCTTCTGTGGGGATTGAGGGAGGAGGCACCTTGCCAGGGAAGACCCTATCCAGATTTGGCAGACGAGTACAAATGCTTGGCAGCGCCACTGGCTGAACGGTGCCAAAGCGCACACTGGCATTGACAGCCGAGGTTCAGCGAGAGGTGAATCACCGCTCACAGTAGTAGTAATAGACCCACAGCTGCAAACCAGGTTTTAAAGACATAAAGTCCATCTCTCGGTGTAAAAATAGCCTGCTTTAGGATAATGCACTAGAACTGGGGTTATGTAAAAGACTGGTACAGCTTCGCACACAGAAGATTGCCGGCTTGCGTAAGAAGGACGAGAGAGGAAGGAGTTTGAGCTGCTGAAGAACTTATAGCTCAGGATTCAGACTCTGGCTGCTTTACGTAACCTTTCAGTAACTGGCTCTCTTCCCATCTGCTAGTGTCCTCATAAAAACATGACAAGACTTGAATGAATGAGTGGGATCAATGTGTTCATCAGTGGTAACAAGATTTATTCGGCTTGGTTCATTATAACCGCCTACGTTCTGACCTAATAAAAGGAAGTGGAAGCAAGGAAAATCTTTCTGAACAGTGTTTTTTTTTTGTTGTTGCTGTTGGGTTTTTTTTTTTTTTTTGGAGGATGCTATAATTACTTCCCGCGAACCCCAGATGAGACCGAAATTAACTCATTTGTGAGAGCGATGAGAAACTGCGAGAGAGTGAAAGAAAGGAAAAGAATGTGGGGCAGAAAGAATACCGTAAAGTAGCAAAAGAGGAAAAAAAAAGAGGACGGGAGGAGAAAAATAATTTGAGAAAAGCAGCAGTGCTGAGAGCAGAGATTTCTGCTGCATTGCACCTCTACCTCACAATCTCTCCATAATCTCTCCGGGTTGAAATTCTAGTGATTTTCATTCCTGAATCCAACTTAACTCTTCTGATGTCTTCATTACTCTGTGTCAGATCTGTACGGAAGTCACGGATATTATCAGGATGGAATAACTTCGGCATGAATCTCGCTAAAACCTCCAAATCCACAGAACAATTAAAGCTCTAGTAACTACGAACAAGATCTCAAGGACGGGCGAGTGGTTCTGCAGTTTCAGTTTGAAAAAAGAAAAAAATCGTATTCCATCCAATCTATTCTGCCTTACAGTAATCCTCAATCGTCTTCAAAACAGTCCAGAAAGAAGTGTATCTTCTCCCAGGTTGAGAGAATAAAGACAGGATAGATAGAGCAGACCAGAGGGACGGATGTGCAAGGTACCAGGTGCGGATGCCAGCCTATTAGGTAACGGTGATGATAATTAGGGTGCGACGAGAGCCATTTGCATTTCAGACAGGATCCCTGTTTAAAGAAAAAATAACATGGCCTTCCGACAACATCTGCAGCAGAGCAATCACTGTTGTCTCCTTCTGTTCAAACAGCAGACGTAAACAGCTACACCTCCAGTGCAGAACGTTGCCTTTTGCCTCATACCTGTTACACAGAGTTCGCTAAATAATTACAGCGTTCCTCATCTTTATTTATGCATCTGAGAATGAGGAGGTATTCTGTAATCTATATATAGATGAGCTAATCTGCATGTAGCGCATGATTATGTTCGTTAACTCGTTCATTTATTCATCTGCGAGACATGATGAATCCGGAGATTTTCCCAGAAACACTGCACCCTGGATAAAACGCCCCATACACACACATTTACACCTCGGGGCAATTTAGCACAGTCAATTCACTCACCAGCATGTTTCTCAGAGGTAGGAGGAAAGCTACATGGACATGAGGAGAACATGCGAAACTCCGTACAGTAACCTCGAACCCCGGAGCTGCTCTCTTAATGAACCTGGCTGCATTTTCATTTCAAAATCCAACTGTGTATTTTGCGTTTTTAATTAACTACAGCTTCTCACACTGATATCTTTTAACCAAACATCTGTGCCTTTTATCCAGCTAATCAACACTTCCATTAACTGAATAGCCTAATCATTAGAAAATAACAAAAAAAAAAACTCGTAAACGTTCAATTTGTGTTTCCACTTCAAACTGTAAGCAACCATCAAAACAGACCCAGAATCCACTTTCAACTTTCAACCCCTTGTCTCTCCGTGATCGTTGGAGAGCAGTGGGATTTAATGAGGTAATTCAAACACACTGATGCAATTTTTATACAAGCCTCACAGTTAAAAATCAGTATGCCTGATAAGTCGGGTCCTCTGCCGAGCAGGATATCTTTCATTCATTATTGATGCCTGGAGAGAGGAGTCTACACCTGAAGGCACACAAGGATTCCCATAGCCAGGGCTGGCCATCAAAGCCTCCTCCATAATCTCTACTTATCTCCTTCTCACCCTCCTCCCTCTCTCTCTCTCTCTCTCTCTCTCTCTCTCTCTCTCTCTCTCTCTCTCTCTCTCTCTCGTTACGCCACATTATAAAGCCCATCTTACTCAATTTCTATAAACCAGCAATGTTTAATTATAAAATTATTTGCATCATCATCTGGGCATCCAGCTCCTAGTTTGATGGTTAAAGCCCCCCAGCTTTCTAATTAAAACGGCAATATGAATGTCTAAAGCCCGAACGCGCCTGTTTATACGCAGCATTTCCAATCCAAGTGAAAACCAGTAGCATCTGTATGGGGCTGTTTTTTGTAAAGCGTTCCACCGAACAGTCATTAATGCCTCAGTAATTACTTCTGTGATCTTCTTTCACGTGGCTGACTAGCTGCCACTTTGCGTGTGAGGCAAATTTTTTTTTGTTCATGTAATTAAATGTCAGATTGATAGCTCTATTGGAGACAGTAATACAAAACCCCAGGCGGAAATGAAAAACCATACTGACAGAGGATTTTGGAGTTAAACATATTAAAATGAGAATTCTAATGCAGTCTGGTAATGTCAAAGGCAGTGGGCTATTGTTATGGATCAGACATCAGTAGCTGCAGAGTTCATTTCATAGAATAGTCTGGTCTAACAACATCGCACTGATACACTGACACCACACATCGCTCTAATCTGAGTAAACCGCAGAGAGAAAGAGAAGATAGAACCTCGGATTTAGCCTTTCGGCTGCTGAGGAGAAAGCTCATAACTCTACGTTTGCCTTAGCAAGTCGCTTGTGTCACTTGTTATTTTGTACTTGTAGTGTAGTGATTGATGCTACTGACTTCTAAAGTTCAGTAGTATGTTAAAATGAATGCCCTCTTCAGTGTGAATACTGGCTGTTTCTGCACACAGGCACCTTCCTTATTTTTCTCCATAATGTTCACATTTAATGAGAGGTCATATACACGTACACCGACCGGGCATAACAATATGACCACCTGCCTAAAATTGTGTTGGTCCCCTGATTGCTGCCAAAACAGCCCTGACCCGTCATGTACTGTGTATTCTGACACCTTTCTATCAGAACCAGCATTAACTTCTTCAGCAATTTGAGCAACAGTAGCTCGTCTGTTGGATCGGATCACACGGGCCAGCCTTCGCTCCCCACGTGCATCAACGAGCCTTGGCCGCCCATGACCCTGTCACCGGTTCACCACTGTTCCTTCCTTGGACCACTTTTGATAGATACTGACCACTGCAGACCGGGAACACCCCACAAGAGCTGCAGTTTTGGAGATGTTCTGATCCAGTGGTCTAGCCATCACAATTCCGCCCTTGTCAAACTCGCTCAAATCCTTACACTTGCCCATTTGTCCTGCTTCTAACACATCAACTTTGAGGACAAAATGTTCACTTGCTGCCTAATATATCCCACCCACTAACAGGTGCCATGATGAGGAGATAATCAGTGTTATTCACTTCACCTCTCACTGCTCATAATGTTATACCTGATTGGTGTATACACATACATTTATACAGGTATCTAATAACACAGTAAATAAAGGATTCCTTCATTAAACAACAAATTGGACCAAACTCCAGGAACAAAAGGTGGATGTGTTACATCAACTGAAAAAATCTCAATTTTACCCCTTTATCAAGAGTAACATACATTTTATCCAACTGAGCACCAAGAGCCTTGCTCAGGGGCCCAGCAGTGGCAGCTTGATGGACTTACAGCCTTCTGAGCTCCAGTCCAACATCTTAACCACTAATCTACCAAATCCCAAGTATCACGTCCTGGAGTGACTGTAGATGTCAGGATTGCAAGGTGACGGCAGCCATAAGAGCACATACCTGCGAGCCGAACCATGGACATGACAATAAGCATGAGCGTATGAAGCAAAGGACTATGAGCTTCACTGTACCACATACAACTCATACAACAATAAGAGCTTGACAATGAAACACACAGAAACCTGAACTGCTTATTATGTGTAACACTGAAGAAGTGGAAGTGATCATTAGCACATGTGACATGGATATCTGGGTTCAGCATAACTTGATGATGTTGAATGTTTTGTTCAATTCTAATTAAAGCATTATTAAAACAAAAACAAATAGGCACTTGTTTACTGCTTTTCTTCAAAGGCACCTGCATCTTTTTTTATTATTATTTATTGCTGTGGCAAAACACAATATTAATTCTCATGTGCAGTAAAATCTGTTCTGTGTAGTGCGATTTTGTACTTTGACCAGCTTTAAAAGCTCAATGCATCTGGAAAGGAATAAGACTGAACATGAACAGAGAGATCAGCCGTCACCAAACGTTTACAATCTTTTTTTTATTCCAAATTACAGCCTATATACTATTAGCATTTACATTCCATCAGTTATCTAAATCACAGACTATTTCCATCGACTTGGCTGACAGAGCTTGTTGAGTCCCAGGGTTTGAAAATGAGCTCGGTAAAAAACAGTGACACATCACGTTATAGGCTAATCCCTTTAACTTCTAATTTATGTTACTAATAACGGAAAGGATCGTCAAACTGCAACCGCGATCCAGATGCAGAACAAACAAAATATTTTTTGCAAACTGTCTCAAAGGCAATAAAATGTAGAATAAATGCAGTATGTCTCTATACGGCAAGGCTTCCGGAGCAGATTCTCCATTGCGTTTTATCCGGTCGTGTACTTGCGTCAATTATTTAGCTGAAAGCAGCTCATCAAACCAGAGACTACTACATGAATACAGAAAATTAGCTCGCAGACTTATATACATTTTTCATTTTGTTTACACTCACTGGTCTGATTAGAGCTGGCTTTTTTCTTCTTTTTTTTTCGAGGATGAAAAGATTAATTCATAGAGAAGTATTTCTTTATTTCTCTTTTATATCATATTCAAAACTTATGTGTCTGCATCTGTTCAGAGTACGTGGCTCCAGTCAAAAGCGCTGCTGTGAAAAAAAACTTTATCTTTTTGAATTAGTTCTAGCTATTGACTAATCAGTCATAAGCATTTAAAGGTAAAATCAGTCATGTTAGTCGCTTATCCAGCTCTTTGTAAGCCAGAATTGTATTGTAACTGGAACTTTTACTAATTTTAATCGAGTACCCAGGTCTGAGCTTGAAGGCTGGAGGGAGCTGTGAAGAAGTGTTATAAGGCATGTCAACTTTACGTGATAGATTTCCTCTCTTCTCTGAGAGCACTTTGCCACCTACTGACCGTAAAATGCTATCACATGACACCTTGAGCCGTTTATGAATCTCTAGACTCAGTAACTTGTAATGTAGAGATGGTCTTTAAGGAATAAATGTCAAGCAGGAAATTCAGGAAACTCTAGATTTATTTATTTTTTTTTATCTATTCATGGTAAATTGAATGAATACGTCGAGTCCATAGGCTTATATTCTAAAAGACAACTGAGCTTAATAAGTGAATTCTATGATTTCGAGGAAACTTTAAGAAGGAAGGTGTGTGATCGTAACTAAAGCTTAAGCATGAATTTTTTAAAGTCATAGTGCAGCTTAAAATGAACAGCCTTATTAATGTAAGGGGACTTGAGGCTATTGCGTCTCTGAGGATCGTCCTTTGATATTATTTCTCTGAATCATTAATTTTGCATGGCTCAGAGCTTAATCAGCTACCTAATGCCCAACATCTTCATTATCCAGAAGCTCGGAGAACTTGCCATTGCTGCCTACAGCACATGAATTCTAATGAAGAAGAAGAAGAAGAAGAAGAAGAAGAAGAAGAAGAAGAAGAAGAAGGGAGTGAAAAATTCCTGCAAAGAAGCGGATGCTAAAAAGTTACACATCTTTTATTAATTTATCCGAGCTGACAATGCTTGAAGAAGACATGCTAGCAAATCAACATAATTATGCCACTCACAAGTCAGTGCCATACCAGTGGGCATTAGCATACTCCAAAGCATGTTTTATGCAGACACTTCAGTGTGGGAAACATCAAAGACATCTTTTTCTCTTCGGTAGTACGCATGAAGGGCAGCAGATGATGCATGAGGGTTTGAAAAAGGGGAGGTACAGACCTGTGTCACATCTCAAATAAAGCTGTTAGTGAGTAAAGAAGTGGGAGTGAGTACAAGATAGAGAGAGATGCTGTGACAGGAAGACAGAGAGAGAAAGAGATCGGATTAAAGCTAGAAAATGAGAAAGAGTACAATGAGGTAAAGACATGAGAATTGAGATCAAATGAGAGAATTTTTTTTTGCTGTCTTATTTGTGGTTGTTTCTCTCTACCTTCATGGGCACTCTTTTATATCCTAGCCTTCAGAGATGCATATCATCTATGCATAGCCTTTCATTTATCTTCAATAACTCTTTAATCCGGGACAGGGCAGAGGTGGATCCAGAGTCTATCCTGGGAACGTGCAGCATGAGGCGGGAATACTGTACATCCTGGATGAGACATCAGTCCATTGCACATGCACTCACATACACACACGGTAATTCAGAGTCAGGAATACAGCTATGAATGGTGGGAGGAAACCGGAGATCCCGGAGGAAAAGCACACAGACGTGAAGAGAACTTCACACAGACAGAAAACTGAGTGAACTCAGGATCGAATCAGGACCCTGGAGCTGTACCTGAATCTTGGAAAGTTTGGATATTAAAAATTCATTGTTGCAGGAATGTACCTGGAACAATAAATACATGCTTAATGATGCAAGACTAACTATAAGGCAAAGTTAGAACAGGTGCAGATGGAAATCAGCTCACATCAACATCAACTTTTTTTCAGATCCACAGCAGCACTCATCGTGCACAGGCTGAATCCCAAACAGCTCTCTATTATACACTGAACACTCTATAGGGTGTGGAAGCAGACTGATCACATCAGATGTAGTGCACTTAGGCTATATGAGGAGTAGGTTTCAGACGTCAAACATCGCTTGGGCTTCATATAAACACTAAAGCTGGGGATTTGGCTCTGTGTCAGTGCTATAGGTGCTTTAGGATGCAGCCTATAAGGGGAATGATTCATTCATTTAGTATGAATGAACCTAAAAGTTGAGTATAAACCGTTTACATCTGGGGAATAATATAGGTTTAATAACACATACATGTATGTGAATAACACATACAGTATCTGCCAATATACAATATTATACAATTACTAGCCAAAGTCAGGTGCTGACAAGCGTAACTGTCAACTTACCTGCGACTGAAGACGTTACCCTTTCCTGATATCCTAAAATAACAGGCTTGTATGGTTTGTTTGTTTGTTTGTTTTTTGACCAGTCCGTTTGTATTCAGCTGCGCGAATCGTATCGGTGACGGAAGGCGGAAGAAGGTCCTCAGGTACACCGACCTTACACACTCTCACAGCGGGGACGGGGACGAGCGGAGTTCCCCTCCGAAACCGGGAGAAAAGCCGCACAGTGACAGGTGCGTGTGCGGGAGGGGGAGGGGGGAGAGGGAGGGGGGAGGGAGGGGGCGGGGCTTTGTGCACGGCGAGCTGAGGTCGCGAGAGAGCGAGCGAGAGAGCGGTCCAAAAATCCGGTGCCGTGATTTCCGCGTAAGTGTTGCAGTTGAAGGGTTTTTGCGGAACTACGTGCAAAATGAAGTGCAAAAAACGATGCGATGTAAGTATTCCCGACAACACTGGACATGCATAAGTATTCCCAGGATCACTAAGAGTACATAAGTATTCCCAGGATCAATAAGGGTACATAAGTTTTCCCAGGATCACTAAGAGTACTTGAGTATTCCCAGGATCACTAAAGGTACATAAGTTTTCCCAGGATCAATAAGAGTACATAAGTATTCCCAGGATCAATAAGGGTACATAAGTATTCCCAGGATCACTAAGAGTACATAAGTATTCCCAGGATCAATAAGAGTACATAAGTATTCCCAGGATCACTAAGAGTACATAAGTTTTCCCAGGATCACTAAGAGTACTTGAGTATTCCCAGGATCACTAAAGGTACATACGTTTTCCCAGAATCAATAAAGATACATAAGTATTCCCTTAATCAATAAAGGTACATATGTATTCCCAGGATCAATAAGGGTACATAATTTTTCCCAGGATCACTAAAGGTACATAAGTTTTCCCAGGATCAATAAGGGTACATAAGTATTCCCAGGATCACTAAGTGTACATAAGTATTCCCAGAATCAATAAGAGTACATAAGTATTCCCAGGATCACTAAGAGTACATGAGTATTCCCAGGATCACTAAAGGTACATAAGTTTTCCCAGGATCAATAAGGGTACATGAGTATTCCCAGGATCAATAAGGGTACATAAGTATTCCCAGGATCACTAAAGGTACATAATTTTTCCCAGGATCACTAAGGGTACATAAGAATTCCCAGGTAAACAGGGCACACAAGTATTCCCAGGAACACTTAGGGCATACAGGCATTCCCAAGACAACTGGGCGTGCATAAGCATTCCTGGGAACACTGGGTGTGAAGTGGGAATACACCCTGGAGAGGATACCAGGCAATCACATGACATCATGCACACACATATGAATGTGTACAGAATTCATTCACACCGAGGAACAATTTAGAGTTTCCAATCCGCCTATCTGCATTTTCGAGAATTGGGAGGAAACCGGAGAACGCATAGGATATATGAAATTCCATACAGACTCGGGATTGTTTTGAAACGTCACAGCAAACCGGCTGTAACACTGCAACACTGTACCACCCCAGTGCATTTTTAGTGCATTTTAATTTGACAAAGGACATCTCACTGTTTAGTAAGTTTCCCATGATGCTCTGCTCTTCACTTTTTAAGTGGCATCACACAATAATCTACATGTATTTTGTTCAAAAGTAAATGAAGGAGATGATTTGTTCATTCAGCTATTCATACAGCTTTATTCACTGGTTAATCCTGGTCAGGATTGGGGCAGATCCTGGGGGCAATTACAGGGCACAGTTCATGGTTCATGGTACAGGCATGGTTTTTGGAGGTAGGAAGAAACCAGAGAACCAGGAGAACATTCGAAACATGACATGGACAGTGATCGGAGCTCAGGATTGAACCCAGGACCCTGAAACTGCAGCATCTATTTACACTTCAAATTGCTGTTCTTGTAGAGGAACCGTTCACACCGAATTTTGTCCTTTTAACATGATCAGACGATCAAGATGGTCTTAATGTCGTAGCTGAATACTTATGTATGTAGGGTAAAAGTATCAAGCAGGAGAAATTCTGCTTGATGACATTCAGCATTAGAATAAAAACTTTACAGGAAATATTTGTTCCTGTATTTTCATTTACATGTAGAAATCTGCTTTCACTCTTCCATTGATTTGGCAGGCAATCTTATCCAAAGAGAATTTCCATGTATAAGAAGTTAAGGGCTAAGAGGTCTTGCTCAAGGATCCTGGGATTCAAGCTCACACCCTTCTGATTGCTAGCTCAGAGCCATTATCCACTGTAAGATCCACACTTCTCATAAGCTCTCCATCTTAACAGAGCATCCTACCACCAGAATCCACCAGGAATATTTTTAGATTGTCTGCAGCTCTAAATATTTAGCTTCCCAGGCCGCAGGTATTATTATGCTGACAGATGAGAACGTTGTAGGTTCTGTCATTGTCTTGTGAATGCCTTCACTTGGGTCTTCTGTATTGCACTCATTTCTTTCTTTCTCTCTCTCTCTCTCTCTCTCTCTCTCTCTCTCTCTCTCTCTCTCTCTATCTCTTTCAGTAGGAAAAGATGATGTCATTATCAGCACAGAAAGCTGAGTGTGCATCCCTCTTCCCCGAGATGTTGTCTGCTCCGCTGACAGTGAGAGAAAAACAGGAGAACGAGTGATACCACAGTGCAGAGAAGAGAAACTTCTCTTTTTGACACTGCATCAATGCACATCCCCTTATCTCTGCCATTTACTGCCCAGCTACACAATTACCCTGCTGGCTTTATTCACACACTGGTGACATACTATTAGTTTTTCTATACACACCGTTTGAGTGTTTTCAGAGTGCCATAGAGGGTGGACATACCCCCACGTGTTTATTAAGGAGATGGGGGCTGTGGATCTTACTGAGGTTTTATTCTGGATGTGGTGTAATCAATAAAGTTTTAATAAGCTGTCTCTGTCTCCTAATGAGCTTCTTTTCAGGTCGTGTGGCCGTGTGTATGCGTGAGTGTTTGTGCATCTGTGGTTATGGGATTGTAGATACAGTGTATGTAATTTGCATATGCATGTGTGTGTGTCTGTGTGTGTGTGTGTGTGTGTGTTTCTTAATGCTCATAGCATTCAGACCCCTTCACTTTTGCATACTTTACTGTATTTTAGATTTTATATACAAGTGATTCATTTCAAGACTCTACACCTAATACTCCATAATGACGAAGCAAAAAAAATCTCAATATTTCTGTTTTCTTTTATTACCGTTCCTCTCTATTAACTCCCCCCCTCCCCTATTTTTTAGTCCAGGCCACTTCCACATGTATGAGTTGTTTGGGACAAATAGGATTCTTCTTAGAGCTGACCGTCCAGTTAACTCAGTAACCAACTTAGTGACCAAGACGTTATTGGTCACTCTAACAGAACTAGAGAAGTCCTCTGTAGAGACAAGGGAAATGAGAAGGACAACCATTTCAGAAATACTCCATTAATGCTGCTTTTGAGTAAAAAGGCTTAGAAAAATATTCTCTCGGCTGATGAGGAAAAAATGTAACTCTGTGCTGAACTTCAAGCCCTGCATCTGACATACATCAGGTACACTGGCTGTTCTTCTTTGGAGCACTTTTGGTAGGCACTAACCACTGCGTACCAGGAAAACCACACAAAACCTGTTGTTTTGGAGAAGCTCTGACCCAGTTGTCCAGTCATCACCAAGTGGCCCTTGTCCCAGTTGCTCACTTACCAGTTTTTCTATCTTCCAACACATCAACTAGCAAGAACCTTGATAGCAGACACTGTAACAAGATGTACGAATTTCAGTATTATTCTCTGGCTGATAGGTGTGTGTGGGTGTGGGTGTGTGTGTGTGTGTGTATGTGTGTTACACTAAAATGTTGTGTCTTTATTTCAATTACTCTTGAAAACATGAAGAACATGAAAATATATTTTAAATGGCTGGCCCTGAAGTGGGGAAAAATATATATACATATATATCCAAATATTTTAGTTGCATGACCTCCAATGAATAATGAAAGAAATACAAAAAAATTTTACATACAAAAAAATATTTGAACCTTTCGGACATATTGTGTAAATGAAAAGGAAAATTTATTTTAATTCCATACTACAAAATGTGGAAAGTTTTATTTTTATTGCACTGTATTTGCATGCCTGGGTTTCTACAAATATTATTCACATGCTAATATAATAAGTATTTTAGAAATGTCTATAGTTTAAAAGTGAATCTAAAATTCATTGCACAAAAAAAGCCCAATGAGCATTGATCGATGGTAGAGAGAGCATCGCAGTGAATGCTCTCTCTCTCTCTCCCAGCTAAAATAATCTTTCAGCAGACATTTTTTTGCTCAAAGCATGTGCCTTAAAACAGCTGTTTCAGACAGATCTGACCAAAATCTGACAGAGATCCTTACAGCTTCAGTTCATCACTGCGCTATCTCATCACTGTCTTCTGACAACCAAATTACAGCCATGACACCCAGGCAAAGAAGTACGAGCGCACCTCCCTAATCCTCCATACAGATCTCTGATCAATGGCCTGTTTTATTGTCCATCTTATAAAGGTTAAAATACTGACCACAGCTTGTTTGGCCTGATTTAGATCTGTTGTTATAGACACAGACTACAAGCCTTGGATCATTTCTCTTAATCCCTTCTCTGGCCATCGCTGAAGAAAAAAAAACAAAAAAAAACACTAGACATAACTGTTTCACTGATTCACAACGTGCTGCTGCCTTGTCAGTAATGTGCATTCTGGACACTGAAAGTGTTGGAGGGCCATAAAACAGACAGAGAGGTCACTATTTGTCTGTATATTGACTTAAGAAAGGGAAGAGAAGACCAGGAGCTGGAGCAGCGCACCAGAATAGATGAGCTGTCCACACACGCTGCTCTGATCCGATTGCCAACATAATTACACAACGTGGACTTGCTGAGACAGGCTCCATATGGACAAGGCGTCCTCTGATAAAACTGGCTTATCCCTGCCTGACTCTGTACATAGTAAATATGAATTTTAAACACTTTTTCTGTCAGCAGCAGGTCATCTATTTTGCACACTTAAACGTTTCCTGTCACTCCCCCCCCCGCCTCTTAAAGGAGCATGTATTACAAGATCGCATTTCTACAGAGCCAAGTGTTAAGTCAGCAAGCACGCTCTAATGCTTTTCATATTTCATAGTGATGAGTGAGGATGTCATAGAACAGCATGAGCATCGCCACACAGACACGCAGGTTTTGATTAATGCTCCAAACCTGCAACCTGAAAGGGATTTCTCACCTTCAGTTCACCGGCATCCTCTTTCAGTGATCCATTTGGATGCCTGAATTTAAGACTAAACTAACTAAAAAAAGAAAAACACTATGAAAAACATACTATAATCAACCATCCATCCATTTTCTGTACCATTTATCCTACACAGGGTCATGGGGAGCATGGAGGCTATCCCAGGGGACTCAGGGCACAAGGTGGAGGACACCCTGGATGAGGGATCAATCCATCACTGGGCACACACACACACACATACACACATACACTCATTTACATACTACAGACAATTTAGAGATGCCAATCAGCCTACAACACATGTCTTTGGACTGATGGAGTAAAACAGAGAACCAGGAAGAATCCCCTGAAGCATGCACACAGAACAGGAATCAAACCCCCAACCCTGGAGGTGTAAGGCAAGCATGCTAACCACAAAGCCACCATTTCCCTCCATACTGTTAAGATATGTAACATCATAGGTTTGTCAGATTACTTCAAATCGGCCAAACTGAAATTCTGAATTTCACAATAGAATTTCACGGTTCTGAAGTACATTTTGATCACTAGCAGAATACATACACATGCTTTATTATTCTGTAGCCTGTTTCTCTTTACGTTCTAAATAAAGTTTCTTTTTTTAATTAAGCAATCTCTTATTCTTATGAAATAAACTAACACACGGTAATAAACTTAGTAAATGAACACATTTTGAGTCTATTAGCCATTTTTACTGGCTCCATCGGTGGAACTGAAATCAACTTATCAGACATTTTCAGACCTTGACTTCTGGTAAAATAAAAAATAAAGCCATATATGCTTTTCAGAAAGTTTCTCTACGATCTCAAGATATTTTACTATTTTACTATAAATTCATGAAATTCATCAAGTTTCATGAAGAAATGCTACATTGATATTTCATTATAAAAGGTATATACGCATACATTATTTTATGGGTGTGTGTGGTGTGTGTGTGTGTGTGTGTGTGTGTGTGTGTGTGTGTGTGTGTGTATACACACATTGCGACAGCACAGTGAAATTCTTTCGTTGCATATCAAAGCTTTGGAAGTTGGGGTCAGAGTGCAGGGTCAGCAATGATACAGTGCCCCTGGAGCAGAGGAGGGTAAGGGAGCCCAAAATTGGCGGTGCTCAGGCTTGAACCCAGAGCCTTAACCACTTGAGCCTATGTACACACATTGTAAAACTCCTGCAGTTAAAAGTTTCTTTCTCCTTTGGCCTGTCATACCAAGCCGAAGTACCAAGTACAAGGATACTCACTTATCAAGGCTGTGTTCCTGCAATGTTCAGCCTGGAAAATGATTGGCGACCCACTAAGAACCTGATTATATATATATATATATATATATATATATATATATATATATATATATATATATATATATATATATATCTTCTTCTTCTTCTTTCGGCTTCTCCCTTCAGGGGTCGCCACAGCGAATCATCTCTCTCCACCTATCCCTATCTTCTGCATCCTCAATCCTTGCACCCAATAGCTTCATATCCTCATTAATTACATCCATATACCTCCTCTTTGGCCTTCCTCTTTGCCTCCTGCCTGGCAGCTCCATGTCCAACATTCTCCTACCAATATACTCACTCTCCCTCCTCTGAACATGTCCAAACCATCTTAATCTGGTCTCCCTAACTTTGTCCCCCAAACGTCCAACATGAGCTATCCCTCTGATGTACTCGTTCCTAATCCTGTCCAACCTTGTCACTCCCAAAGAGAACCTCAACATCTTCAGCTCTGCTACCTATAGCTCTGACTCCTGTCTCTTCCTCAGTGACACTGTCTCTAAACCATACAGCATGGCTGGTCTCACCACTGTCCTGTACACCTTCCCCTTGATTCTCGCTGATATTTGCTGATCACACAGAACTCCCGACACCTTTCTCCACCCATTCCAACCTGCCTGCACTCGCTTCTTTACCTCTTTCCCACACTCTCCATTACTCTGGACTGTTGACCCCAAGTACTTAAACTCCTGTACCTTCTTCACCTCTTCACCCTGTAACCTTACTGTTCCACTTCCCTCCCTTTCATTCACACACATGTACTCAGTCTTACTACGACTGACTTTCATCCCTCTTCTCTCCAGCGCAAACCTCCACCTCTCCAGGTTTTCCTCCACCTGCTCCCTGCTCTCACTACAGATCACAATGTCATCTGCAAACATCATTGTCCAAGGAGACTCCTGTCTGACCTCCTCTGACAACTGGTCCATCACTATAGCAAACAGGAAGGGGCTCAGAGCCGATCCCTGATGCAGTCCCACCTCCACATTGAACTCCTCTGTCTGACCTACAGCACACCTCACCACTGTCCTGCTCCTCTCATACATGTCCTGCACCACTCTGACATACTTCTCCGCTACTCCTGACTTCCTCATACAGTACCACAGCTCCTCCCTTGGCACCCTGTCATACGCTTTCTCCAAGTCTACAAACACACAGTGCAACTCCCTCTGACCATCCCTATACTTCTCCATCAAAATTCTCAGAGCAAAAATTGCATCAGTTGTGCTCTTTCTGGGCATGAAGCCATACTGCTGCTCACAAATTTCCACAACCTTCCTTAACCTAGCTTCCACTACTCTTTCCCATAGATCCATTGTATGGCTCATCAACTTTATCCCCCTATAGTTACTGCAACTCTGCACGTCACCCTTATTCTTAAAGATCGGCACTAACACACTTCTTCTCCATTCCTCAGGCATCCTCTCACTCTCTAAAACCCTGTTGAACAAACTAGTTAAAAATTACACTGCTGCCTCTCCCAAACACTTCCAGACCTCCACCGGGATGTCATCAGGACCAACTGCCTTCCCACTTTTCATCCTCTTCAAAGCCTTCCTGACTTCATCCTTTCTAATCTTATCTACTTTCTGTTCCACAGAGTTCACCCCTTCTACTCTTTTTTCCCTCTCATTTTCCTCATTCATCAGCTCCTCAAAGTATTCCTTCCATCTCCTCTGTACACTCTCCTCACTTGTGAGCACCCTTCCATCTCTATCCTTAATAACTCTAACTTGCTGCACATCCTTCCCATCTCGATCCCTCTGCCTAGCTAACCTGTACAAGTCCTTCTCTCCTTCTCTAGTGTCTAACCTAGTGTACAACTCGTCATATGCCTTCTGCTTGGCCTTAGACACCTCCCTCTTCACTCTGCGCTGTAACTCCTTGTATTCCTGTCTATTCTCTTCAGTCCTGTCCATGTCCCACTTCTTCTTGGCTAACCTCTTCCTCTGGATACTATCCTGAACTTCCTCATTCCACCACCAAGTCTCCTTATCTTCTTTCCTCCTTCCAGATGACACACCCAGCACCTTTCTCCCTGTCTCCCTGATTACTTCTGCTGTAGTTTCCCAGTCATCTGGCAGCACTACCTGACCACCCAGAGCCTGCCTCAACTTCTGTCTAAATTCCTCACAACATTCCTCCTTTTTCAGCTTCCACCACTTGGTTTTCTTCTCTATCTTTGACCTCTTCGTCTTACAGACCATCAAAATCATCCTACACACCACCATCCTATGCTGTCTGGCTACACTCTCTCCCACTACCACTTTACAGTCACTAATCTCTTTCAGATTGCCTCTTCTACATAGGATGTAGTCTACCTGTGTTCTCCTCCCTCCACTCTTGTAAGTCACTCTATGCTCCTCCCTCTTCTGAAAATAAGTGTTAACCACACCCATGTCCATCCTCTTAGCAATGTCCACTACCATCTGTCCTTCAAGGTTCCTTTCCTTAACTCCAAACTTGCCCATCACCTCCTCATCACCTGTGTTCCCCTCACCAACATGTCCATTAAAATCCGCTCCTATCACCACTCTCTCACCCGTGGGAATACTCTCCATCACCTCATCTAATTCACTCCAGAATCTCTCTTTCTCCTCTAACTCACAACCTACTTGTGGGGCATAACCACTAACAACATTCAACATCACCCCTTCAATCTCTAACTTCAGACTCATCACCCTGTCTGACACTCTCTTCACCTCCAGGACATTCCTCACAAACTCCTCCTTCAGGACCACACCTACCCCATTTCTCTTACTATCCACACCATAATAAAACAGCTTGAATCCTGCTCCTATACTACGAGCCTTGCTACCCTTCCACCTGGTCTCCTGTACACACAGTATATCCACCTTCCTTCTCTCCATCACATCAGCCAGCTCTCTACCTTTCCCTGTCATAGTACCAACATTCAGAGTTCCTATTCTCAGTCCTACACTCTTACCTTTCCTCTTCTCTCTCTGTCTGCGCACTCTCCTCCCTCCTCTACTTCTTCGACCAACAGTAGCCCAATTTCCACCGGCGCCCTGTAGGTCAACGGCGCCGATGGCGGTCGTTGTTAACCCGGGCCTCGACCGATCCGGTATGAAATTCGTACTGACGATTCGCATGGTTAAATTTGGCAATGTTTTACGCCGGATGCCCTTCCTGACGCAACCCTCTCTATTTATCCGGGCTTGGGACCGGCACAGAAGTCACTGGACTGTGACCCCCATGGCTAGATTATATATATATATATATATATATATATAAAATCAGGTTCTTAGTGGGTATATATATATATGGGGGGGGGCACGGTGGCTTAGTGGTTAAGGGCACGGTGGCTTAGTGGTTAGCATGTTTGCCTCACACCTCCAGGGTTGGGAGTTCGTTTCCTACCTCTGCCATGTGTGTGTGGAGTTTGCATGTTCTCCCCATGCCTCTGGGGTTTCCTCCCCCAATCCAAAGACATGCATGGTAGGTTGATTGGCATCTCTAAATTGTCCGTAGTGAATGAGAGTTTGTGTGTGCCCTGTGATGGGTTGGCTCTGTCCAGGGTGTATCCTACCTTGATGCCCAATGACGCCTGAGATAGGCACAGGCTCCCCGTGACCCGAGAATAGTTCGGATAAGTGGCAGACAATGAATGAATGTGTGTGTGAGTTTAGAAATGGAACCTTCATATTTTTTCTCAAATACTACAAAACACAAAGAATATAGCACCATAGGAGAAAAAAAGTATCCCCAAGTGATGACATGTATACAGATGACTTATAACACTGAAGAAGTTGCTTTCGGCTGCTCCCTGTTCGGGGTTGCCACAGCGGACCAAATGGTCCGCACAACAACTTGGCACAGGTTTTACACCGGATGCCCTTCCTGCCGCAACCCTCCCATTTTTCCGGGCTTGGGACCGGCACTGCATCCAGTGGGGTTGAGGCATTGGCTGGGAATCAAACCCGGGCCTTCCGCATGATAGGCGAGAAACCTACCACTGAGCCACCAATGCCTCAGATGACTTATAACACTGAGATCACAAATTTTCAGAAGATATTCAGCTCATATTTCAACTAATTCATGATTACACAAATTCTAGCAGCAGTTAATGTTTTCATCTATTAAGCATAAAGTCATAAGAGGAAACACTGCCATGAATAAAAGTCAAATGAATAAATCCTTTTCCTAAAGCAGTCACCTCCTAGTTATTGTGTGCTTGGGATTATATTAGACAGTGACATTAATGCATCCTCATTATTAAATAGATATTCGTTGTTTTCAAAAATATACATTTAACTGAGTTTAATGTAATTGATAAACTTAATCCTGCATTAATTGTTACTACTATTTATATTACTAGCTTTCTTTAAGTCCAGCGTTTCTGATTCTTTTTAAATCCTTGCTCTTTCAGTGCTGGGATTTCTCATGAACTCTATTAGTCTACTCCACATAGTGTTCCAAACTGTTCCACATTATATTCTTGATTCTGATTGGTCAGACGGTGTTGACTACATTTACATTTCTGACATTTGATAGACACCCTTATCCAAAGTGACTTTATCTCATTTTGTACAACTAAGCAATTGAGGGTTAAGGGCCTTGCTCAGGGGTCCGGCAGTGGCAGCTTGGTGGACCTTGGATTCGAACTCACAACCTTCTTATAACCATCCAACACCTTAAACACTAAGCTACCACATCCCTAAGTTTCTATACAACAGCTCAAATATCTGTGAAGCAAATTGCAGGTTATAATTATACACTTGTTTTAATACCCTATGGTTTCCATAGTAACAGTGATTTTCAAGGTTTGTTAATGAATGGATCAAAAATAACTCAACTGTACACTGTACTGTATATTAGTCAATATTGTGATGCTTGGAGACGTTTATTTAACATTTAATAATTATGTGAGTGATAACAGGAACTAATTTTATGCCTTAAAACTGTAGTCACATTAAATGTAACTATAAATGGATAAAAAGTACGGCATTGCATTAGTTAATTCATGAACCTTTGTGATACTTGGCATAAGCAGAATTAAATAAACAGGCTAGTAACGGTCACTCTGCTTCACATCAGGCTCCATCACACTACGCTTTTGTTGATTATTTTCCTTTGAAAGCACATTTCTCTTCCTTATTTAAGAAGTTACAGATGAGGAACCGAAGAAAAATGGCACAGAGACTCAACTCACACTAATGAGACTATTAAATGACCTTTTTCACTTAACCTTTGAGAATAATTTTAAGCACAATCACCTTCTTGTGTTTAATTTCTATAAAGGTCAGAGGTCACACATGCTGTAAACCGCAGGTCACACTGAGTTGGCTGGTAGTGAGTCAGATAACAGGATTAGTTATCATTGATTCGGAGACTTTATAAGGTTTAATCAGACCTGAGCGATCGTGACTCAGTGGCTGGTTTGCAGCCACTGATGACACAAAATAAAGATAAAAAAATGACAGCCAGTGACTCATGATATGTCAATTCTTTCCTCATTAAAACATCCAAGGCTCTCTTTTTCCTTCTTGACACTGACATGAGTAAATGTTTCTCTTTTTTTTTGCTAAGAAATACACCTCTCAGAAAAGACTGATGCATCTGTGTGTGCTTTCGACTGTGTATAATGCCTTATCTCTCCCATGGCAGGCTGAATGGGTTTGGCCAAACAGCTTTGTTTGATTGACAGCTCATCAGCATAAGGGAAAGATTCTCCGGAGAAACAGTTAGAAAAGGTCAAATTCGAGTTTACGGTGAAAAGACCCATATGTGATGCATTATTGCCTCCAAATAGGACCATGAATCTTCTTACAGAAATCAAGCAGACAAAATGAGGGGGTCATTCGAGATGCTGTGATTCCCTCTAGTGGCGATGATTATATATGTGTATGGATGGGATTACAGTAACGGCCTTGGGTTGAAATGAAGTTCTGGAGTTTATTAGATAGATGAAGAGGTGGACAAAGCTGTAGAGAGTTCCTATGAAGTCATGACATTCAAACAACTAGCTGGTTTTTGTTTACTGTGATGAAAAAAACAAACACATGGAGGAACATAGCATTTAGGAACACGGTGCAATATATGAAGGAATATGTGCTGAAGTGCAAACAGTAATAGCATGATTCATTTTAAAGCGTTTATACCTATACAATAAATACACAAGATGGTCCATATACTGTGATACACAGTACACACACACACACACACACACACGATCTATACACTGCAACAAAAATCTCCCATGGCTTCATTGTGACTCAACAGACTCTAAAAATATATATAAACACTTACCTCAATAATCCTAAAAATCACTCTTTGTTCAGCCAGAATTCTTTTACATAATATTTCCTCAGAGAACATCCTTGCCATCAATTTTGTACTGTTTGTCTTTTGTTCTTTAAACCATTCTCTACACTGTAATGATTTCTAATTCCTCACTCTGAGAGAAGAACGGTTTCCGTTTTCATCTGGCTTCTCTCAAGGTTTCTTCTGCATGTAGAATGTCTCAGTGGTTTTTCCTTGCTACTGTCACCTCTGGCATGAATCTAGTTCTACTTCAGGGCAGAGGTGGTTCAAGTGGTTAAGGCTCTGGGTTGTTGAGAGCCCTGGTTCAAGCCCCAGCAACACCAAGCTCAATTAAGCAAGGCCCTTAACCCCTACCTCCCTGCTCCAGGGGTGCTAGATCATGGCTGCCCTTGTGCTCTGACCCAAATTCCTCAGCTGGGATATGCAAAGAAAAGAATTCCCCTGTGCTGTAACATATAAATACCGATAGTAAAAGCTTTGTGCCCTCAGTTCTTCTTCTTCATAAATAGCGTCCAACATTTTTGACCCTTCTTTTAAAATTTGCCTTCTTTCATTGACGTGTTATTCCAGTTTCACCTTTTAGGATTAAATGCCTATATTACTCTTAATGCTGTTCTGGTAGGGGTCAGTGATATCAGTGGCATTCAGTCCTAGTTTCATTGATATCTAAAGAGAGTGATGCGGCAGCGCTTTAGTCTTTTAGTCTTTAGTCTAAATCTCTCACCTACTCATCAGCACACTCAAACAAATCAGCTTCCAAAGTTGAAATTCTCATGCTGTCTCAGGTCGCTTATGTGTCTCAGAGTCTTGTGTCATATATGTCTTTGAGTCCTATGTTTTCTTCCACTACTTCTACCCTGCACTTCTCATTAATCTGACTTTGAACATTGCTGGAAAAGCTCTTGGTATTTTATAGAAGCAAACAGTCAACATGTGAAAATTTTGTTTCTACTATTAAACACCATTGTAGGTACACTATTCTATGATATCAGAGTGGTACATAACCACGAACTTTTCACAGGAATAATGACAGAAAATAAAGTACAAACCAACAAATTAGCACTAGGATCACAAGGATATTATTATTTCTCAATATAAACATGTTTAACCCTTTTTCCAGTACACCGGTGCTCCATTCTGATGACCGAATGGGAATCAACCTATGGGACATTTTCATTCAGTATAAACAAATGTGGAGTGTGATATGACCAAGAAATTCAATGCTGAACATGACCACAACCAAACAGTACACAAATAAATTCACGTTTTTGGCCTTGTGGAAAAAGAGTTAATGCGGTTTAGTATGCAGGAGGTTTTGCTCTGATTGGTTGGCAGGCAGCAGAGCATGGAGGTCTCTGACCATCTGGAGTACAAAGATGATCCATAGTTAGGAATAGCACCTTGTACACTCAGGTAGCTTTTGCCAAGGGTATATAATCCATGAAATCATCTACAGTGATGAAGGATGTTGCATTTATGGTTCATTTCTTTGATAGATGGCAGAGAGGCTGATGATGTTCTTATCCTGAAAGGCTTATCCTGAAGCTCTTTATTCAATTGTCAGATTTTTTTATCCAAAAGGACCAAATGCTATTCAAGCATCTAGATATTTGAAGACAGGGGAGAAAGTGCTGCTGAACTGGTCTTATGAAAGAATGATATGATGTGGTATTAATAATAAAATTCTATCTATATAAAGTCTGACTTTCATATGAATGAACTTCAGAAAGCAATCAGTCAATTATAACCAATAGTACATCCTGGACTAGTGACGTAACTGAATATAAAACAATAATACTAATACAAATTATGGTTGTTTGTTTGGTTGTTAAGAAAGCCATAAAATAAGATGTTATTACTTTCATATTATCATACATCATGCTCATTTTCCTAATAATCTGACCTAAATGCCGGCGCTCCTTGCTGCAAAACAAAATCATATTTGTATACAAACTGACCAGAATAAATAATTTAATTATTTAATTCGTTTAAAAAATACTGACTTATACAGTCAAGGTGCAAAACTTCAAGAAAATCCTCTTAGAAAAATTGCTGTTTGTTATCATTTGTGAATAAGGAAAAAAATGGTTTGTATTCCCAGCATTCCTGTTTTTGTTTGCTTGTTGTTGTTGTTTTTTGCTTGTTTGTTTGTTTTTTTCAGTGTTACAGGGTACATGTTATTGAGGAGTTGTTTGTTTGTGTGTTTGTTTGTTTGTTTGTTTGTTTGCTTATTTGCCTTTTCAGTGTTACAGGGTGCATGTTATTGAGGATTTGTTTGTTTGTTTGTTTTTTCAGTGTTACAGGGTACATGTTATTGAGGATTTGTTTGTTTGTTTGTTTGTTTTTTCAGTGTTACAGGGTACATGTTATTGAGGATTTGTTTGTTTGTTTGTTTTTTCAGTGTTACAGGGTACATGTTATTGAGGAGTTGTTTGTTTGTTTGTTTTTTCAGTGTTACAGGGTACATGTTATTGAGGATTTGTTTGTTTGTTTGTTTTTTCAGTGTTACAGGGTACATGTTATTGAGGATTTGTTTGTTTGTTTGTTTTTTCAGTGTTACAGTGTACATGTTATTGATGAGTTGTTTGTTTGTTTGTTTTTTCAGTGTTACAGGGTTCATGTTATTGAGGAGTTGTTTGTTTGTTTGTTTGCTTGCTTATTTGTTTTTTCAGTGTTACAGGGTACATGTTATTGAGGAGTTTTTTTGTTTGTTTTTTCAGTGTTACAGGGTACATGTTATTGAGGATTTGTTTGTTTGTTTTTTCAGTGTTACAGGGTACATGTTATTGAGGATTTGTTTGTTTGTTTGTTTTTTCAGTGTTACAGTGTACATGTTATTGATGAGTTGTTTGTTTGTTTGTTTTTTCAGTGTTACAGGGTACATGTTATTGAGGAGTTGTTTGTTTGTTTGTTTTTTCAGTGTTACAGGGTACATGTTATTGAGGAGTTTTTTTTGTTAGTTTTTTCAGTGTTACAGGGTACATATTATTGAGGATTTGTTTGTTTGTTTGTTTTTTCAGTGTTACAGGGTACATGTTATTGAGGATTTGTTTGTTTGTTTGTTTTTTCAGTGTTACAGGGTACATGTTATTGAGGATTTGTTTGTTTGTTTGTTTTTTCAGTGTTACAGGGTACATGTTATTGAGGAGTTGTTTGTTTGTTTGTTTTTTCAGTGTTACAGGGTACATGTTATTGAGGAGTTGTTTGTTTGTTTGTTTGCTTGCTTATTTGTTTTTTCAGTGTTACAGGGTACATGTTATTGAGGAGTTTTTTTTGTTTGTTTTTTCAGTGTTACAGGGTACATGTTATTGAGGATTTGTTTGTTTGTTTGTTTTTTCAGTGTTACAGGGTACATGTAATTGAGGATTTGTTTGTTTGTTTATTTTTTCAGTGTTACAGGGTACATATTACAGGGTACATGTAATTGAGGATTTGTTTGTTTGTTTGTTTTTTCAGTGTTACAGGGTACATGTTATTGAGGATTTGTTTGTTTGTTTGTTTTTTCAGTGTTACAGGGTACATGTTATTGAGGATTTGTTTGTTTGTTTGTTTTTTCAGTGTTACAGGGTACATGTTATTGAGGATTTGTTTGTTTGTTTGTTTTTTCAGTGTTACAGGGTACATGTTATTGAGGAGTTGTTTGTTTGTTTGTTTTTTCAGTGTTACAGGGTACATGTTATTGAGGATTTGTTTGTTTGTTTGTTTTTTCAGTGTTACAGTGTACATGTTATTGATGAGTTGTTTGTTTGTTTGTTTTTTCAGTGTTACAGGGTACATGTTATTGAGGAGTTGTTTGTTTGTTTGTTTTTTCAGTGTTACAGGGTACATGTTATTGAGGAGTTGTTTGTTTGTTTGTTTGCTTGCTTATTTGTTTTTTCAGTGTTACCGGGTACATGTTATTGAGGAGTTTTTTTTGTTTGTTTTTTCAGTGTTACAGGGTACATGTTATTGAGGATTTGTTTGTTTGTTTTTTCAGTGTTACAGGGTACATGTTATTGAGGATTTGTTTGTTTTTTCAGTGTTACAGGGTACATGTTATTGAGCAGTTGTTTGTTTGTTTGCTTTTTCAGTGTTACAGGGTACATGTAATTGAGGATTTGTTTGTTTGTTTGTTTTTTCAGTGTTACAGGGTACATGTTATTGAGGAGTTGTTTGTTTGTTTTTTCAGTGTTACAGGGTACATGTTATTGAGGAGTTGTTTGTTTGTTTGCTTTTTCAGTGTTACAGGGTACATGTAATTGAGGATTTGTTTGTTTGTTTGTTTTTTCAGTGTTACAGGGTACATGTTATTGAGGAGTTGTTTGTTTGTTTGTTTGCTTGTTTGCTTGCTTATTTGTTTGTTCAGTGTTACAGAGTGCATGTTGTTGAGGAGTTTTTTGGGGGTTTTTTTGTTCAATGTTGCAGGGTGCATGTTATTGAGGAGTTTTTTTGTTTGTTTGTTTGTCACACACACACACACACACACACACACACACACACACACGTTGTTAAGAGTGTTTTTGCAACAATGGCAAACAAAAAAGAAATTCCTGGAAGTGTATACACACACACACACACACACACACACACACACACACACACACACACACACACCTTGCCAATAGTCTTTTTGCAACAATGGCAGGATAAATATTCCTGGACACACAGACTCACAGCTTTGAAATTATAAGTCATTTTATTTTTATTTATTTTTATTTCACACTTTTTAATTAAGATAGACTCCTTGTGTGGTTAAATCTTGAGCATGTGTGTTTTTGGTCCTCTTTTCAGCCCACCACATGGTGGAAGCAGAGAGCTGCTTTGGCGCTCCAGTCTGCACTTCGGCTGGGTTTGAGGTTTGGAAAACCTCCTGCTGCTTTTAGAGCCAAGTAAACTTCAGAAAAAGCAACAGCCATCTATTTGAGTCTTATTCAGTACAGACTAAGCAAAAATGCCTGTAACATTATAACATCATTAATGTGCCATATGGAACTCTTTATGACTCAACTCAGAAGAAACCATGTAAAAATATAAAACTATCCATGCTACTGCTTTTGTGTAGAAACAGACAGACAGGCCTGCAAAGAGCATCATCACAGTGCTGCATGAAGCCTCAGATGGAGGGATAAGTGTAAGTACCCAGTGGTTCTGACAGGAACATGCTGCTTGATCTAAATGAATGCTGAGGAAAGTTAAACAAATTTCATACCAAGCAGCTGATCTGCTAAAACACAGGCTGTACTGTACACTAACACTGAGCAACTAAACAGGGGATCTTATGTTATTACACACACCGTATAGTGTTCAGCAGAATAGCAAAATGAAACGTGAAATATATGTACATACATATTTACATATACATACAGGTGCATCTCAATAAATTAGAATGTTGTGGAAAAGTTCATTTATTTCATTAATTCAACTTAAATTGTGAAACTCGTGTATTAAATAAATTCAATGCACACAGACTGAAGTAGTTTAAGTCTTTGGTTCTTTTAATTGTGATGATTTTGGCTCACATTTAACAAAAACCCACCAATTCACTCTCTCAACAAATTAGAATACTTCATAAGACCAATAAAAAAACATTTTTAGTGAATTGTTAGTCTTCTGGAAAGTATGTTCATTTACTGTACATGTACTCAATACTTGGTAGGGTCTCCTTTTGCTTTAATTACTGCCTTAATTGGGCGTGGCATGGAGGTGGTCAGTTTGTGGCACTGCTGAGGTGGTATGGAAGCCCAGGTTTCTTTGACAGTGGCCTTCAGCTCATCTGCATTTTTTGGTCTCTTGTTTCTCATTTTCCTCTTGACAATACCCCATAGATTCTCTATGGGGTTCAGGTCTGGTGAGTTTGCTGGCCAGTCAAGCACACCAACACCATGGTCATTTAACCAACTTTTGGTGCTTTTGGCAGTGTGGGCAGTGCCAAATCCTGCTGGAAAATGAAATCAGCATCTTCAAAAAGCTGGTCAGCAGAAGGAAGCATGAAGTGCTCCTAAATTTCTTGGTAAACAGGTGCAGTGACTTTTCAAAAAACACAATGGACCAACACCAGCAGATGACATTGCACCCCAAATCATCACAGACTGTGGAAACTTAACACTGGACTTCAAGCAACTATGAGCTATGAGCTTCTTCAAGCAACTATGAGCTATGAGCTTCTCCACCCTTCCTCCAGACTCTAGGACCTTGGTTTCCAAATGAAATACAAAACTTGCTCTCATCTGGAAAGAGAACTTTGGACCACTGGGCAACAGTCCAGTTCTTCTTCTCCTTAGCCCAGGTAAGATGCCTCTGACGTTGTCTGTGGTTCAGGAGTGGCTTAACAAGAGGAATACGACAACTGTAGCGAAATTCCTTGACACGTCTGTGTGTGGTGGCTCTTGATGCCTTGACCCCAGCCTCAGTCCATTCCTTGTGAAGTTCACTCAAATTCTTGAATGGATTTTGCTTGACAATCCTCATAAGGCTGCGGTTCTCTCGGTTGGTTTTGCATCTTTTTCTTCCACACTTTTTCCTTCCACTCAACGTTCTGTTAACATGCTTGGATACAGCACTCTGTGAACAGCCAGCTTCTTTGGCAATGAATGTTTATGGCTTTCCCTCCTTGTGAAGGGTGTCAATGATTGTCTTCTGGACAACTGTCAGATCAGCAGTCTTCCCCATGATTTGAGTTGATTAGCTGATTGGCATGTCACCATATTCTAATTTGTTGAGAGTGAATTGGTGGGTTTTTGTTAAATGTGAGCCAAAATCATCACAATTAAAAGAACCAAAGACTTAAACTAATTCAGTCTGTGTGCATTGAATTTATTTAATACACGAGTTTCACAATTTGAGTTGAATTATTAAAATAAATGAACTTTTCCACGACATTCTAATTTATTGAGATGCACCTGTATATACATACATTATATATGTATGTGTACAATGTATAGGCAAAAAGTATTGGAACACCATTACACCAACAGAATCTTTAATAATATCGCATTCTAAATACACAGACATTAAATTTCTGGCATTTTAGCAGACACCCTTATCCAGAGCTATTAAAATATCATCTCATTTTATTTCGTACAACTGAGTAGTTGAGGTTTAAAGGTCTTGCTCAAGGTCCCAGCAGTGGCTGTAAGGTGGACCTGGGACTTGAAGGCACAATTTTCTGATCAGTAGTTCAACACCTTCACCACTAAGCTACCACATCCTCATGTTAATGTGGAGTTGGCCCCCTCACCCGTTCAAAGCCTTAACAGCTTCACTCATCTGGTGTTTCTGTGAATTTTTGCCCATTCATCCAGTAGAGTATTTATGAGTTCAGGCAATGATGTTGGATGAGAAGCTCTCTATCTTCGATCCAGTTCATCCCAAAGGTGTTCGATATTGTTGAGGTCAGGGATGTGTGTGAACCAGTCAAGCTCTTCCACAACAGTCTAATCCAGCCATGTCTTTATAGCCCTTGATCATTACACTGTGGCACAATTATTCTGGAATAGACTTCCCCAAACTGTTCCCATAAAGCCAGAAGCATAGCATTGTTTAAAATGTCTTGGTATGCTGAAGCATTAACATTTCCCTCCACTTGAAGTAAAGGGTCCAGCCCAGCCCCTGAAAAACAGCCCCATAACATCTCATCTCCTAAACCAAACTTTACAAATGGCACAATGAAGCCAGGCGAGTAACATCTCCTGGCATCCACCAAACCCAGACTCCAGAATCTATCAGACGGAAAAACAGAGAAGCGTGTTTCGTCACTCCAGAGTCCAGTGACGGTGTGCATTAGACCACTACATCCAATGCTTGGCTTAGTACATGATGATGTAAGACTTGCGTGCAGCTGCTCGGACACGAAAACCCATTCCATTAATGTCCCGGCAACACAAATTTTGTGCCAGTGAAAGTTTTCAAAACTCTTCAGCTAGAGAATCAGCAGAGCGTGGGTGACTGTTACACATCATGCACCTCAGCACTGTTCTGTAACTTTTTGTGGTCTTCTGCTTCATGGCTGAGTTGCTGCTGTTCCTAAAGGTTTCCACTTTACAATAATATACATTACAGTTGACTGTGGGATATCTAGCAGGGATGAAATTTCTTATCGCAAAGGTGGCATCTTATCACAGTAGCACGCTTGAATTCACTGAGCACCTATTTTTTTGGTAAAACAAAAAATTGCAGACTGCATGGCAAGGAGCTTGCTTTCATACACTTGTGGCAATGGTTCTGATTGAAACACTTGAATGCAATAATTAAGAGGTGTGTCTCAATACTTTTGTCCGTACAGTGTATACACTGATCAGGCATAACATTATGACCACCTTGGCACCCTGACTGGTCTGAGGCTATGCAGCCCCACATGCAACAAATTGTGATGCACTGTGTATTCTGACACCTTTCTATCAGAACCAGCATTAACTTGTTCAGCAATTTGAGCAACAGCAGCTTGTCTGTGGGATCGGATCACACGGGCCAGCCTTCGCTCCCCACATGCATCAGTGAGCCTTGGCCGCCCATGACCCTGTCACCGGTTCACCACTGTTCCTTCCTTGGACCACTTTTGATAGATACTGACCACTGCAGACCGGGAACACCCCACAAGAGCTTCAGTTTTGGAGATGCTCTGATCCAGTGGTCTAGCCATCACAATTTGTCCCTTGTCAAACTCGCTCAAATCCTTACACTTGCCCATTTTTCCTGCTTCTAACACAACAACTTTGAGGACAAAATGTTCACTTGCTGCCTAATATATCCCACCCACTAACAGGTGCCATGATGAGGAGATCATCAGTGTTATTCACTTCACCTCTCACTGCTCATAATGTTATGGCTGATCGGTGTATATACATTTATATATGTATGTATAAGAAGAAGAAGAAGAGCTGAGGGCAAGAAGCCTTTATTATCACCACACATACATTACAGCACAGTGGAATTCTTTTGTTTGCGTAGCCCAGCTGAGGAAGTTGGGGTCAGAGCACAAGGGCAGCTATGATACAGCACCCCCTGGAGCAGAGAGGGTTAATGGCCTTGCTCAATTACCCAACAGTAGAGCTTGGTGGTGCTGGGGCTTGAATACCAATCCTCCGATCAACAGCCCAGAGCCTTGACCACTTGAACCACCTCTGTGCAGTCCCCAAAGACACAAATAAATAAAAATAAATCAGGTAAAAAAAAAAGGTTATCTAATATTTACCTTCTAATGTATTATTTTGTGTCAGTCAGCAAAGAAAGACTGCTAAAAAAAATTTGTGTCAAGTTTTGGGATTCAATGAACATAAATGAACATAAACCTAATGAAATTTTTTTTCTTTTTCACAGCCAGAATTTGAAATGCTCAAAGGCTTCAGAAGGATATAGTAGAAAAATGTCCCAATTTCACCATGTTCACACTTTATACTGTGCATTAATTTGTTAAACACGACAAAGAAGCAGCATATTCTTTTGGTATTCAATTGTGTTTGTGTTATTCAAACACGAATCAGAGTAATCGTACAGGTGTACATACAACAACAAAATAGTGAAAGCTGAATTTAGCAACTTATTGCTAAGGGCTACTGGCTAAATCAACCACAGTATCAAAGTTCTCAGCTCTTCTCATGATGTTCTTTTCATGATTACACAAGCTGAACGTTAAACCAAGCAGCAGCGGCTCATGACCCTAGATTTTAGTGGGGTAGAGGACATTATTATCGATTATTATCGGCATAACCTTAAACCAAATGAATTTGAGAGGATATCACACTTGCCTTTTGCTGTAGGTCAATATCTAATCAATTTTTAGAGGAACAGCCATGGGCATTGACGTAACGTCATTCAGCATGCAGTCAGGCAGCTCATTCTGAGCTACATTTGTTCCATTGTGTTTGATGGAGTATGTTTTTCCTGTGTGTACACAGACTCAGGTACAAGATTTCCAAAAGTGCTACATCTCAAAAATCACAAAAAACACTTGAAACTATCCAGAACCTTCAGTCATTGGAAAAAAGCGACATATTCTGCTTCTATACAAAAAGAAATACAAAATGATAGAAATTAAATGGTTCTGTTGTTGAAAATTTAAGAAGAATCAGACTCTGAGTTCCGACACTGTACGTCAAAGATGCACTGTATGTGTTTACTCTTTGCCTTTTCATTTTTGTTCTTGGCAAGATTTTGTTAGCCACGGAATATTTTTAAAAGAGGAATATTTTTTTCATATGCAACCCTGTTATTAGCTGTCCGGCTCGCTACTCCTCCTCGACTGAAAAAATGTTCATAGGTCAAGCAGGGGGCAGCATGATACCTGCCCCAGTGGGTCTCTATTAATGCTTGTTGTAGTCCACATACTGTACATTTTTGCACACTAGGTGTAATAATAACTCTGTGGCACTTAATAAGGAAGTGAGCATGCCGGGCCACGATCTGTCAAATAGCTGTGTTTTTAAAATCATGGGTCACTCAAAAGAGGTAATGCCCTTATAGACTATATTGCCCCGTATTGTAGCAGGAAATTGGGGCACAACAAGTAAACACGAGGCTGTGAGTGAAAACAAGACGTTCTGCAGAAACACACCGAGAAGCTTAACATACAAAATGAATGATGAAAAAATAAACATGGAAGACTACATACAGAGACCGAGCATGCCTCTGTACGTTTAGGTGCTTTCAGATGACCTCAGTCAAAGTCTAAAGGGAAGTATTACAGGACATAATATAACTGGGGCAGATACCTGATCTATATACTCCACCTTTAACAATTATCAGTGTGTGTGAAGGTTTTCATTTCATCAAGCAAATCTAGAATGCTAGCCTAGGGCCTTGGTGGAAAGGACCTCTGACTCAAGACTGTTTATTTATAAGCATGCCAGGATTACAAAAGGTCAAAGCGGCCACACACACACACACACACACACACACACACAGGCACAGAGGCACACTGTGTGTGTACTTTACACCACAAATAGCAGAACAGTAGAAAATGTCCTCTTAGAGTCATTGCAGAGCTCGACACTTGAAGGACACTACACTCTACGATCACTAAGTCTGGGTTTAATACTCAATTTCTCTAATCCTCAAACAAATAGAAGAAGATTTGAGTACTTGTAGTTGTTTACTTCATCTTTAATTATTGCTGTTGTTGTTGTACACCTGTCCAATTACACTGCACAGTGTGGTTCTTCAGCAGTGTGGGTACCTGAACAATAAACGCTGCCTATGCATAAGCTTCATAACCACTTTATAATCTGTATAATAACAGTCTAATAATACTTAATAACAGCTAAGCATCTATAATACATAGTATGTTGTGCTTGATATTATACTTAGTCTGTTGTACGTCATTTATTTCATCTAGTCACCTACACTAGCCAGAAAATTCACATGATTCACTTTCTGAATCGAACCAAATGAATCGATTCACTTATACTCATTACAATAATGAACACTTTCAAGTGTCGCCATTATACACAACTATATAAACAAGTTTCGAGAGCTTCAAGTTGCAGCTTTATCTCTAACTGTGACAAAGCACTGACACTGGAAACTCCTTCCAAAAAAGGTTAAATGTCTGCTTGCAGGACATTTATTTCAACTTATATCACCATATCAAAAATTACATGTCTTTAATAATCTGTTTCTGTGGAGTGTCTGCCATGCAAGTCCCTGTATAAGGTGTTGCCATAGAAACAGTTCCTTTTTTGTTCGGAAACAATCATTAATATAAACCGTACAGCTGGATTTACTGACCTGTTATTTATAAAAAATTAGAAAATAAATAAGCACCTCCTAGCCAATCAGATTCAAGATTTCACTAGTGGAATGGTCCTATATGGACAGGTTGGAGACACCAGGGTTGTTGTGGAAAGCGCTATTTGGAGAACATTGAGGTGTCTTTGGATTGATGCTGCTGTGATCAGTTTTGTGCTCAGGTCTCCATTGTTGAAAATGTGATGGCTTTGATATGAAGAAATTCATGTTAAAACTATAGCATATGTATATACTCGCATACACAAGTTGCGCTGAAGCTCCTGTTTAGATCATTGCACTTGACTGTATAGTGTACAGTTATAGAAAGGAAATGATTTATAATCACACTGTCCACTGTCACACAGACGAGCATGGGTTTCCTTTCAAGTTTCTTCCTCATATTGTCTCAGGATGTTTTTCCTCTCCTCTTCCTCTGGCTTCCTCATTAGAAATAAATATAAATTTCAATTTTAAACGTTTTATTTTGAAATTTTATATTCCTGTAAAGCTGCATTGAACTGAATTCAACAGCGCTTCAGTAAAACTTGTGCAGCATATTGCAAGTGATGTCATGTCTATATCCATGCCAACGGTACAACCATACCAGCATACACCATCATTATTTGACTATAGAGTGCTATTCCACTGTCCAACATAAAGTCTTTAGCAGGAATGTCTGTGTGGTGGTGGAATGATCCGGATGCCTGTTGTTTACATCAAACAGGGTGGATCAGAGATGATGAAAGAGGACAATGGAACAATGGGAGAGTCACACACAAAATCCTTACATCAATAAAAGCAGCTTAAGCTTTTAAAAGTCTATTTTCTTCCTCATCTAGGCCTCTTCCTCTTAAACCAAAGAGTATAAAAATGCACATAAAAGTCACTTGAGCCAAGGTCGTAGAGCCGGATTTGAAGGAAACAAAAAGCTCTTGCTGATTCACAGGCTTGTCTAACTGAAGCGCTTGTGCTGTGCTCATTTTATCAGTCATTGTGCAGTTTCTATTTTTTAGAAGTAAAAGGTTACAGGAGCTCATGTTTTCTTTTTTGAGTTTTGGTGTTAGAGCAGGGATGTCCCATCTTATCCACGAAGGGCCGGTGTGGGTGCAGGTTTTCATTCAAGCAGAAGCCACACCTGATTCCACCTGTTTAATCAACTGATCTTATCTTTCAATAGACTCAAGTGTGGCTTCTACTTGCTTGGAATGAAAACCCACACCCACACCGGCCTTTTGCGACTAAGACTGGACACCCCTGGTGTTAGAGACTGGAGAATGACAGCGTTTACCAGCACCAGTGAAGAATCAGGGAGTTTAATCAGTGTGAACACATGCACCATCATCAACAGTAGCAGAGTGCAGAGCAATGTTTCTGTGTAACATGGTGATGCTTATTGGTTTGTCTGCAGGTCTGTGAATGGTTTAGCGGTAATTGGCGTGTTCTATTTACTGGGAGTTTTTTTCCAAAATGACTTACAATTAAAAGAGGATATAACTTCACTAACAATTCAGGGTTAAACGGGTTGCTGTTCACCTTGCAACCTTGTACCTGTTGAATTCTTGAATCTGATCAATTAAAAGGTTTATTAAATGATTCATTTCCTTCAACAGCAGCTCTGACACTAGTTTTGAAATAAATCACAGGTGTATATATTAATGTACTTGGGGCATTGGTGGCTCAGTGGTAGGGTTCTCGCCTACCATGCAGAAGGCCCAGGTTCTATTCCCAGCCAATGCCCAAACCCCAGCCACTGGATGCTGTGCCAGTCCCAAGCCCGGAAAATGGGAGGGTTGTGTCTGGAAGGGCATCCGGTGTAAAACCTGTGCCAAATGGTTGTGTGGACCAGTTGGTCTATTGTGGCGACCCCGAACAGGGAGCAGCCAAAACAACAGCATATATTAATGTACTCATTCTACTAGTTTATGGTTTTGATCTTATCACAGCTCAGAACTTGATTCATATAAACTAAATCTCATTTAAAAAAAATAGACTGTGTTGTAATTGTAAGTGTAATCATTGATGTGTTAAAGGTTTCTGTAAGAAGAGGTTTGTTTATCATTTATAGAAGGAGTCTCCAGTGTCACTTTGGAAAAAGGCTTTGGAAAAGTCTTCAGGAAAGAGGAGTCTGTGCTTCCTGGTAACATGTCAACTAGGGTTTTTTTATTATTATTATTTTTTAATTCATTTTAAAGTAATGAAACTGTCACATCCGGCCGCCACTCCCGCCATATGCAGGGCTCAAACCCGGATCTCCGTGGTCCCTGCATGCTCCAGCATGCCGTGAAAACGCAGACCCAAACGCAGGATTCAGTGAAGCACTGTTTTATTTAACACAAACACGATACAGGGGAAAGACGAACATAACACTAGACTCCGTGGTACATAAAACTAAACTTACAAACATAACCCCTAACATAACGTAACACCCACAGGACAGCTATACACAGAACATTGACCCACACCACACAACTACACCAGGTTCCCTTTTATAGGGAAACACATCAGGGTAATGGGGAACAGGTGACACACACAGGAAGGAGAACAATCGGCAGGGAATCACACAGACAAACAGGCTTCCAGGATTCTCCTGCCAGCGCCCTCTACGGGCCTGGCAGGGAACTGTCCAGCTACTCCTTACAGAAACAGAGAGGCTGGTGAGGGAACGGCCGCCTACAGTTCCTATAATGTGAATGATATCAGGAACTAATCTGTTTCCTGGTGATTCCACAACATTACATGTGACTGTAAATAGTATGATGTCATTCAACAATAAATAATGAATTGTACATTTTGGCAAATTACTATGGTAAAAGAGGAACAGAACTTTTCAGAAAATAATTAACATTTACTTGACACATCATACCATGACACAGCCAATTATTTTCCAAGAAGAGCAAGTCACGGCATGTTTTATTTCTTCCCCTGATCACAGCACAGCCACAGCTCCGAGAGGAAGAAATTTAACTTCATTGTTTTTTCCACCTTTACACATTTGCATTTTTCGTTTCAGCATTTCATTTAACACAAATAGCAAAGCTTTATTAATAATATTAATTATAATTAGTAGTAGGGGGGCATGGTGGCTTAGTGGTTAGCACGTTTGCCTCACACTTCCAGAGTTGGGGGTTTGATTCCCGCCTCTGCCGTGTGTGTGTGGAGTTTGCATGTTCTCCCCGTGCCTCTGGGGTTTCCTCCCCTGGTCCAAAGACATGCACTGTAGGTTGATTGGCATCTCTAAATTGTCCGTAGTGTGTGAGTGAATGAGAGAGTGTGTGTGCCCTGCGATGGGTTGGCACTCCGTCCAGGGTGTATCCTGCCTTGATGCCCAATGACGCCTGAGATAGGCACAGGCTCCCCGTGACCCGAGTATAGATTGGATAAGCGGTAGACAATGAATGAATGAATAATTAATAGAAGAAGCGTTTATTGTGAATATGCCAAACATGAGAACAAAAAAAGAATAAAAGTTATCATCAGCAAGCCAAGAGCAAGACAAGCATGTACTAGTTTGCACTTTATGCTTTAAATAAATCTCTGGATCTGCAGTGTTATCTTTCTGTCACATCTCAGTTTATTACCCACTTGCATCTTCACATGACCATTTATTTGATCCTTCCCACAAGCTTCAAAGTTTCTCTGCATGTGAAGGATAAAACTGAAAAGGCCATTATTTCTGTGCTTGAGGGGAAAATTCAAGTGGTTAAGCCCCATGGAAAAATAACACATTACCCAGTGTTTGCTTGTTAGATTTCCAAAATGTGATTCAACTGTATTTCCAGTAATCAGTTATTAACAATTATTTCTAATTATGAACATTTTTTGCTCTCATCCATAGTCATGTTACCACTTGTTTATCTCATTTATCTCATCAAACCTGTAGGATTCACAACCATTGTGGTCACATGACCATCAGTGAATTCATTCATTCAGTGTTAGTTCATTCATTCATCTTTACTAAGCTCCATGCTGCTCAGGTGGATCAGGTGATCACTGGGCATACTTGAATAATATAGCATGCTCACATATTCACACTCTCCTTCACACCTGGCAGCAATTTAAAGCAGCTAATCCTCCTACCAGCATGTTTTATGCAGGTGAAGAAACAAGAGAACCTTCTGGAAACCACACGAACCCTGGGAGAATGTACGAAACCACACGGACATTCAGTATACTGGAATAAAATGTGACATAAAATGACAATGTAAAGCTGTTATAATGATACCTAAGGTGTGTTTCTAGTCCAACCACCCCGCCCACTTTCCTTATTTGGTCAATGTTTCCTGTTCTTGTTTAGCTGTTGCCATGGTACTTAATGAGTCCCAGATGTTGCTTGTTATGACCTGTGCAGTTTGTCTATTTGCCTAGGGACATTGATGCCACTCCTAGCATCCTGTCCACTGTTGCTCAGGTTTTTGTGTTTAGATCTTGTTCAAGAATCTAGTTCTGATTTAAATACCAACGCTGTCTCAAGCTATGCAGCTCTACCTAAGTCTCTCACAGGCTGTGATCAAGTCCTTGTCTCACTGTCCTTGGCCAGGCATCTATCTTGTCTAATCTATGACAATGTCCTCATTTTAGGCCCCACTTCCTATTTCATGGGTCTTGCAGTATGATTGCAGGTGCAATTAAATCAGCTCCTTTCTTTTTTTTTTTAAACAATATCTCCATTATCTTTTCAAGGAGTATAATAATAGGATTCAATTAACGTAAAGACTAGGGTTAGATAAGCATAGAGAAAGATAAACATGAAGAACAAGGACAATTCCCCATAGTGAGGGGAGAATGGGGAAAAAGTACAGCATATGCTGTACATTTTATGTATTTAATTACAATGTAATTACAAAGGTCTGTATTTTTATAGTGTTCCACATTCAATACAGAAGGCTAAGTAAGTGTATAAAATCAACATAATATTATTTATTCATCATTTATTCAACATTCTCATTTTATTTCTGAAAAAAAAAAATCTGTAAATTTTCCCATGTTTCTATATAATATATACAATATTCCCATATAATATTCTTCCAATTTGCCATTTCTTTTTGCCACTTGTTTTCAGGCGTGATCCATTTTGCTTGTTAGGAGACATATGGAAAATAAGAAGATTTTTTATTAGCTTTAAAGCCATCTGAGACTATGAAAAGACTAGATAATTTAGGATTAAGAGGGATATTCTTGTCAAAAATCTATGAGATTAAATGAGTTACCATTTTCCAGGAATCCAGGATCACTGAGTATTCTCAGACATGTTGGAACAGGGTACCCTTGTCTTGCTGAATATTTAGATTAAAATACGATTAAAATAGAATAATATATAATCTGTATACCACATGTACTTGAGAAGCTTTAGATTAATGTTTCAAGTTTGCACCCGGGTCTCCAGACATGTGTACCTCCATTCCTCCTGAGATATTACTTTCTGTAGATCTTTCCACCAGGCTTGAAGTTTACAGCTAGATGATTTCTTTGAATTCCCAACCATAAAACTATAAAGAAATGTGTTTCCTATTAGATGACCAAGGGTTACTATTTCTAGTGAGAATAATGGTGGTACATCAAGAGAGTGGTCTATTGAATGAATAAGGCTTCTCACTGCTGTTTTTTATGCTTTTATTGAGAGTTTTAATGGATATATTAATGAATATTGCATGTCTTCAATCTCTGAAGACATCTCTGTAATACTGACCAGCTAGGTCACTTTCCTGTTTTATTCTGACTCCTCTTCCTCATGTCTCATTTGCACACCTACTATCCATATCTGGCTCATGTGTCTTGCTCTTGCTTCCATATTGACATGGTGTTACGGGACAGAAGGCACGGAGACAGAGATGAACGGTTAGGTGTATTTATTGATCCAAGCAGCGGTGAAGAAGAGCGAGAGCGGAGAGAGGCAGAGAGGAAAGAACTGAGGAAAGGGATGTTAGGAATACTGCCCTGAGAGCGAATGGTGGAGAAATGAGGAGAGCTGGCAGGAACCGGAATGAAGCTGGAGGGAGCAGACGAACACACACTCACGGGGAGACACGAACTGCAGGGAGACACTAAAGATAGGAGAGCACGGGAGTAGCTTGGCTCTATGGTTGAGTCCTTCAGTCTGAAATGAGATCGGACGGTGAGTGGTGTGTGTGTGAGTCTTTTATGTCAGAGGTGATTGGGGAGGAGATAACGTGCAGGTGTGTGTCATTAGAACTCGGGAGAGTGAGTGCGCTGTGATTGATTCTCGTTAGAGCCTGGCGTGTCTGTGACAGTACCCCCCATCACGGCCTGCTCCTGAGGGCTGCGGGCCCCGACGTCGTGGCGGTCTACCCCTCCCACGCGGAGCAGGTCTGTGGGGGTGCGTCGCGTGGAAGGTAGTCAGAAGGTTGGGGTCGAGGACGTCATCGCGCGGAATTCACGAGCGTTCCTCCGGGCCATAGCCTTCCCAGTCCACCAGGTACTCGAGTCGACCGCCACGGCGTCGGGAGTCCAGGATCTCCTTCACCCCGTAGGTGGTCCCGTCGTCCAGTAGGAGTGGGAGGGGGGGTTCGGCTGCGTCCTCGCCAGGCTCTGTGGAGGGAAGAACAGAGGGGTGGTGAGGCTTGAGGAGGGAAACATGAAATGTGGGGTGAATACGGTACCCTCGTGGTAGCTGGAGCTTATACGTGACCGTGTTGACCTGCTTCAGGATGGTGAATGGCCCAATGAACCTGGGGCTCAGCTTGCGGCTGGGGAGACGTAGCCAGATGTCCTTGGTTGACAGCCAGACCTTCTGCCCTGGTCGATAGGCAGGGGCGTCGGATCGGCGACGGTCGGCTGTCAGTCTCCGCCGGCGCAGGGTGTGCTGCAGTTGATGGTGTGCTGAGCCCCAGACTCTCTCGCTCTCGCGGAACCAGTGGTCGACCACTGGTATGTCCGACGGCTCCCCTGACCAGGGGAAGAGTGGTGGCTGGTAGCGGAGCACACACTGGAAGGGAGTCAGACCGGTGGAAGGTTGACGGAGGGAATTTTGTGCGTACTCGGCCCAGCCCAGGTACTGGCTCCACGAGTCCTGGTGGCCGTGACAGAAGGTACGGAGGTAGTGGCTGATCTCCTGATCTTTCTTTCCGTCTGCCCATTTGTTTGAGGGTGGTACCTCAATGATAGGTTGACGGTCACACCCAGGCGCCCTCCAAACTCTGGACACAAATTGGGGGCCCCGGTCAGAGACGATGTCCTCCGGGATGCCAAAGTAACAGAAGACCTGGTTGAATAGCAGTTCTGCCGCTTCCATGGCCGTGGGTGGCCCCTTCAGCGGCAGTAGGCGGCACGCCTTGGAGAATTGGTCGACTATTACAAATATGCAGGTGTGGGTACGGGAGTTCGGAAAGTCGGTGATGAAGTCGACTCCTAGGTGTGACCAGGGGCGGTTGGGAACGGGCAGAGGAAGGAGCTTTCCTGAGGGTAGCTGGCGTGGGGTTTTCGCCATGGCGCACTCTTTACACCCCTGCACGTACCTTCTGACATCAGCTGCCATGCTGGGCCACCAGAAGCAATCTGTCAGCAGCGAGAGAGTTTCATTGATCCCTGGGTGACCAGTGCCAAGAGAGGTGTGGGCGGTGTGGATGAGGGAAGTGCGTCGTGCTCGGGTGATGTACTGGGATCCTGGTGGGCAGCCCGGCGGAGTGTTGGTAGAGGCATTGGCAGGCGGAAGGGATTCCTGGGACCAGGTTATGGGGCTGACGATCAGGTTTGCTGGGAGGATGGGCTCGGGCGTTTCTGGGCTCTCTTCAGGGGCGAACATACGAGAGAGGGCGTCCGCCTTGGTGTTCTTGGACCCGGGCCGGTATGAGATGGAAAACTCAAACCGGGTGAAGAAGAGGGCCCAGCGAGCTTGTCGGGGGTTGAGCCGTTTAGCGGCTCGGAGATACTCTAGGTTCTTATGGTCCGTAAGAACCAGAAACAGGTGCCTGGCTCCCTCCAGCCAGTGCCTCCACTCCTCGAGGGCTAGTTTGATTGCCAGTAGCTCCCGGTTACCGATGTCGTAATTTCTCTCCGCCAGGTTGAGCTTGTGGGAAAAGAAGGCGCATGGATGGAGGCGGCTAGGATTCCCCTGCTGCTGTGACAGGACCGCTCCTACTCCTGTTGTGGACGCGTCCACTTCCACGAGGAAGGGTTTGTCGGGGTCTGGGTGGATCAGGAGGGGAGCGGTGGTGAAAGCCCTCTTGAGGGTGTTAAATGCCCCTTCAGCGGCCGGGGACCAGAGGAGAGATTTGGGTTTATTGCGGAGCAGGTTGGTGAGAGGGTCGGCGATGATGCTATAGTCCTGAATGAACCACCTGTAGAAATTTGCAAATCCGAGGAACCATTGAAGTTCCTTCACCGTAGTGGGTGCCGGCCAGTCCCTGACGGCGATGATCTTCCCCTCGTCCATCTGGATGCCACTACTGCTGATGTTATACCCGAGGAACTGCACTGAGGGCTGGTTAAAGGAACATTTCTCTGCTTTGAGGAAGAGCTGAAATTCCCTCAGGCATCCCAGGACCTCCGCTACATGCCGGCAATGTTCAGCCAAGCTCCGAGAGTAAATCAGGATGTCGTCTATGTAGACCAGCACGCACCGGTGGAGAAACTCCTGGAGAACCTCATGGATGAAATCCTGGAACACGGAGGGGGCGTTGGCGAGGCTGTAGGGCATGACCAGGTACTCGTAGTGGCCGGTGGGTGTGATGAAGGTGGTCTTCCATTCGTCCCCCTCGCGTATCCATATGAGGTTATATGCACTGCGGAGGTCCAGTTTAGTGAAGATGGTGGCACCTCGGAGATGTTCCAGGGCCGCTGGAACGAGGGGCAGAGGATATCGGAACTTCACAGTTATCCGGTTGAGGGCCCGATAATCAATGCATGGTCGGAGGACTCCGTCCTTCTTGGCCACAAAGAAGAAGCTCGAAGCAGCAGGAGAAGTGGACGGGCAGATGTAACCCTGCGCCAGGGCCTCCTTAATGTATTCCTCCATGGCCTTTTCCTCCGGAATGGACAGGGGGTAAATCCTCCCCTGGGCACTGGTTCACCCGGAAGCAGGTCAATGGCGCAGTCCCATGGCCGGTGTGGAGGCAGCTTGGAGGCTCTCTTGGGGCAGAAGACATCACTGAAGGGGGCGTAGCAGGTGGGAATCCGTAGGGACTGGTTCCCGAGCGGACTCTCAATGGAGGTGGCCTGGACCGGGAGAGGGATTAGAGTTGGGGAGTGTGGTGCAGGTAGGTGAGGAAAACAGCCCGGAAAGCAGGTGTCACCCCACTTCAGGACTTCGCCGGTACTCCAAGAGAGGATGGGGTTGTGTTACTCTAGCCACGGGCGCCCGAGGATGATGTCAGCCGTGGACTCCTCCAGAACCAGGAAGGTGGTCTCTTCCACATGCAGTAGGCTGACCTGGAGAAGCACCAGGCCGGCGCTGTGGTGGACCCGCCGGCGACTTACGGGTTTTCCGGTGATACATCGTATCTGGTACGGGGTCGCCATGGCCTTAGTCCGGAGTCCGAGCTGGCAGCAGAGGGTGCCTGAGACGAAGTTGGCCGCCGACCCAGAGTCGAGGAGGGTGACCACTGTAACAGAAGTGCGAGCGGTAGTGAGTGTCCCATGGGTAGTGAGTGGTTTCATATGAGGAAGAAATGAGAAGATGGTACTCACCATGGGGCGCGGGGGACGGATGGGGCACACGGGAAGAGCGTGCCCCGGGTCGCCACAGTACAGGCACAGACTCTGGGTCAGCCTCCTCTGTCGCTCAGCGGGGTTCAGATGCGTCGTCCCCAGTTGCATGGGCTCTGGAGCTGGTTCTGGAGGGCTGACAGGTTCTGGTCGGTCGCGCCTGGTGTAGGGGGGCGACTGGTCCTGGGATCTGTGGACACACGACTGCATGCGAGTAGCGACACGGATGGAGAGTTGGATCAACCTCTCCAGCCCGATCGCGTCCTCGTGGGCAGCGAGATGCAACCTCACCTGTGGGCTCAATCCCTGACGGTAGGCGGCGAGAAGAGCTTGCTCATTCCAGCCACTCTTAGCGGCCAGCGTCCTGAACTGGATGGCGTACTCGGTGACCGTTAGTTTACCTTGTCGGAGCTTACAGAGCTCCTCTCCGACCGACGAGTCCCAGGAGGGCTTCCCGAACACCTCCTTGAAGTGTTCTACGAACCCGGCATACGACTGCGTCATGGGGGAGTCCTGGGACCACAGGAACTCGGCCCAGAGAAGAGCCTGGCCACATAGCTGAGTGATGACAAACGCCACCGCGCGGTAGGATACAGGTGTGGTTGCATCTCCAGGACCAGGGAGCATTGCAGGAGGAACCCGTTGCAATCCTCCGCCGAGCCAGAGTAGGGCGCCGGTTGGGCCATGGGACTGGAACACAGCGGCACCGAAGAAGCGGTGATGTTGTCCGCGGAAGTGGTAACGGGAGGTGTAGGGGCAGGATCCGGCAGAGCGGCGAGTGCCTGCCGCAATGCCGCGACCAGGTCTTGGAGTGGATCTGGTGGGTTGCTGCTTGGATCCATGCTGCTGCGGTCCGATCTTCTGTTACGGGACAGAAGGCACGGAGACAGAGATGAACGGTTAGGTGTATTTATTGATCCAAGCAGCGGTGAAGAAAAGCGAGGGCGAAGAGAGGCAGATTGGAAAGAACTGAGGAAAGGGATGTTAGGAATACTGCCCTGAGAGCGAATGGTGGAGAAATGAGGAGAGCTGGCAGGAACCGGAACGAAGCTGGAGGGAGCAGACGAACACACACTCACGGGGAGACACGAACTGCGGGGAGACACTAAAGACAGGAGAGCATGGGAGTAGCTTGGCTTTATGCTTGAGTCCTTCAGTCTGAAACGAGATCAGACGGTGAGTGGTGTGTGTGTGAGTCTTTTATGTCAGAGGTGATTGGGGAGGAGATAACGTGCAGGCATGTGTCATTAGAACTCGGGAGAGTGAGTGCGCTGTGATTGATTCTCGTTAGAGCCTGGCGTGTCTGTGACACATGGTAATAAATGAGTACCTTTGTTGCTTGCTACACCTTTCTAGTTTTTATTTGAAATTCTCCATCTATCTGCATGTGTTTTTCTTTTAAAAAAGCTCCTTTTCTTTGTACAGAATACTTATATATTAGATCAGCATGAATGGGGATGCTTTGACTTGTGTCCTTCACGTACTGTTGTTTCTTTTCTCTATTCTTTACACTTTCGGAAATAAAGGTACTAAATACCATTTCCTTTTCCAAGATGCAAAGCATCTTCGGGAGCTTTATTAGGCATCATTCGATATGTTTTAAGGTGCATAACTGGACAGTTAGGACTGATAAAGCTTGACTCTAAAGATGATTTCATTATATATATTACAACATGCATTTTCTCAGGTAAAAGTTGCATATTAAAGATACAAAACGGTTGGTATTTATTTCTGAGAGAGTAGTTTGGTCAGCATGTGTTATGCTGGAGGTTTTACACAAATTTACACCTTCATACCATCTGAAACTTGGCCATTTTGTCACTCGATTCTCACCCACCAGCTGACTTTCCTGTCTCACACGACAGATACCAACCAGGGAAGATGATTTTTCAGGTGAATACAATCATTTTCATGATGACTCATAATCTGTGAATCATTCATGAATCACAGTGCTATAGTGTGATATTGCTTGTCTACATCAGTATAAAAGAACAGGAGTGCCTGACCGCTTCTGTTATTCAGAGCTGCCTGTTCTACCCTGATGCCCTACTTCTGGTTGGAGTCTCATCACTTGGAAGTGCTCACTGCTGCCAAGGATGGCCCCTTGTGGACTACCTGCAGATATATGGGACTGCTGTGGATGATACCACGTTGAGACCACAGCTGTGGCTTTGAACTGCTGTTGCTGTCGTCGATTATGCGCTCGGGTCAAATCTTTGAACATTTGATGGCTTCAACAGGACGAAATTTATGCTGATGTTCATACTTATGTATTGCTCAAAAGCTCTAGGTTACACAACTCCACATGACTATATACAGTTGTAGAAAAAGGATTATTTATAATCACACTCTCCGTTGTCACCCAGATGAGGACGTGCTCCCTTTCGAATCTGATTTCTCTTAAGGTTTCTTCCTCGTGTAATCTCACGGAGTCTTTCATTGCCACCATTGCTTCTGGCTTGCTCATTAGAGATAAATATAAGTTTAAGTTTAAAAAGACTAGATAATTTAGGATTAAGAGGGATATTCTTGTCAATAATCTGTGAGATTAAATGACTTACCATTTTCCAGGAATCCGGGATCAGTGGGTAATCTCATACATGTTGGAACAGGATCTTGTTTGGTTGAATATTTAAGTTATATTTAAGTTGCCACAGCTGGTCAGCTAGCTAGCTCACACTGACTTGTACGTTCCTGTTAAAGGTGAATCCGGTGAAACTGGCTTTTTGTCTTCCTTTTTAACCTTTATCTAATGAGTTTCATAGTTTAAATCAAACGTTATACTCATGAAAATTGTGTTGCCGAATAAAGATATCTGGGACTGCTGCTAGAATTGGAATTTTATGTGACAAACATTGAAGTTATACTTAATATGCTACTGTACTATTACTACTCATTTTAAGTTTAACAGACGTCTAGCACATCTCTACGCTGTCTGTAGGAGTGTTTGATGATGGTAGTTATTAATGCATTAACACACTCTGCCTTTATGATGCAAGACTTTAAATAGTAGTGAATCACTAACCAGGGTCAATTATCATGAGTCAACAACAACAATAAAAAAAAAAAAATCAAACAACTATGACAAGTCGCTCAAAAATCTCAGGAAGCACCTTATCAATGGGTCTAGTCTTAATCTATAACCTAAAAGTTATAGAGTTATTCCTTAACATATTGTACACATATTTTTTACAGAGCAGATAATTATCTTAACTGGACACATGTATCTGGACACATGACTTTTTTGTACATGTTTTCATCCAACTCAAGAATGGAAGATGTGATGATGTGGAAAACAATTTTCTTACTTTTGTCAGGTATTTAATTTATTCTAACCTTTCTCTTCTCATTCCTTTGACAAAGTCCAGGCAGTGGAGGAGTGTCACTCAGCATTTATCTTGCCAGCACTGATATACAGTGAACTTGGAGCGAGCCCAAAGCAAACCTGTTAAGTTCGGGACATTTCGAATAGTAACGCTGCCAAAAAATGCTTGGAAAAAACCCTGCTGCTAAGTATTGGATGAAACAAAAAGTGGAACAGAGATGCTATATCCTGAGCAGGTGTAATAAACACTGACTTTTACATGTACTGTGTGTACTGTGGTATTCAGTGTAGGAGAAATGTGAAGTCTGAGACTACGCATAAATATTATTCGGTTATTACCTACAGGCGCCGGATAAATTCTTACTTAACTTATGCTGTGGTATGTGAGATGTTTATGAGAAAGGAGAGATTAAACCAGATGTTATTGACTTAGGCTGTCTCAATCAGCTCCCTAGTTCCCTAGGTCATGAATCAGTATATCGTGTACATGTGTTCAAGCACTTGTACGGGCTGAAAAATAAATTTATACCACAGTCCTGCTGAATTCTCTATTCTTATTTGTTAGAAGGTGAAGTGAGTAACACTGATGATCTCCTCATCATGGCACCTGTTAGTGGGTGGGATATATTAGGCAGCAAGTGAATATTTTGTCCTCAAAGTTCATGTGTTAGAAGCTTTAGTATTCGAGCGAGTTTGACAAGGGACAAATTGTGATGGCTAGACCACTGGATCAGAGCATCTCCAAAACTGCAGCTCTTGTGGGGTGTTCCCGGTCTGCAGTGGTCAGTATCTATCAAAAGTGGACCAAAAAAGGAACAGTGGTGAACCGGAGACAGGGTCATGGGTGGCCAAGGCTCATTGATGCACATGGGCAGCGAAGGCTGGCCCGTGTGATCCGATCCAACAGACGAGCTACTGTTGCTCAAATTGCTGAAGAAGTTAATGCTGGTTCTGATAGAAAGGTGTCAGAATACACAGTGCATGGCGGGTCAGGGCTGTTTTGGCGACAAAAGAAGAACCAACAAATTATTAGGCATAATGGCGGTCATAATGTTATGCCTGGTCGGTGTAGATTATAAACAAAAAAAACATTATTAAGCAAAGAAAAATGTAGTAACCAGTGAAGCTGTATATAGAGGCTGGTGAAGCTGCTATAAATGATAACAGGAACTAATTTGTCTCGTGGATGTACCGCAAATGGAAATGAAATTTAACTATAAAAGGATAAATGTTTAATTTGTCATTCATTAAATAATGAATATTTGTGGTATATTGTGGTATAAGAGGAATAAATCACATTGAGATGTATCTTACTGTATAATACACATATGGACATATGAATGGTAACGCAGTGGACCGCATCACACCGCTCCTGCTGTGATTATTTTCCTATAACAGCACACCCTGGTGTGTTTGCTTCCTCACACAGATGTTCTACTAGAGTTTGGGGATTTTTGCAGGTTCTCATCCAGATGCAGACCCCTATCATTTTTTCACCTTTCACCTCACTAATGACTTCCAAGTCCAGTGGGTGCCTGTCAGCCTACAGAAAACTAAATATCACAATATTTTCACATTTAGACTGTGGCTCAGGGTTCAGTAGACAGGTTCGTAAGTTCAGGTGACTGTGTGGAATTTCTGTTCCTGTTCTTCCTGTGTGGGTTTCTTCCAGGTTCGTGAGTGTGTTTATGTGTATACAGTGTCCTGTGATGGACTGGTGCTGATGTGATGGACATTACTCGATCCTGAAACCCTGACCATTTTAAAGTACTAACTGAGGATGTGTGAAAGAACGATAGAATCAGGTTCTGTTCCTGCTTGAGATAAATAAAAAAAACAACATAGTGGTAGTAAACCTGTTAGATAAAATAAAAAGCTTGCTTCTGCTTTTAATCATTAAAGTCGACCCACACTGCTAGAGCAGAGCACAACCTTACGATAAGAATCTGATCCTTTGCAAAGAAAAAAACCCTGCTCTCTGATTCCTCATAGCGATCGAAAGCAAGAGCTGCACTTGTGTGTGTGTGTGTGTGTGTGTGTGTGTGTGTGTGTGTGTGTGTAAGTGTGCGCGCTCGGCTTCGCCCGGCTTCGTGGTTAGACCTGACCGGCCCTGACTCTCTCTCACGCCGCAGGGTCGTTCCAGGACACACCGGTCCTCCGATTCTGGACTCTCTTGAAAGGAGACACAATAAGAAGACTTTTTTTGGGACCTATTTCTTTCGAGGTGAGTCATATCCCTTGCGTTTGAGGGTTGTCAAAGCTGACCGAGCTCCGATTAAAGAAAAGGAAGATTAAACGCAGGTTGCTCTGCTAGTTCATGTTTGTATGCGTGTTTGTGTGTGTGCGCGCCTCCGCGCCCGGGTATATACGGTGCATTATTTCACTTGCTTGTTTACTAAAGCACTTGTTTTTTGCGTTGAATCATACAACAGCCGCAATGTTTGTGCTCTTTCTGAGAGCGGATGTGGTTGTACGGCGCTGGAGGTGTCAGTTTCGCTGCTCAGAAGCAATGGAGGATGTGAAATAATGTGTTTTCATGCGTCCTGCTTGAGCTCTCTGCAAGTTATGCCGTGTGCACATGAAATATAAACATGTAGTCAGTGTCTTAAACTGTTTACTAACATTGTCATTAAGTTAACTAACACTAAGCACAACTTTATCCTATAGTGCACCCAGTTGTTTTAGCCTTTTTTTTTTCAGGGAGAAAAAAAACCCGCCGCGTGAAAATGTATCGCGATATTTCGCACGTAATCATATCTCATAACTATATATATATATAAATAAATCGATATTTATATGTTGTTATTGAGTTGTGGTTTGGGAAGGCGCGTTAAAAGCGAAACAAGCAGGACAATAATCTGAATAATGCTATCAGGGTGCGACAGGAGTGGTGAAACTCGATTAATGACTTCGCGGTTTTTCGCAGTTAGGGAATTAAACATGCTTCGTGTCCCTCGTATGCCGCCGTAGATGAGGATTACGCAACTAGTCAGTGTGTCGAGCGCTCACTAGGCTCCCTCCTAAACGACTCCCATACTGGAGAATGCAGTGCACTGTGCGTGCTGTAATTTCATAACCTAAGTAGTGTACTTAGGAAGGGAGTAAGGGTTTATTTGGGATTGGGTAACAGAAATCTGACGGTCTCTCCACCCAAGGTGGGCTTTTGAGGTCAGACGCTGAAGGGAGAGGCTGTGCTCGAATTTACTGTATTCTCCTCGAGTGATGGGAATTCCGACTCTTTTTAGTGAATCATATCATTTGGCTCAACAAAAAGAGCCGACTCCCAAATGGCTAATTTCCAAAAACAAACAAACAACGAAATAAACCCAACCAAACAAAAGTAAACAAACACAAACAAATCAGACACACACAAAAAAAAAACATTTTAAACTGTTTCATAAAACTTGCTCTGCTTTCTAATTAACGTGTAATTACTTTGCACTACATGTTATAAACTCGTCAGTGTTACTCATCCTATAAAGGTTCAGTTACACACAGTATCTTGCTTATAAATGGTGCACAAATGAATGGTAACAGCAATTAACTATTAATTATTTGTATATAGTTATAAAGAAGATGATTTGAAGTGATTTTTGTGTTTTGTCATGTTGTCATGACTACATACACAATGTTACCAAAAGTTTTGGGACGTATGCCTTTACATGCACATGAATGTAATATGGAGTTGGCCCGCCCTTTGCAGCTATAACAGCTTCAACTGTTCTGGGAAGGCTTTCCACAAGGTTTAGGAGTGTGTTTATGGGAATTTTTGACCATTCCTCTAGAAGCGCATTTGTGAGGTCAGGCACTGATGTTGGACGAGAAGGCCTGGCTCACAGTCTCCGCTCTAATTCATCCCAAAGGTGTTCTATCAGGTTGAGGTCAGGACTCTGTGCAGGTCAGTCAAGTTCCTCCACACCAAACTTGCTCATCCATGTCTTTATGGACCTTGCTTTGTGCACTGGTGTGCAGTCATGTTGGAACAGGAAGGGGTCATCCCCAAACTGTTCCCACAAAGTTGGGAATATGAAATTGTCCAAAATGTCATGCATTAAGAGTTCATTTCACTGGAACTAAGGGGCCGAACCCAACCCCTGAAAAACAACACCTGAATTCAATGATTTGGGGGGGTGTCCCAAAACTTTTGGCAATATAGTATATCTAAATGCATCCTTCTTCTTATTCGGTCTTGTACAAACCACTGAGAATCAAACTCATCTCAATATTCATGCTAAACCAACAGCTCAGATGTTGAAATGAGGTTTTCATAGAAGCATTTTGATTAAATTACACAGCAAGAGTAACTGCTTTGTCCAAATCTACAAAAAATGTGTCATGTGAGTCGGCTCTCAAAGAGCAGAATGCAAGAATGACATATATTCTCTATCGGCATACAGCTAGTTGACTGTTCTATGGATACTTTGGCTGTTTCATCAATTTCTAGGTGCACAGGTAATGACTACAGCTCTATCTGTTCTTATGCACACTTTGTCAGCCAGCAGTGACCACTACAAAGCCACTGACCGGATATTATTTAGCTAATGCACTTCCACAGCACGACAGTGACAGTGAAATGGTTGTAACTTGATGCGGTGTGATGATGGAACAAGTGCATCATGCACAGCAGGTCAGTCTCTGACCACAGGGCTGCGGTTATCTGGATATTTTTGATTGACAAGGCTGTTGATTTATTGAATCTGATTGTTCAGAATGTGTTTGTTTTTAAGTTTTCTAGTACAGCACAGCTCTGATATATTCTGATATTATCAAAACACATGTTTATGATTCTAATAGTGTACCGAAAAGTATAATAATGTAAGCAATAATAAACAGACTAACAAGCATCTAATCGTTGACATGGTAAGATTTTCTTTAAGGAGACTATCTATCTATCCATTTATCCATCCATCCAACCATCCATCTAGACATTTCTCTTATATGTGACCACATTATTCATATTTTCTACATTTTCCAAAAGATACATCTTTAAAAAAAAACCTTAATTACCCAAACATTTGCCAAAGATGTTTTCTTTTCATGTCACTAACTGTACACTTTTTGCAAAAGCATTGAAGCACAAGGGTGGCATACCTAATAAACTGGCAACTCTCTTTACTTTCAACTTCAATCCTGCCAATAATGCCTGAACAATGCCAGAGCATTTAATCAGCAGATTTAAGTTTAGGGTTTTTCTTATAAATTTGACAAAAATGTAATACGTCATCCATCATTATAATGTCTGGAAAGGCTATGCACAATGTTTATTGTGTGTGTGTGTGTGTGTTTATAAAGATACCCTAGAGATATCTGAGATAACATATCCTTTCACCTTAACCACACCTTTTTATTATACTGAAATGAGATAAGAATATATTTACATGAAGGTAAAAGATTTTCAAAAAATTACAAGGGGAAGAAAAGGAAGTGTAACAGCACTTCCAAAAGGCTCGCTGGAAATCTTTGGGTTTTTTGACTTCTTGTAAGCAGAAAATGTCTGGATTTGGTTTCTTTGCATAGTCCATGGACCTTTTTGCATGACTGCCACAACCACAGGAGTGTTTTTTCTTTCTTTCTTTTTAAATGGAGTGAGTTCATACTTGCTTTATTTATAAAACCCAAAAAGACTGAAGACTGAATAAACAGTGCTCTCTCCCCGAGCACATGGACAGATGGTCAGACTTGATGGCAGAATCAATTAAGAGCTCAGGTTCAGAGGGGACAGGACGGCATGTAGGGAGAGGCCTAATGTACTCCATTCACTCTGAGACGTGTGTTCTCTCAGTTTATGTTCTTAAACTATTAAAAGGTTATTATTATTATTATTAGATATTATTATTATTATTAGATCCGAGCAACCTCAAAATGCAGTATGAAAAGAGACAGAATAACACTTTAACAGTCACTGAGTCAAAATAATGCTTCATTCACACACATAGTGAATTGTAGTTTTTGATTTCCAGTGAGATCTGGTCACTTACAGTACCATAAGTGACAGAGACTAGATGTGGGATTGTCCCCATCAGCGTCATGACACAGTTTGAGAAAACCTGAACTTTACGCAAATCTGGAGCGACTCGGAGCAGCGACTACCATTAGGAGTGAAGATGGTAGAGCGAACGTGATCCGTGGCAAAGATCACACACTTCATCTCGTATGATATGCTACAGATAAACACTGCTGAATTTTATATACACACACACACACACACACACCAAATCTTCCTCCAGATTCATTTTAGCAGCAAGAAAATTGATTTTTGGAATACTAGTTGTGCCGAACAGTGATAACTCTATTACTATGGCAACCAGTGGGAGGATCGCCTTGGCCCAAGAATAGTCTGAAATGGCATAAAAATGTCATACTGCAAATGAAAATATTGGTAGCGATAATTAGAAAGTGATTATAAACACGGCATGATGCTCTGCATGAGTCGGCATAGATTTAAACAATGCAGTCAAGCCTGCGAGTTGTATATATGGGGCTGTATGGGGGAAAAGCCGCCATGGGGCTTTGCATTGTTCCTCTTTGGCTTGGCAGAAACTCAGAAAGTCTCACAGTTTGCATTTATGTTGTAAAGAGAAAAAGTGACAGAAACTGAGCATGGAGACTGAGTATGGAGGTTTTATGGAGTATGGAAGGGGGCGGTGGTAACTCAAGTGGTTAAGGCTCTGGGTCGTTGACCGGAGGATTGGGGTTGCCGCCGTTGGGCCCTTGAGCGGGGCCTCCAGCCCACTCCGCTCCAGGGGCTCTGCATCATGGCCAGTGACGGGATATGCGAAGAAAGGATTTCACTGTGCAGTAATGTATATGTGACAAATAAAGACAACTTACCTTTAACGTGACCTTAATCAAACATTAAAACAAATCAAATAATAAAACTAAAATATTCCTCTTGGTGACACGTTGGCGAATTTCAGCAGTCTGAGCAGTTTATCAATTCTTGCTCAGCACTTTTGAAGGTGTGGTGCCTAAACTAAGCAACAGCCTGTGTGCTTTAGTGAAATAATGGAATCCAGCCTTTACACAGATCTCCTTATCAACATTGGACACATGAGAAGCAACAGCTGGAGTTAGAAATGTTTTATTTATAATGTACATACAGCTTACACACTTATACACAAAGATCGCTTTAGGAAACGGGGGCTGTATTAACACAGTCTAAAAGTAGCTCTGGACTAGGCTTTTAGGAGAAACGTCTTAAAGATCGGAGTTAATTCTAATATTAAGGACTTTTGAGTATTTTCCTAAAGATTTTTAGGTAGATATTTGGAATTTGTGCCTGTATTTATTGTGTCCGTGTTCAGTATTGAATGTCTTTGTCATGTCACACTTCACAGTGGTGCTTAATGGACCATATGGAAGTAAACATTCAGGGCTTCAAGAATTTGTAGTCATTCCGAAGTTTTTCTGTTTTAGCCTAGCTTACAAGAGGCAATATTTTCATAGAGAGGTTCAAATGTTTCTATCTTCAAAGTAACTGGTGATATCAAACCCTTTTCTGCTCTCTGAGATGCCTCAAGCGTCTAAACTCCGAAGGTCTTATCTTCCACTAAAATTCTGTGTAAAGTTATCCAACAGAGATAACCTATCTCACCCTGAAAACCAACAGAATCCTGGCTCATTTTATATCAGACTTACAGCCATTTTACTAATTGAAAATCAAACAAATTTCCATTCCACTGGCGGCATGAAGCGGCAGTGTACCGGAGAAAAGGACTAAGTTTCATCATCTGAATTTGCTGAAGATCATGGGAAGGAGAAAACGAAGTTCTTTCATCGTTCCTCTCATTTATTTTAAATGATATACTGACTTATGAGGAAATACATCCATGTTAACCGAATTATAGATTAAGGGCAAATTTTACGTAAACACTTACAATCTCCTGAAAGTCTTTATGGCATTAGTGTGGATGCTGTTCTGTATTTACAATTTCTATTCCTCTATTCTTAAAAAGAAACTCAACAGAGAAACCCTGTTACTCTGTGAAACAAAGTTTCCTCTCTGTTAATTATTTAAGAGCAAAATGCAACCAAGAAACCTATGATTTCCGTGCCTGAGATTAGTGAACACATTTTTAATTGGTTAAATAAAGGCTCTGGCGGCACGATGGCTTAGTGGTTAGCCCGTTCGCCTCATACCTCCTGGGTTCAAGTCTCGCTCCCTGTATGTGTGGAGTTTGCATGTTCTCCCCATGCTTGGTGGGTTTCCTACGGGTACTCCGGTTTCCTCCCACAGTCTAAAGACATGCTTCTAGGCTGATTGGAGTCTCTAAATTGCCCGTAGTGAACTCTGTCCAGAGTGTATCCTGCCTTGATGCTTGATGCTTGATGCCTGATGACCAAGGCACAGGCTCCCCGTGACCTGAGAATAGATCGATAAGTGGTACAGACAATGGAAAAATAAATAAAGGATCTTTTAGATATAGAAGGTATAAATTGCACTCTAGAAGGGGCACGGTGGCTTAGTGGTTAGCACGTTTGCCTCACACCTCCAGGGTTGGGGGTTCGATTCCCGCCTCCGCCGTGTGTGTGGAGTTTGCATGTTCTCCCCATGTCTCAGGGGTTTCCTCTGAGTACTCCGATTTCCTCCCCCGGTCCAAAGACATGCATTGTAGGTTGATTGGCGTCTCTAAATTGTCTGTAGTGTATGATTGCGTGAGTGAATGAGAGTGTGTGTGTGCCCTGCGATGGGTTGGCACTCCGTCCAGGGTGTATCCTGCCGTGATGCCCAATGACGCCTGAGATAGGCACAGGCTCCCCGTGACCCGAGAATAGTTCGGATAAGCGGTAGACAATGAATGAAATTGCACTCTAAATTGTTTCATTAATGTTTTCATCACAAAGCCTTTTTTATGCTAAAACAAGTCCTAAGCCTACAAAAACAGAGTAATCACTAAGAAAAAAATCACAAACAATCCTAAAGTACTGGCGTCAGTCACTAACAGCACAGACGAGTTCATGACAACGAGCTGTAAAGGTCACGGAGGATTTCAGTTGGAAGCACAGTCACCTATTTACTTATTAAGTAATCCAGTTGGGACGAAGATCAAAGTTTACATGACTCTCTCCGCTACTTCGCCACATAAAAAAAAATGCAGTTATGCAGCGGAGACGATCTTTTATATAAAACAGTAAATACCCTCTCTAATGCTGTTAACACCTCAATCATGTCAAAAGTGACGTAAAGCATAAACGATTTCCTGTTCCACAATACCAAAAATCAAATGAAGTAAGCTTTAATTAGAGCTTATTAAAGATCGATATTAAAGATCTTATTAAAGATCGAAAACTAAAAAACTAACAGGGTCAGAAACCATAAACAAAGTACAAGCCAGACAAAGCAAAAAAAGGAACAGGTGAACCTGATTAGAATTCCAGCAAGTCGGAGCAGTTAGACTTGGCAGAGAGAGGGGAAGTCGGGATTCTGGGTATTGGATTTTCCAGAAAGTGGGACACAAACTACAGCGTAGCGTAGACGAGGTGTGTAGTCTGATTACTGAATATTAAAATACAGAAGCATAGCTCCAGGATCACTGAGATCGGGTTCATGAGTTTCTGTACACATTCCAACAAGGGTTTCCTCTGGGAAAGAATTCCCCACCTCCCCAAACTACACCACACCAAGTTACCCCAATAGGTGGATTACCTGCATGGCAAAAAAAATGGCATCTTAGCAACTGCAAATATCTTGAATATAGTAAAATTTAACTACTTTCCCATAATAAGATTACACTAAACCACATATAAGATTATTAAACCTATTTCTATACACATTGTACTATTTTCAAAGCTTTCATTTTACTTATGGACAGGTAATTTTCCTTGATTTTGAGTATTTTAGCAAAACAATTAGCAAAATAATCAGTCAATAATCTGTTTTTCAAACCTGACATGCATAAAAATGTCTAGAAATAGGTTAAATAAACTCAGATGTGGTGTCTTGTAATCTTCCACAAGGATTATTTAAATCTATTATCTATACACAAGATATATTAACGTGATAAGATTAATTATTTTGTAGTGTACCAGGTAACAAATACTGAAGATAAATGAATGATTATGTAATTAGTTCACATTTGACAAAATATGATTATTTCATAAAATACCAATAACTTTTATTACTGCTAAGATAAGATTTATGTTTATGAATGTAGCCTGTAGCTCTCCAACACCCTTCCTGGCTAGCAAAAGTAGAACACCTAGCAGTTTTCTTAGCATATCGTAGCAAAGGTAAGACTGGAAAACCTACACTTTGAAACAAACCAAATTCTTAGCATAAAGCTAACTGCAAATATGTTTTGGGCTGCTCATCACCTCCCCCAGACGTCTATGTCTCCTCAGCGTCACTGTGCTGCGTTGTGATATTAGCCTTCACTATTGTCTGTACAAGCGCTATTTGTTTACACGCAGTCTGAACAATATCTTTCATTATGGTGGTTACAGAAAATGGCACACAACACGCTGAGGGAGAACTCCAAGCATCATTTTCTGCCTCTGCTTTACCATTCCAGTCTGTACGAATATGAGAGAGAAAATATGAGGGAGAGAGAGAGAGAGAGAATATAAGAGAGAGATAGAGAAACAGACAGAGAGAGAGAGAATATAAGAGAGAGAGAATATAAGGGAGAGATAGAGAAACAGACAGAGAGAGAGAATATAAGAGAGAGAGAGAGAGAGAATATAAGAGAGAGATAGAGAAACAGACAGAGAGAGAGGATATAAGAGAGAGAGAGAGAGAGTATAAGAGAGAGATAGAGAAACAGACAGAGAGAGAGGATATAAGAGAGAGAGAGAGAGAGTATAAGAGAGAGATAGAGAAACAGACAGAGAGAGAGGATATAAGAGAGAGAATATGAGAGAGAGATAGAGAAATAGACAGAGAGAGAGAATATAAGAGAGAGAGAGAGAGAATATAAGAGAGAGATAGAGAAATAGACAGAGAGAGAGAATATAAGAGAGAGAGAGAGAGAATATAAGAGAGAGATAGAGAAACAGACAGAGAGAGAGAATATAAGAGAGAGAGAGAGAGAGAATATAAGAGAGAGATAGAGAAACAGACAGAGAGAGAGGATATAAGAGAGAGAGAGAGAGAGAGAGAGTATAAGAGAGAGATAGAGAAACAGACAGAGAGAGAGGATATAAGAGAGAGAATATGAGAGAGAGATAGAGAAACAGACAGAGAGAGAGAATATAAGAGAGAGAGAGAGAGAATATAAGAGAGAGATAGAGAAATAGACAGAGAGAGAGAATATAAGAGAGAGAGAGAGAATATAAGAGAGAGATAGAGAAATAGACAGAGAGAGAGAATATAAGAGAGAGAGAGAGAGAGAATATAAGAGAGAGATAGAGAAACAGACAGAGAGAGAGAATATAAGAGAGAGAGAGAGAGAGAATATAAGAGAGAGATAGAGAAACAGACAGAGAGAGAGGATATAAGAGAGAGAGAGAGAGAGAGAGAGAGAGAGAGAGTATAAGAGAGAGATAGAGAAACAGATAGAGAGAATAGAAAAGAGATAGAGAGAATATGAGAGAGAGATAGAGAAATAGAGAGAGGGAAATCAGAGAGAATATGAGAGAGTAGATAGAGAGAATATGAGAGAGGGAGATAAGAGAATATGAGAAGATCAGAGAGGAATATGAGAGAGAGATAGAGAGAATATGAGAGAGAGATAGAGAGAATATGAGAGAGGAATAGAGAGAATATGAGAGAGATAGAGAGAATATGAGAGAGAATAGAGAGAATATGAGAGAGGGAGATAAGAGAATATGAGAAGACAGAGAGAGATATGAGAGAGAGATGAGAGAATATGAGAGAGGGAGATCAGAGAGAATATGAGAGAGAGAAAGAGAATATGAGAGAGGATAGAGAGAATATGAGAAGAGGAGATAGAGAGAATATGAGAGAGAGATGAGAGAATATGAGAAGAGTGAAGAGAGAATATGAGAAGAGTGAGATAGAGAGAATATGAGAAAAGAGTAGAAAATATGAGAGAGATAGAGAGAATATGAGAGAGAGTAGAGAGAATATGAGAGACGATGAGAAATAGGAGATATGAGAGAATTGAAATGAGAGAATATGAGAGAGAGATAGAGAGAATATGAGAGAGGATAAGAGAATATGAGAGAGAATAGAGAGAATATGAGGACAGAGTGAGATATGAGAGAATTATGAGAGAGGAGATAGAGAGAATATGAGGAGAGAGTAAGAGAATATGAGAGAGGATAGAGAGAATATGAGAGAGATAGAGAGAATATGAGAGAGAGAGAGGAGATATGAGAGATATGAGAGAAGAGAGAGAGTGAGAGAATATGAGCGAGAACAAGAGAATATGAGAGATGATAGAGAGAATATGAGAGAGATAGAGAGAATATGAGAGAGAGATAGAGAGAATATGAGGAAGATAGAGAGATATGAGAGATATAGAGGATAGAGGAGATAGAGAGAATATGAGAGAGAGATAGAGAATATGAGAGAGATAGAGAGAATATGAGAAGGAGTAGAGAATATGAGAGGGGAATATGAGAGAATAGAGAGAGATAGAGAGAATATGAGGAGAGATAGAGAGAATATGAGAGAGGAATAAGAGAATATGAGAGAGATAGAGAGAATATGAGGAAGATAGGAGAATATGAGAGAGATAAGAGAATATGAGAGAGATAGAGAGAATATGAGAGACAGGTGAGATTGAGAGAATATGAGAGAGGATCAAGAGAATATGAGAGATAGAGAGAATATGAGAGAGAGATAGAGAGAATATGAGAGAGGATAGAGAGAATATGAGCGACAGAGTGAGATTGAGAGAATATGAGAGGACAGAGTGAGATTAGAGAGAATATGAGCGACAGAGTGAGATTGAGAGAATATGAGCGACAGAGTGAGATTGAGAGAATATGAGCGACAGAGTGAGATATGAGAGAATATGAGGAGAGTAGATAGAGAGAATATGAGCACGAGTGAGATGAGAGAATATGAGCACAGAGTGAGATTGAGAGAGTATGAGGAAGAGGAGATGAGAGAATATGAGGAGAGGAGATTGAGAGAATATGAGAGAGTAGATTGAGAGAATATGAGGAGAGTGAGATTGAGAGAATAGAGGAAGAGGAGATTGAGAGAATATGAGAGAGGAGATGAGAGAATATGAGGACAGAGTGAGATTGAGAGAATATGAGAGAGAGATTGAGAGAATATGAGAGAGGAGATGAGAGAATATGAGCGACAGAGTGAGATTGAGAGATTATGAGCGACAGAGTGAGATTGAGAGAATATGAGCGACAGAGTGAGATTGAGAGATTATGAGCGACAGAGTGAGATTGAGAGATTATGAGCGACAGAGTGAGATTGAGAAAATTATGAGCGACAGAGTGAGATTGAGAGAATATGAGCGACAGAGTGAGATTGAGAAAATTTATGAGCGACAGAGTGAGATTGAGAAAATTATGAGCGACAGAGTGAGATTGAGAAAATTATGAGCGACAGAGTGAGATTGAGAAAATTATGAGCGACAGAGTGAGATTGAGAGATTATGAGCGACAGAGTGAGATTGAGAGAATATGAGCGACAGAGTGAGATTGAGAAAATTATGAGCGACAGAGTGAGATTGAGAAAATTATAAAGCGACAGAGTGAGATTGAGAGAATATGAGTGACAGCGTGAGATTGAGAAAATTATGAGCGACAGAGTGAGATTGAGAGAATATGAGCGACAGAGTGAGATTGAGAAAATTATGAGCGACAGAGTGAGATTGAGAAAATTATGAGCGACAGAGTGAGATTGAGAGAATATGAGCGACAGCGTGAGATTGAGAGAATATGAGCGACAGAGTGAGATTGAGAGAATATGAGCGACAGAGTGAGCTATGGGTTACTCCATGTTCGGGGTCACCACAGCAGACCAAATGGTCCACACAACAACTTGGCACAGATTTTACACCGGATGCCCTTCCTGACGCAACCCCTCCCATTTTTCCATGCTTGGGACAGGCACTGCATCCAGGGGCTGGGATTTGAACCCAGGCCTTCCGCATGATAGGCGCGAAACCTATCACTATGCCCCCATAGGTAGAATATGAGATATAGAGAGAATATGAAAAAAATATGCTAGAGAGAATATGAAGGAGAGATAGAGAGGCAGACAGAGAGACAGAATATGAGAGAGACAGATTGAAAGAGCTAGAGAAAGCAAAGAGGATGCAAAAAGTTTGTTAAATTCTCCTCAGGAAATCCTAGCTAACACTAACTAGCTAGCTTGCTTTGTGGATGAATTATAACAGCACGGCTCTGACCGGGACGCCAGATGTAATTTGTTCGAAGAGACTCATATTGTGTTTGCGCCACATGATTTTGATCCGAAAATAAAAAGATTAGAAAACTTGTATAAAAAAATAATAAAAACATATAAGTGTAGAACAGGAGGGGCATTAGTGGCTCAGTGGTAGGGTTCTCGCCTATCATGCGGAGGGCCCGGGTTTGAGTCCCAGCCAATGCCTCAACTCCAGCCACTGGATGCAGTGCCGGTCCCAAGCCCGGAAAAATGGGAGGGTTGCGTCAGGAAGGGCATCTGGCGTAAAACATTTGCCAAGTTGTTGTGCGGACCAGTCGGTCCGCTGTGGCGACCCCGAACAGGGAGCAGCCGAAAGCAACTTCTATAAGTGTAGAACAGGGAAGTTTTGTGTAACAGGATGTTTAATGAATGTTTATGGAAGGAGTTTCCAGTGTCAGAGCTCTGTAACAGTCAGACTGGAAGGTCTTGTGTTATGTTTTTTGTCTAATTAATTTCAATAAAAGAGAGGCTGATGAGGGAATTCAGCTGCTGCAATGTAAACACGAACTAACGTTTAATGACGTTTCACAGCCTTGAACTGTATTTTAGGGTTTATCTGCATGTTGCATGTGTTTCCATCATGAAGTAGTGTTGGAACTGAGGTGATAGTCTGGCATTTAAACCTAACACTCTTTTACTCTTCAAAACAAATGTCTCATTGCAGGAATGTATGTGGATTCGGTTTGCTTTGGCAGTGTTTTAGTGTAAAAATTACGTGCTATGGTTAAGAGCCACATTTTACAATCTTGGCCAAGCTATTAGGACAATGAAATAAGAACGCAGTAGCTTTATTTGGCTGGTCACAATCGGCGAATAAATTAAAATAAATTAAAGTTTTTTAAAGATGGTCAGTCAAGCAATTTTTATTCATGTTCCTGCATAAACCAATGACCGAGTCAATGACTAGTTCCATTTATACACGGAAATTATTCTACGACTGCAGCTTCAGTTTTTCTTGCTGTTTCTTTTGAGTCAGAAATCAGACACAATTCCTGAATTTTGTTTCTTTTCTCTATCTAATATCTAAAGAAATGTAATAAAATGAAACCTGCTGTATTTTGTTCCACACTTTCCCTGGTCAGTTTGTTCATTTATTGTCATATTCATTGATTTCTATACTGATTAAGTCATCAGTATAGAAATAGTTACAGAGCAGTATCGTTATTTTGTCTGTGTTTCTTATAAAAGTAGCTCCAGCTAGAAGAGTAATCACAGGTTTAGATTAAACTCTGACCTTTTCACATTCATCTAAAATCTCGTTACCTTTCACATTCATCTTCTTTCACTTCCCAATTTATAAAGTTTATGCTGAGATAAACCGCTCACACACTTTAAAAACTACGTAGTAGTTTACTAGTGGATTTTTCCTGATTTGTGTGAGTGTTAAATAAAGCCGTTCAATTCAAGCAATGGATTAAAACACTGGGTTTTACAAGCAGATTTTTTACCTGCAATACTGAGTTACAGTAAATATCATTCTGAGATCGGTTTATTACGGCTCGTTTTGTTCTTTTGAATGATTCCACAATGAAAAGAAGCCTATTTATTTCTATCAGTTATTATATATGTTTATAATAATGTGCTGTAATATACACTTCAAAACCCGGTTGTTTGATGCCTGAAGCACCTTCATGCTTATGCCAGAGCTTTTACAGAAAGCCTAACCCAAACGCAGCTCATTTTGTGTATGGTGTTTTTAATGAGCCGAAGCCGCAAAAGAGCAAGAGCATCAGGAATTTTCCCATCATTTGCGCGTGTTGTTCTGTATCGTGGTAATTATTCCGTCATTCCACCTAGTTGCCTTTTTGATTTACAAACGTTCAAAATGTTCATCCAATCTTTTCACAAGTTCCCAGTTAAACCACAAATCTCAAGAGATCTGAATTCAACTTCTGCTTCCAAACCTCAGCACGTGATACACAGAGGCATGAACATCCTCTAAGTTCTAGCACATTTCCATTATTTTATAGCAAAAACAGTAGGTTCTTTCACTGGTGTTAGGGGTTTTTTTAATTTCTTTATTTCATCTAAAAAGCACACTGAATTTCACACCACTTTATTTGGATGGAGAAAACTGTCCAAGTTTGAGGAAAGATTAAAGACCTCAGTGCTGATTTATTTTATGCCTAGTCTTTGACCTATCCTTAATTTTCAGGATTAAGTTTAATCTTCATCACTGTTAAAGGCTTGGTAAATAAGACATCATCTAGACAAATCATTAACAAAAAACCCCCCAAAAAACCCCAAAATAGATTGTAGTATATGACTAACACGGATAAGCTGTAGAGTGATTGTTCGTAGTGACACAGTTTTAGAATTAAAGATGACCTCTTGAGATGATTTCCTTGTAGCTAGGGCGGGTCCATTAAAGCTACATCTTTTGTATCTTTTGTATGTATCACTACATTTAAAAATAACTTAAGGTACATAATAGGCTATTAAGTGCTAATGACACACATTTAAGGATTTACTCTGAAAGCTAATTGCAGCTACAAGTACAGCTTCCAAGGAAACAAAATACATGCTAGTGTATAATACAAGATGATTCCACGCAAGTATCTTCATTCAAGTGAATGTACGCTAATCTACTTTGTACACTTTGTAACCGTAACAACTTACTGGTCAACAACAACTGGTCTAAAACTCAACAGTTAACATGTTTACGCAATACAAATTCCTGTTTTCATACCAATTAAATCAAATGTGACAGTTTAACAGCTTAACAGATCCTTCGCCCACTTACAAATGAAGGACAAATTAAAGGAAAATGCAGTTTAAAAAACATGTTTGTGAGGTGCGGGGCCGTCACAAGCTGCCAGAACACCTTCACTGCACCTTGGATCCGATTTCCTCTGGAACTGTACCAGAGGAATGAAAAGTAATCTTTTTCAAACAAATGTTTTTCACCTTAGCTGGTGTTTTGATGAAGGTTTCTCTAAAATGTGATTGATGACATCATTTTCCCACTCATCAAACCACTTAATAAGACCTTTTCCTTCATATAGGATAAGTGATCAGTCGGAATAAATTCATATTGATTAGCAGTGACTTTTTCCTCAGAAGTCGACCCGACAACGCCAGAAAAATTCCTCCCGCAGACTAATAGAGCCTTTAGCTCTGAATCTGTAGAAGGCCGTGTTTCATTTCAGTAAAATTAATATCGATCGCTTCGAGTGAAATGCCCAGGTGTTCATCTTAAAGTCGCTTATCTCCCAGTGAGGTGAAGTTCTGCCTAAACTACTGTTTAACAGCCTAAAAGCACACATTTCCAGTTATGTTATGATTCTAATGAAATTTCTTTTTCTTTTCACTTTGATTTGAACAACAAAAACAACAAAGAATTGTATAATTAAGTTCTAAAAAGCAGGGCATGTGCCATGCAGAACAAAATGTGAAGTTTTGACATCATAATGATATAATGATCAGACAATACAAGAACAACACCATTCATTCATTGTCTACCGCTTATCTGATCTATTCTCGGGTCACGGGGAGCCTGTGCGTCTCAGGCGTCATCGGGCATCAAGGCAGGATACACCCTGGACACAGTGCCAACCCATCGCGGGGCACACACACACACTACAGACAATTTAGAGATGCCAATCAACCTACAATGCATATCTTTAGACCAGGGGAGGAAACCAGAGTACCCAGAGGAACCCCCTGAGGTACAGGGAGACCATGCAAACTCCACAGACACACACAGAGCGGAGGCAGGAATCAAACCCCCAACCTTGGAGGTGTGAGGCAAACGTGCTAACCACCAAGCCACCGTGCCACCCCGAACAACACCAGTATTTTCCAATAACAATGCTTCCCAAAGTCATTTATTCTTTTTATATACATGAGCAGTTTAACATTTATTAAAATTTTTGTTTAAACCGTCTGACACGTCCTACATTTTTATCCATTTATCGTCATGTTTAATGTTTAACATCCATGAATGGAAGTTTGTTCATCACGTTATAACTTCCTTGAAGTTAAGACAAAAAGTGCACTCTGTTGTGTCTTTTTTTTTTTGTTACTTAGTTTTAGTTAGTTAGTTAACTCACAGAAAGCTTTACCTCTGCCTGTTACAAAGCACTGACATTGATCACTGACAGAGATCTTTGAAATGCTAAATTAGATAACGTTTCTTCACTGAAAACTTCACCATATCATCAATTACACATTTCCTTTAATATCTGGAACGTCTGCTGTCTACGTCCACTTCTAAGCTGTTACTATAGAAACAATAACATGTTAGCCCGAGTGAAGTGAACCTGTCTAGACCCTGCTGCTGGCAACGCCATTGGTCAACACCTTTTGACCAATCAGATTCAAGAATTCAGCAGAAGGATGTTATGTAGTAAGCAGATAGCGAACATTTTTACAGGGTGAACATGGTTGTTACTTTTTTAATGACCTATTGTGTCATGTACAAGTTAGTCTAAACCTTCAGACTAATGGCAGAAGCTCTGGATATCATAGCAGCTTATATTGAGTAAGGACCGCCCTTGAGTGCATCTGACTGACATGTAGAGCAACCAATCACAGTTTATTTTGTTCAGCGTCAAGTTTAAGGTCCTGAAAATGTAAAATCGATGTCTCTACAAAAACAGACCACATTTTGGAAAATTTGGAAAATCAAGCATTTATCTGATCCTCACAAGCGATCACTGTCACAGTAGAGGACACGGGAAGTAGAGGATCACGACGGCTTTGTTATCAGGTGGAACATTAAAAAGGTGACACACAAGTCTCCCGGAAATACTGCAGAATACAACCAAACATATGGCGATGTCAAAACTCCTGAAGTCTTTCCAATTTTGTGTGCCGTATTCATCAGTCTTTCAGCCAGTGGCTCGAGGACATGGTGTCTGAGGCTGAGACTAGATGCATACTTTTAACGTCTATTTTATTAGGAACACCTTCACACCTGCTTATGCAGTTATCCAGTCAGCTAAGCCTGTGGTATTAGCAAATTGTTAACAAACAACTCTTTACAAACATGGTGAACAGAAAAGCATGTCAGAAAGCACAACGCGGCAAACACTGAGGCAAGACTCAAGAATTTGACTCTACACCGAGCAAAGGTTCACTGAAACCGTTTCCTTTTCCCAATCTCCACCTGTCCAGTTTCAGTGAACTCATCTGGCACCAGCAAGTGTGCCAGGGTCAAAGCTCACTGAGATCACATTTTTTTTCACTTTCTGATATTTAATGTGAACATTAACTAAAGCTTGTGAGCTGTATCGATGTGATTTTATGCACTGAGTTACTGCTGTTACTACACGATTGGTTGTTTTAAAAATTGCATGAAAGATGTGTACCTAATAAAGTGGCCAGTGTGGATATTTAATGAGCACTGTATCTTGATTGAATGAAGTGTTATGATGATAGTTTAAGCTGGTTATGGGAAAAGGAAATTCATCATTATTACTTACTTATACACACCCCACCCCTCACTCACTCACTCACTCACTCACTCACACTCACACACACACACACACACACACACACACACACACACATCATAGATTCCATATGTGTCCTAGGAACAACTGGGTGCAAGGAAGGAGAATTCAACCCCTGATGGACAACACGGCAGGGCAACATGCACACACTAATTCACACCTAGGGGCAGTTTAGCACATCCACCTACCAGAATGCTTTTGGAGGGTCAGAGGATGCCAGAGATCCAGAAATCCAGGTGAACGCACTTACAATTAAACACAGGATCATGCTTGATGACTCAGTATGCAGTAAAGGAGAAGTACAAACATGGATTTAGACCCATAAGTACATGCAATATTCTAGCTTATATACATTATCCAGTGTATCAAGGTCTCATGACCCCATAAGAGAAATATTAGGCTATCGTATACCCTTTAGCGCTCTCAGTGTTATTATAAGGCTTATCTTGACTTGGTGACCTTTCCCGTTCTTTATCATGTATTGATATGCAGCGATCACTAGCGATAGTAGTGCTATTAATTAGCCTAAAGGAATCCTCTGTTACAGACGCACCATCTCATTGCACATTCCTCTGAAGGATTGAACTATAAAACTTTTCCAGTCGCACTACAATCTTCATCATATACAGATTTTGGGGTATTTAAACATTCCCGATTCCCCTGTAAGGCTTTATGGGTCTTGAGCTCCTTTTTTGTCAGATAGAACAGATACATCACATGGTCTCTCTCTCTCTCTCTCTCTCTCTCTCTCTCTCTCTCTCTCTCTCTCTCTCTCTTTCTATCTATCTATCTATCTATCTATCTATCTATCTATTTATCTATGTATAATCTATTTCATTTGATTTTTTTCCGTTCGTAATGAGGTTACATTAGTGCCGTTTTCTCTCCCCAGCAGTTAATTATGCAGCTCAGAAAAAGGCTCTGCTTCATATTACCTTGAAAGTTAACACCGCACTGCTGAAAGCGGAACTCACAAACGTCATCACATTTAAAGCTTTTCATTATCATTTCTTTTTTTAGTGGAGATAACAACCAGTGTGGAATTTCTGTGCATGTTCTCCACGTGGGTTTCCTCAGGGTTCTCTGGTTTCTTCTTATCTTCCAAAATCATGGCAGTTTGTGGAATTGCTTCTAGGTGTGAATGAGTGTGTGTGTGTGACTGGCATCCCATCCATGGCCCAGTGTTCCCGTGATAGGCTCCACATTCACCCTGACCAAAATAAAGTGGCTACTGGAGATGGGCGCAGTTAAATTTTTAATCATGCTGCCTGTAGGTGGGTGGTACTGTTGTTCAGGCAGCCAAAGACCTTCATTGTAAAGCCATCAGCCATCGCTCCGGCAATTAGTTCCCTGCAGTTCTTGTGTCAACCTAAAGTGACCTGCTCGTGTCACGTACAATTCATTTCCACTTCATAACACACTGCATGTTCGCTCCACCTGGTTGGATGCCCTGCGGCTCTGATAGTAGGATAATACAAGGACTACATGCATGCAAAAGGGCATGCAAATCCACGTGGAAAGTTTTTCATCACAAGGTATTTAAGACAGCCGTCTATCATTTGGGGCTAACTTTGGAATCAGACGTGTTTACGCTTGTGTCGAGTTTTCCGTGATCAAGCATTTTTTTTTTAAGACGTATTCATGATGCGGAGACTCCTCCATAAGGCGTCATTGCTCAGCAACTCTGATCACGTACATAGTCTTTAATTACAGGGATGTCTCCTACATCTGACAATGACAACGGTTTTGGCTTTCTTTAGCATGCCCGTGTAGGTGTCTTTCTGAAGCTCTGGCAACACGTTCAAGTTGGAAGAACATGTCATAGCAGGAAACAGCCATTGGTATGTATGTGAATGGACCTCCATATCAGAAGATAAAAGAAAACTGAACGCTGCCCTTGGCTGCAGGTTTTGGATGCTGTACAGCTTTTTGAGGTTAAACTAAATATAAGATGTAACCAAATCCAAGTACATAGCCAAGGGCTTACAAAATACCAGGAACTGAAAGCATCATACATTCATACATTCAGCCATGTTTCTTTTTTGTAATAATAGTAATGCACAGAATATAAGATTGAAAGATAATCACACGGAATTACACAAGGGATCACCACTACAGAAACCAAGAGTGAAGACAGTAAGCCAGAGAGTTTTTCCAGACTACAATTTACATTTACGTGTACAGCATTTAGCAGATGCTCTAATCCATCAAAAATGCGATTACAAATAGGTCACAGGTTTAAGCTTAAGAAAGATAAAAGCTTGTTAGAGAGGAGTATAAGTTGGTACAACAAGAAAAACAGTAGAAAGAAATCATTCAAGAGCTTGGTGAAAAGGTTGGTCTTTTGTATTAAAACAGCCAGTGACTCAGCTGCTTGGACAGCCAGGGGAAATTCATTCCACCACCTAGGTGCCAGGATAGAGAAGAGTCTTCTTTGTGCCTTGAGGGTCAAATCGAGCTGTGCTAGAAGCTCAAACATAACATGGTGCACAGTGGGGGATTGATGTGTGCTTCTGCTAGGAGGGGATTTAGCATTTTTTGGATTTGTAGGCAAGCATGAATGTTTTAAATCTTATGCAATTCTTCTAAATCTTATGTAAATCTAACAGTGGAAGGAACAGTGCAATGGAATGGCGTGATGTTTAAGATGTTTGGGAGGTTGGATTCTACTCTGGATTAGTTGCAAGGGTTGGATGGCACAAAAGGGAAAAAACCTTCCAGGAACATGTTCTGATAGTTTACATCCTGAGATGGTGAGGGCTGGATCCTCCTGATGATGCAAAGGAGAAACCTGCATCACTAAGTTCTCTTAGTAGTATAAACAAGTATCTTCGCTTGTCCAGAAATACAAGAAGGTTGTGTTTGGTCAGATGATGTGATCTGAAATTTCTCCAGGGAAATCACAAGATCTTGGCATGGGGATGCATCTCAACATCAACAGCTCAGTCTTGTAATCTCAAGTTGTCACATTAAAGGGCTCATGCTGTGGGAAATGGATTTGTCTCGCGTCTTTGAAAAGAGTTAGATCAGAAATTCTCCAAATCCTTACCATCTGTATATGGAAACTAAAATAGAAAGATGCCTTCATGTTATGAAAACATGTTTACATATTTAACCTGCAGCAGCTTGAACCACACAGTCACACTGATGAATTAAGATGCTCTGTTACTGGAGTCTGATGGACAGCTATTGGGGCAGAATATTGAATGGACGCCATAAATATTGTTTTTTTTTTTTACTAATATTGAAAATTGTTTGAGACAGAAATTCAGGCTAAATGTTTGTTGGGTGTAGTGGTGACTTGCCCATAGGTGTAGGGAGGCTCCTTGTTCACAACACCATACATTTGGAATTCTGTTGAAATTCTAATCGCTTTTAAGTGACCAATGATTGACAAAAACTTGCCATTTAACTGATCAAATCTGATGTTTCATTGATTTACTTGATTAAACTTGGTTTACTGGGGCAAGAATCAGACTGCAAATGAGCATTTTCAGTGGATGTGGAGCAGTAGAATGTACAGTAGAATACAGTTTAATGACGGGGTTGCCAGGGTCACAGTTTTTACACCAAACAGCACGTTTACAGATACTCAGTGACTGGCAAGATTTTTAGCAAATATTCAGAGTTAAATTTAATACATTTCTACAGAACAAAAGCAGACAGTGTGTCTATGATGTACAGAAGTTTTTGTGTGACACTGCAAAGGGGAAAAAATAAAAAAAAAACATACATTAGAACATCAGAAAGAAGAAATGAATAATTAGACGATTTTGGAAGCAACACTTTCAAAAGCAAAAGTCTCTAATGTCTGTGATCTTTCACCATGTATACGAGGTGTTGATAGCTCCAAAGCAGTAATATCCAGAAATCCAGTAAAAAAAAAAGAAAAAGAAAGGCTCATACATGTCTGCTCATTATATATGGAGAGTTTCAGAGACAATGCCAGGTCAGAAATGTTATCTGTGAAGAAAATCCCAGGAGTCAACACTGGATGTTTGTAAAACAAGAGTGATATTGGGGACAGCAGGAGGAAGGGAGGGAGTTTGTACAGAACAATTTCTGTTATAAGATTGCAAATATCGGTAGAGAAAAAGGCATAATGGAGTCAGACATGCGTGTGCACTATAGTGACCCTGCAAAGGCTGAGAAAAAGAAGAATGAACACATTTTTGGGGATAGTTTCATGTCTGAAACCTGGCAACCCTAGTTAATGATATCAGCTCCTCTGTAGCTGGTGATAGAAAACAAACTTACTGCTTAAAACTCAGCCGAACAAAAAAACAAAACAAATACGTTTTAAGCTGCAAGACTGTCTGCTGGATGACTGCATGTTGTGTCAGCTGTATATTGTGGAGTTAATCAAAAAAATTCTCTGGATCTTTCTATCTTACAGCATAAATCAATTGGGATAGTTTCTCAGTACCAATATTAAATTGGTATGCCTTTTTCATTAATTTTGGTTGTTTTGTCACCAAAATCCATGTTTACGAGCAACCGTAAACACATCCAATCAGGTGAAGTTGATTGGTTGAATATTTAGTCAAGTATTTTGTATTGTATTTTGTATGAGTATTTTGAATTGTTTCCTGGTCTGATTTTTTTTTTTAATGGCTGCCGGTGATGTAAAGAAATAAAGGAAATAAATGTTTGATTAACCAAATTATGGTAGGTTGTAATGAATTTCTGGAGGAAAATTGTTACATATCCGAAAGTTTGTGTGTGTGTGTGTGTGTGTGTGTGTGTATGTGTGGAATGTGATCTCCATTCACTGAATCCAATCCGGTGTTAGAAACTATTGAGACTTAGCATGAATATCCTGTTTCCTTTAGCGCTAGGTGTTACGTGATGCAACAAAGGCTGAGATTGTACTGTATTTTGTTGTAGAAAGAAATAAATAAGGCAAAAGAACTTGCTGAATTTCAGCTAGGTGATAAAATGTGTTGCGTAGACACAGAATAAGCCTATGACACAGGAGAATTGTAAGCAGCTAAGACTTTGGGTTTGGCTCATATCCATGGCTGAATTTTTAACTCTGCTTTTCACCGTGTTTTTGAAGCAGCGGTATCGGTTGCATTCCTCCTGAGCCGAAGCAGTGCAGGGTTTATTGTTTTCCCTTCTCTAAAACCAAGTCCATTTGTTGCTAATGTCCTATGAAAAGAGCCAGGAGCTATTGAAGAGATCCAGATCCTTGTAAAATATCAAGAGACTATATACGTGGTTATAGCTACTCTTATCGTCATGTGTCAAAGTCATTGTACATTTGAATGACCGTGGCTTTCTAGCATCAATCGATCGTAGCGTTGCCAGAATGCATCCAACAGCTGGCAAGCCAGAAGCTGTCTGAATGTTGGCCGCGACACAAGGCTTCTCATAACAACTAGCTAGCCATCTCGGGTGATGGGTCACAGCTGTCCAGCTAACCACATGCACACATATCCAGAACACACACACTAGTGTGTATGTACTGACCTACAGACATACAACTCATTAAAGACTCTTGATCCTGAAAAAGTGTTTAATTTAACAGATCATAATCTGACGTATTTAAAAAAAAATTTCAAATATATCTACCCTCACAGGCTCACTCCATCATTATTGGTTCTACCATCTTAGACGCTGTTCCATTTCTCCATCAGCCGAAGCGAAGTTCGTCAGCTGACCGCTCGGAGGCCCGAGGTATGAAGGCAACGTAACTGTAGGCTTCAGGAGTAGAACTTTCCCATCAGGCTCTGCAAGTTCATGGAATTTCCTTTTCAAAACAGTGAAAACCTAGTGGACAAATCTATTCCAAAGTGTAGGCCAGAGAAAGAAAGAGAGAGAGAGAGAGAGAGTGTCAAAGGCATGTTAATCACTTTATTGCGATGTGTGATTTCCCCCACTCCCCCTATATAGTTATCCCTTTTTTTGCTGTCCTGGTTAGTGTTGTGTTTTGCTAAAAGTGATATGTTTTCGGTGGACACCTGCTTGCGGTGGTGAAGAAATCAAAGCCGGGGAAAAAAAGAGAAAAAGAGAAAGAGAGAGAGAGAGAGAGAGAGAGAGAACTCATGTTTACCTTGTGTATTGTTAGAGGCTAAGGAAGAAAATAGGCTGTTTGTTTGCCTTCAGTACGAGACTCCAAGTTTAAAAGCTCACATCACACAAATTAGATCAGCACTGAACAGAATCTCAGCGAGCAAAATACACACTCCAATAAATGCAAAGAAGAGACGACTTGTTTTGGTTCAAGCAAATAACGTGCACATGGGCTGAGATTACTTAAAGGAGACTTTTCATCTTCTTGGCTTCTTTTCATCACTCCCTCCCTTTCTCCCATCTGAGCAAACTGAATTGTTTTAGTTCGGAATTGAGCCTGGCTCAGATGGCTGAAACCTCACCTTCCTCCACATTAGCAGTAGGGACTGAGCCAACTGTGGATTGAAGTGAATAACAGATTGTGTTTGCTGCTAACAAAAATGTTCTTTGTTGGCATTGTTTGTTTGGGTTGTTTTATTTTTTTGTTCTTTCTAATGTCAGACATTTTAAAAAGCTTATGCTCTTGCTGCTGCTCTTATGCTACGTTCTGTAGTGAAGATGGAAGGTTTGGATAGTTAGGCTAAACTGCTAATTTGAATGTCAAACTCTTACAACAACTAATGTGAGCAAAAACACACTTCCTATGACAGTTTTTTAGCATTTAATCAACTCCTGTAGTCTAGAGTTGGAATTTTTTTTTTTAGGAATAAATGTATCTGTGAGGTAAAAACATGTACCATGGCAACAATCTAGCATCTTTTAGTTAATGTGAAAATAAATAATAGATTTTAATTACCAGTAGGGGGGCACGGTGGCTTAGTGGTTTGCCTCACACCTCCAGGGTTGGGGGTTCGATTCCTGCCTCCGCCATGTGTTTGTGGAGTGTGCATTTTCTCCCCGTGCCTCTGGGGTTTCCTCCCCCGGTCCAAAGACATGCATTGTAGGTTGATTGGCATCTCTAAATTGTCTGTAGTGAATGTGTGTGTGTGTGTGTGTGTGTGTGTGTGTGTGCGCCCTGCGATGGGTTGGCACTCTGTATAGCGTGTATCCTGCCTTGATGCCCGATGACGCCTGAGATAGGCACAGGCTCCCCGTGACCCGAGAATAGATCGGATAAGCGGTAGACAATGAATGAATAATTACCAGTGAGTTAAAAATTTTTTAGATTTTTTGTGATTAAATTAGTTTTTTGATCCTGTTGGTGCTAGCAGCATTATTTTGTAGCTAAAAAACCCCGTTGATATGTTGATGCTAACTGTTGCTAAGTGTAGCCTAAGATTTTCATGTTTTGCTTGTTGTTTTTATGTTTATTTATTCGTTATGAAAGACTTTATTTGAATAAGAAAGCTGAGGTTGTGGAAATAAAGCATAGCGTTGCGTGTATTGTGTTAGCAAGAGTGTAGTAGATGCTGTATTAACTGTGCTTCAATTAAAAAATCACTCATTTTAAAGATTAGCAGTTATAATAATAATAATAATAATAATAATAATAATAATAATATTTATTATACTTTATTATAATATATAATAAATTATAATATTTATTATAATAATAATAATATAAAAAAAAGACAGAAACATCTTATCATGCCATCTAAAGCCCAGCTAAACTGCAAAATAATTTATTACTGTAAGATAGCAAGTTTTTGTTTTCTTTGTGATGCTAGCTCTAGAGATAAACTACAAATCAACACAGATTTACACAGAACTACAATCCTGCTAACTCCAGACTGAGCCAGAGACCCTGGACCTGTGAGGTGGTAATTGTTAAGGTGTGTCCCAAATCACACACTTAGGCACTATTTTAAGCAATTTTGTAATAGTTTTCTCACTGAAAATTCATACACGATCCCAGATGATGCACATTTGCACAGATAATGGACATTTCATCACTCAACACTCGCAGGTTTGTTTACGTAGTGGGAAAGGGGCGGGGCTACCAGGCGCTGAGATAAGATGAGATTAGACCTCCGATGACACTCTGGTGACCAAGACGTCTTACAAATGTCTTGTATATTAGCTCACGTGGTGTGATTTATATTTCAACATTTTAAATATTCCCCATATTCTTCTAAAGCTTGCGGCACTACGTTACATGTATTTGATGTCAATCACCATTGGCTGGGAAACTTCCTGTTTGTAAAAAAAAAAACCCAAAGTAAACGATAAAACCCTTCTAACACTCTTACACCTCGTAGATGCCAGAGTGCACGGTGTACACGGTAAGTAGTGTGTAGCAGATCACGCAACTTTAGTGTTTAGTGTATAACAATTAGGCATTTGATAAACTAAAACATAATAAACAAACAGACACACACAACCCATAAGAGTAAAATAAAACAATAAAATGTCCCTGTAAATGTGCCATTGTCCTGGGGCTTGTGTGATATTTAACTGCATGTGATGCATTCATTCATTCATTGTCTACCGCTTATCCCATCTATTCTCGGGTCACGGGGAGCCTGTGCCTATCTCAGGCGTCATTGGGCATCAAGGCAGGATACACCCTGGACGGAGTGCCAACCCATCGCAGGGCACACACACTCTCATAATCACACACTACGGACAATTTAGAGATGCCAATCAACCTACGATGCATGTCTTTGGACCGGGGGAGGAAACCCCCGAGGCACGCGGAGGCACGCGGAGGCACGAATCGAACCCCCAACCCTGGAGTTGTGAATCAAACGTGCTAACCACCAAGCCACCGTGCCCCCCACATGTGATGCACTTTCTCTTAAAACTTAAAGCATTTTAGTTCAGATCGATTTTTTAAAAAGGTTTATGAAGACTTTAATGCTGACTGTTCAAAGATCTAAACAATTTCCCAACACCCAGGAAACCACAAGATCAGCTACAACCGGAATGTTGTATAATCTTCAAAAAAATTTTCACCGTGTCAGTTTCACTGAAGGATGGAGAACCAGATAATAGGGTGAAGAAAACCTTCATCTTTTGTTTTGGAAAAGTTAAAGAAAATGAATTCAGGTTTTGGAATGTAACATTTCTACCAAGAAGGTGTGCTGCATCTCAGAAACATAATTCACTCTGAACTTCAGATTCCTCTTTTCACGACCCACTGCTTCACCTCATTTTCTGCCCAGCTCTGATATCTTTATGGTCACGATGTCAATGATGGTTAAATAAAAATTGCAGAGGATTAGATGTATGAAAACGAAAGATGAACACGGGGTTACCTCATTATTTAATTAGAGCGTTTCAAGGTCGATGTGGAGGAGAGAGAGAGAGAGAGAGAGAGAGAGAGAGAGAGAGACTCAGTTATCAGGTGGTGGAGGAGTGAGATTCTTTGAGTTTTTGTTAAGGCGGGGCAGAAAGGACATTTTTCTGCCAACTCTGGGAAGATGCATTTAGTTCTGTTTGAAATTATTTCTTTTCTTTCTTGCTTTTCTACCAGAGTATTACAGTAATAACAGTCTGTTGACCTGAGCTGAACTTTTTCTCTACCACACCTTTAACAGTGAGCTTAACTTTAGCTTTATCTTTAACGTATTTAACAACGAGGATAATGATCGAGATGGATAATAAGGCGAATGATTAGGAAAGATACGACACTATTAAATATTAAAAATCATAAAACGAATAAAAAGGTGTTTTTACCTATTTTCAAAGCATTTATAAATCTGCTAACAACACAGGATGACTCATTTATTTGCAATCACTAGCCAGCTTCTTATATCCTTCTTATGTAACTGACTAAAGTGAAATAATAAATTGTTTCCGAAAAAGTTTGTTTTGTCTCATGCCAAATCAATGAAGATTAAGTTTAACCACATAAATAAATTTGCAAATCAGGGAAACAGAAGCCACTAAAACCAACATCTGCTACCTCTATATCACTCATTCATTAGCGGCTTATTCGCTAGGGGCCAGATTCACAACAAGTCACGACTTAATTTCTTATATTACATCAATATTTCCATGAGTATGCTTGAGAGGCTCTGCATATTTTTGTTTGTTTTATTTTCTAGAGTAAAGGCGTCTGAGGCACGTTTAAACAGCGCTTAGCTTAAAGTCTGAATACATATTAAGGAGAAGAAGGAACCGGCGTTCATGTCTTTGTTGAGTGATACAATGCAATTTGCTTACATTATCCCTCATTATCTGGCAGCTTACAGAACAACACTTGATCCAGCACAGGCTGTTATTTCTGATCAAGCTTTTATTTTGCTATTTTGATCTGATGTTTTTGTTTAATTTGAAGTGCTCTCCTCGTGTAACTCGAGTGCTGTCCGTTGAGACGTCACTTCTGGGAATTTTATACCCAGATGCTGCAGTTGCATTGTAGAACACTTTTTGTTATTCACCTCAGTGCAGCTTTCGTTACTCGATGCTATAAATGTAGACGCTACGACTCGCTCATCGGAAGAACATCAGATGGATAATTAATGGATAAACATTCATGAAAATAAAGTACATTTAATCCTGCAAGTTGATTAAATGGACTATTATTATGAACAGTATAAAGTCTCACTTTATATTCAGATATGCCACAATATCTTGATTGTATTTACTTTGAAATAAATGTATGATCCAATAATGGATTACATCAAATAGCATTGTTTTGTGCAGTAGAGAATAAAATGTGTAATGCGCAGAATTATACCGATGTTCGTAAAAGGTCAGTGGAGTCTGCATTACGAATTCTTTATATTTAACCTCTGCAGATCTGAAACAAACTCCTTCCTTGGTTTGTTTAATTACATTTACAGCATTTGGCAGACGTCGTTAACCAGAGCAACTTACAATTTATCTCGTTTGGTACAACTGTGGGTTAAGGGCCATGCTCAGGGACCCAGTAGTGGCAGCTTGGTGGACTTGGGATTCAAACTCACAACCTTCCCATCAGTAGTCCAACACCTTTACCACTAAGCCATCACTTTTTATAGGCTACTGGATTCTGTGGACAGAAAGTTAGAATCTTCTTGCATTTCTTTCCTATTTCTGTATGAAAACCATGAGACAGAGCCAAACTCTCAGCAAAGAGGTATCAAGATGACAGACAACAGAGTGTAGTAGGATGAGCTGGTGGTTTTTTTGTTTTTGTTTTAAGAATTTAAGGCCTTTTCACACTGATATTGTTCCCCTGAATGATGGTAAACTCAGAGTAAACATAATCCTGGGTTATGTTGTATGAGGTTTCACACTGCTCACACTTAACATTAATCCTGGCCCTTTAGAATCTGACGTTTCACACTGTAAATTCCTCAACCCTGGACTGACCTTCTAATTTGCATATTTGGATAAACACAGCACAGCTTTAAATAACTACATGCCTCCTGCTTTTGCATCAGTGAGAAAAAACACTACTGACGCTACTGAGACGTTTTTCTTGAGTGTCCTGGTTTTCGCATGATATGAGGCACGTGCTGTTCAGCCTCTGTCTGTCTGTCTGTCTGTCTGTCTATCTATCTATCTATCTATCTATCTATCTATCTATCTATCTATCTATCTATCTATCTATCTATCTATCTATCTATCTATCTATCTATCTATCTATCTATCTATCTATCTATCTATCTGCCTGTCCATCTGTCTGTGTATCTATCTATCTATCTATCTATCTATCTATCTATCTATCTATCTATCTATCTATCTATCTGCCTGTCCATCTGTCTGTGCATCTATCTATCTATCTATCTATCTATCTATCTATCTATCTATCTATCTATCTATCTATCTATCTATCTATGAGTGCTTCCATTTTTCTATCTGTCTGTTTGTCCATCCATCTATCAGTCGATGTATCTGTCTCTATCTATCTATCTATCTATCTATCTATCTATCTATCTATCTATCTATCTATCTATCTATCTGTGAGTGCTTCCATTTTTCTATCTATCTGTCTGTTTGTCCATCCATCTATCAGTCGATGTATCTGTCTCTATCTATCTATCTATCTATCTATCTATCTATCTATCTATCTATCTATCTATGTGTCTGTCTGTCCATTTGTCTGTCCATCTGTCCTTCCATTCATCTATCTATCTGTCTGTCTGTCCATCTGGCTATCAATCAATCTATCTGTCTGTATATCTGGCTCTCCGCCTGTCCATGTGTCTGTCCATCCATCGATCTATCCATCATTTTAATGAAACTGTCATAAACGTATTTTACCTCCTCCACGTATTAGAGTTATCAGTATGGTGAGATTAATCATGCCTAATCTTATTTATTGATCATTTCTGAAACAGCACTGCTTCTGCTTCTGACACTTTCTGACATCAGCCCAAAATACATCAGAGTCGCGCTTCTCGGTTTATTATACAGCTCAGTTTATTATACACAGTGATACAGTGGTGGTATAAATGAATATAATAAAGGAAATAATTCTTTTTAGATCGCATTGTAGACACAGATGAAACAGCTGAAGTCTCTTTCTAGTTACGCAATAATCCCACTGAAGATGCTAATTGGGTCAAAACTCTTTGTCCTGGGAAGACTAAGTATTTCAAGACGACGTCTATAAAAACCTTCCTTTTCGGACTCCTTGCGGGATTGTTGCTGATGAAATCAGTAGGAAAGTGCAGTAGGGTTTTGCCTTTCTTCATTATTATTCTGTGAACAGTATTCTGCAACAACTCACGCCGATTCAGCAGCTTGTGTATCCTTTTGTGTTTGTGATTTTGGACATTTGGTATATAAATGTGACATGTTGAGCCAGAAGTGAAATGAGAGACAGACAGAGAGATAGATAGAGAGAGAAAGACAGAGAGACAAACAGACAGACATTGGGGGGAAAGACAGACGGTAAGAAAGAGAGAGAGCGAGAGACAGAGAGAGAGAGAGAGAGACAGACAGACAGACAGACAGACTGACAGTGGGAGGCAGACAGACATTGGGAGAAAGACAGACTGAGAGAGAGAGAGAGAGAGAGAGAGAGAGAGAGAGAGAGAGAGAGAGAGACAAACAGTGGGTGGGAGACAGACAAATAGAGAGAGACAGACAGAGAAACAGACAGAAGTGAAAGGAACGACAGACAGAGAGAGAGGTAGATAGAGTGACAGAGAGTGAGAGAGAGATACAGAGAGAGACAGACAGTAAGAGATATACAGGCAGACAGACTGAGAGAGAGAGACAGAAAGACAGCCAGAAGTGAAAGGAATGACAGACACATCAAGAGATTGACAGACACATTGAGAGATAGACACAAAGAGATAGAGAGAGAGAGAAGTGAAAGGCCGAGAGACAGATAGAGGGATAGACAGACAATGAGAGAGAGACAGACAAAAAGGCAGGCAGAGAGAGACAGACAGAGGAGAAAGGAATGACAGACACATCGAGAGATAGACATACTTAAGGGCTTTTCACACTTGAATTGTTAACCCTGGGTCATCCAAAACCCCTGGATAAACTGAATCCTGGGTTATCTATAATCACGTTTCACACTGCTCATACCATACCTGGGGTTAACTTTTAAAGTCCTGGATATTCATTAACATACATTTCACACGGTACATTCCTAAACCCTGGGTTAATGTTCTTATTTGCATATTTGTGGGAGACAGACAAACAGATGAGACAGACAAATAGAGAGAGACAGACAGAGAAACAGACAGAAGTGAAAGGAACGACAGACAGAGAGAGAGGGCAGATAGAGTGACAGACAGTGAGAGAGAGATACAGAGAGAGACAGACAGTAAGAGATATACAGGCAGACAGACTGAGAGAGAGAGAGACAGAAAGACAGACGGTGACGTCACTGATTGGACGAGCAGCAGGCAACCTGTTTACACGGCTTTTCCCGCGTCTTACCAGTTATTTAAAAAAATGCTGTAAGAATAATACCGTCTCCTCATCACTCCAGTTCACACACCTTCCATCTTTTGACATTTTCTTAATTTTCTCTCACCGGCCCGGCTGCTGTTTAAACGACGCACGTTTCCTGTTACTGACGTGACATGAGCCTCACTGCTCAATTTCCGATTGGCTGTCTGTTGCCAAGCGTCCAGCAGCAACAAGCAAACACCGCTCGGCTTCACATTGCACCAACTTAGCACCGCAATGTGGGGTTAACACCAAAAATGCTCCGAAGCAGGGTTTCATAACCCCAGGTGAAAAGCAGTGCTAACACCGCTTTCAAATTACATGTGTGAAACGTTCCTTTACTCAGGGTTAAAAGCGGTGTTTAGAAGGAAGATAACCCGGTGTTAAGCGCAGTGTGAAAAGCCCTATAGAGAGAGACAGAGCGAGAGAGACAGAAATAAAAGGAACCGACAGGCAAATAGAGGGATAGAGCGACAATGAGAGAGAGACAGACAATTAGACAGACAGAGAGAGACAGAAAGACAGGCAGAGAGAGACAGACAGACAAAGAGTGTAATCTAATTCTAATCACTGGTTGATGCTAAGAGCTGCAGAAGGGAAATCCGACTTGCTGGATGGACACTGAATGAATAATTCACGGAGAAAGAGCTGTGCAAGTTTTCGTTTGAACTCCCCGTCCGGGCGTCCCTCTTTCTCTTCCCTTCCCTCCCTCTTGTTCCCACACATTCAGCCTGGGAGGCTCATTCAGGGCATCGCACGTTCAGAGTAATGACATGCAAGCTGGATTTTTTTTAGACCAGGAAATAATTCTTGTTCTAGAATAACAAGTTTCCTTAAGGCACAGCTGCCATCAAGCTGCTATCATCACCGAAGGCAAAACATTTTTTTTTTTTGCATAGACTTCTTTAAAGATTGCTCCATCTGTCCTACCCTGACGTGTACTTTTATAATGCCAGTCTGCATCGGGCTCTGTGCCAAACCTTGGGGCTGATGTTCTTTATACTGACAGCGAAATTGGCGCAGCCAGCAAAATCGAGGTTTACCGTTTTTAATGGAACGCTTATGTGTCTCCTAGGTAACATCCACAAACTCGGAGAACTTGGTGAGCATATGTTTGTGTGTGTGTGTGTGTGTGTGTGTGTGTGTGTGTGTACATGATTGTAATTGTACCACAAACTCTTGCACAATCTGAAAAGTATTAAATTATTCTGTTGTGCTCTTCAGACAGTTATATTGGTTGCCATTTACAGACGATTCAGTTAAATAAGCAGTTAAAGAACTCCATATTCAACGCCGTGTTGGACTTTATGTTCAGGCCCCTTTAAAGTTTCACTCAGGGCTAAGACTCGCACATCTACACATCAGACAGAATTCATCGAACCATACTAACACGTGTACCAGAGTGTACACGTGTATCAGATTTCGCTGCTTATTTTTGAGTCAGACAGAAGATTGAACAATTCAGCGCTTTATCCAGATTCTGTTTAAACACCTATACATATCCATACGCCACTAATTTCACATCTAGCTTCATCTCCTTCCTCGGTCTCAGACAAATGTGTGTATTCTGGTGTTTGTTGTCCAGTTTTTCTGAAGCACAGAGTACATTTATTATGCTGTATTACTGTATTATAAGAGAATTATCTGGCTGTGCTGGGCACTTCCTGATTTCAGACTGAGAAGGAAGTATTTCCTTAGACACATAATACACTCGTGCTGAGGCTGTGTTTTTAAATGATTTTTTAAAATCACATTCTACATGTTTTTTCCAGGTTTTCTTTATTACTAAGGGATAAAAATTCAGCTTATTGTACAGCTACAATGAAATATGCTTGCATTGTAAGACATTGTATGCTTTAGACAAGTAATATTTAATGTGTGCTTGGCAAATATCTTTTTTTATTGGTTGTATATTGCAGTAATATCCTTTGTAGTGGGCATAAATAGTATAGTAAAAAGTGATTGTGCCTTTGAGATAGATAGATAGATAGATAGATAGATAGATAGATAGATAGATAGATAGATAGATAGATAGATAGATAGATAGATGGAAAAGATGGATGGATAGATGGATGGGTGGATGGATGGACAGACAGATATGTAGATAGATAGATAGATAGATAGATAGATAGATAGATAGATAGATAGATAGATAGATAGATAGAAAAAGATGGATGGACAGACAGATATGTAGATAGATAGATAGATAGATAGATAGATAGATAGATAGATAGATAGATAGATAGATAGATAAAAAACGACAGACAGACAGATAGATAGATAGATATAAATAGATTAAAATAAAATAAAAAGTAAATAAACAAACAAATAAATGCATTAATTATGATAATAATAATATTATTATTATTGCAATTATGTATAAATGGTTTTCTTTGTCTTAAAACCAATCATTGTTATTATTTTATTATTTTAGAGATAATTCTAAACAATAATTTATGAACTTTCCCAGAACGTATAATAATATCATCTGCACATCAGACTGGTTAAATAACCAGTAATGAAAATTACTACAAATAATTTACAACTGTAATTACAGCATAATGACTGAGTATGTGTAGGACACGTTGAACTGTGGTAATTTATCCACAGCTAAATATTACATCAGCGCTAAGGAGATTCTAGATTTTTGTCAGGTACAAAGTTTTTTACTGTGTAGAAATTGCAGTGAAATAAAAAACCAGCCTGGTTCTCCTTAGACTGTGGACGAAATTTAAGAAATTAAGTTAAGAAATAGCTTTTGGAGTTGTAATTACTCACTAGTCATTTTGTTGTTTTTTTATTATTATTATTATTAAATTTTATTATTATTATTAATTATTAAAATTAAACCCCTGGGGAATTTGGGGGGTTGCTAAATTTCGCCTTTTAAGGGGGTTAAAAAGAGGGCTCCAATTTTTTACCCTAACCCAGTCCTTGGGGATCCTGGAAACTCCACATTTTTATTGCTCCCAGCTCTAATAGCTAAACTATAAAAAAAAAAACTAAAAAAAACAATGAAATACCTGGCTGGACCAGGTGTGAAGTGAGCTGAGAATAAGTAAGTGGAACTACTTTGTTCATCAGAGGATTTGTCAATGCCTTGAGCTCAGAAATGAGAGAATTACGTGGTTCTTTAAGCGCTTTGGTTTTAGTCGCGCCGAACAAATCAGATGAGCGTTTTTATGAGTTATGACATTCGACATTTTTGTGGTGGTGATGAAAGGACAAGCCGGTTATTCTTTTGAGTGCTAACGCTAAGGAGAATACAGAAAGATTTCTCAAAACTCTGGGTCATTTTTCTTGCTATTTTTTTATATTAAGGTGTTTTAATCTGATAGGCCTGACTGTGAATCGATGGAGGTTATTTAGGGTTTTCCACACACACACACACACACACACAGCGTGTAGAAACAGCAGCATGCTTATGTAATCAGTCTGAATGCGGCTGCTGTAAAACACAGTCCTTACATGCTCTTTCTAGCATCGGTTCAACAAATAGCTTTGGTGGAACTGGAATTCGGTAAACCCTTTAATAACGCACCGAGTTTGTGTTGCCGTTGTGCTGCGTTAGTTCTGTAGACTTGCCACGACAGGCACAGGTACCTTGTAATGGCACAGGATCCAGTTTAACATAGGAGAAATGTGTTTATATCCAGCATTAAGCCAAAGGCTGTCTTGGCAGTTGAGTAGCCTGCCTTGCACCAGAAATGTGCATTATCGTATTTAATTTTTTTTGTTTTTTTAAGTGAACTCACTTCACTTTTACAGAATGTAGTAGTGGAACTTCATGGTATGTTGTACAAGGCGACTCCTCACATAGTTACATAAGGCTTCTCCCTGTTCAAGTCTGACGAGGAATTGTACTTCAGCCAAGAAGTTAAATATGGAGGTGATCGGTTGGTGGGGGGATGTGAGAGGGGTGAATTAAAGGGAAGAAAAATGGAGATGACAGAGAGAGAGAGAGAGAGAGAGAGAGAGAGCGAGAGAAAGAGAGAGCATCTGTATAGGTGTGTTTGCATTTAAATTATGTATAAAAAGTTGACAAAAACACTACTGTTTAACTTCACTGTAGAGCAATTGTTGAAAAAATGGGGTCTGGGGTCCGGAACAGCGGCTTAAAGGTCTGAGATATTCATCATTATCGTCCTTTATCATAATTCATAGTAGTATCGGATTCTTATAGACGCTAGATAGTTTAACTCGTCACGCAAATGAAATATCTTTGAACTTAATCTCACATTAAAATGCTCTATAGCTTTTAAATAAACTGCATGTCAGTCTTCTTCTTCTTCTTTCGGCTTTTCCTTTCAGGGGTCACCACAGCGAATCATCTCTCTCCACCTATCCCTATCTTCTGCATCCTCAACACTTGCACCCACTAGCTTCATATCCTCATTTATTCCATCCATATACCTCCTCTTTGGCCTTCCTCTTTGCCTCCTGCCTGGCACCCTCCATGTCCAACATTCTCCTACCAATATACTCACTCTCCCTCCTCTGAACATGTCCAAACCATCTTAATCTGGACTCCCTAACTTTGTCCCCCAAACGTCCAACATGAGCTGTCCATCTGATGTACTCGTTCCTAATCCTGTCCAATCTTGTCACTCCCAAAGAGAACCTCAACATCTTCAGCTCTGCTACCTCTAGCTCTGACTCCTGTCTCTTCCTCAGTGACACTGTCTCTAAACCATACAGCATGGCCGGTCTCACCACTGTCCTGTACACCTTCCCCTTGATTCTCGCTGATATTTTCCTATCACACAGAACTCACGACACCTTTCTCCACCCATTCCAACCTGCCTGCACTCGCTTCTTTACCTCTTTCCCACACTCTCCATTACTCTGGACTGTTGACCCCAAGTACTTAAACTCCTGTACCTTCTTCACCTCTTCACCCTGTAACCTTACTGTTCCACTTCCCTTCCTTTCATTCACACACATGTACTCAGTCTTACTACGACTGACTTTCATTCCTCTTCTCTCCAGCGCAAACCTCCATCTCTCCAGGTTTTCCTCCACCTGCTCCCTGCTCTCACTACAGATCACAATGTCATCTGCAAACATCATTGTCCAAGGAGACTCCTGTCTGACCTCCTCTGACAACTTGTCCATCACTATAGCAAACAGGAAGGGGCTCAGAGCCGATCCCTGATGCAGTCCCACCTCCACTTTGAACTCCTCTGTCTGACCTACAGCACACCTCACCACTGTCCTGCTCCTCTCATACATGTCCTGCACCACTCTGACATACTTCTCTGCTACTCCTGACTTCCTCATACAGTACCACAGCTCTTCTCTTGGCACCCTGTCATACGCTTTCTCCAAGTCTACAAACACACAGTGCAACTCCCTCTGACCATTCCTATACTTCTCCATCAAAATTCTCAGAGCAAAAATTGCATCTGTTGTGCTCTTTCTGGGCATGAAGCCATACTGCTGCTCACAAATTTCCACTACCTTCCTTAACCTAGCTTCCACTACTCTTTCCCATAGATCCATTGTATGGCTCATCAACTTTATCCCCCTATAGTTGTTGCAACTCTGCATGTCACCCTTATTCTTAAAGATCGGCACTAACACACTTCTTCTCCATTCCTCAGGCATCCTCTCACTCTCTAAAACCCTGTTAAACAAACTAGTTAAAAATTCCACTGCTGCCTCTCCTAGACACTTCCAGACCTCCACCGGGATGTCATCAGGACCAACTGCCTTTCCACTTTTCATCTTCTTCAAAGCCTTCCTGACTTCATCCTTTCTAATCTTATCTACTTTCTGTTCCACAGAGTTCACCCCTTCTACTCTTTTTTCCCTCTCATTTTCCTCATTCATCAGCTCCTCAAAGTACTCCTTCCATCTCCTCTGTACACTCTCCTCACTTGTGAGCACCCTTCCATCTCTATCCTTAATAACTCTAACTTGCTGCACATCCTTCCCATCTCGATCCCTCTGCCTAGCTAACCTGTACAAGTCCTTCTCTCCTTCTCTAGTGTCTAACCTAGTGTACAACTCTTCATATGCCTTCTGCTTGGCCTTAGACACCTCCCTCTTCACTCTGTGCTGTAACTCCTTGTATTCCTGTCTATTCTCTTCAGTCCTGTCCATGTCCCACTTCTTCTTGGCTAACCTCTTCCTCTGGACACTATCCTGAACTTCCTCATTCCACCACCAAGTCTCCTTATCTTCTTTCCTCCTTCCAGATGACACACCAAGCACCTTTCTCCCTGTCACCCTGATCACTTCTGCTGTAGTTTCCCAGTCATCTGGCAGCACTACCTGACCACCCAGAGCCTGCCTCAACTTCTGCCTAAATTCCTCACAACGTTCCTCCTTTTTCTGCTTCCAAAATAAACTGAATGTCAGTGTTCACCCTAATATTTGCATATGCGCATGGATTTTATTTGTAACTAAATTAGCTGCGAAAAAAGTTTGTGAGCCTCTGGATTAAGAGAATATCTTTGAACACACCTTTTTGAGTGTCACGTGTCGTGTTTTTTTCTGAACGTCAGCTCATCCAGGTTACGTAAGTCCGTGCCCACTGTACTGTCGCAGGTTCTTAGTTGAATGGAGTCAAATCCGTTGCGATTATCTGCTTTTGTAGCTCATCCACATTGCGCTTTTCTGAGATGCTTTTCTGCTCACCGCGGGTGTACAGATAGATGATTTCAAACCTGAAACCAGTTTGGTCATTCTCCTTTAACCTGTCTCGTCAACAAGGCATTTCCTCTGACAAAAATGCTTTTAGTTGTAAGGAGACGTCCTAGAAGATTCTGAAATAACTCAAACCAGCCCATCTACACTAACAACCTTACCACAATCACAGAGATCACATTTTTCTGATGTTTCATGAAGTCATCTCAAGCTTTTGACCTGCACAGTATTTACATGATTTTATTCACAGCACACCATAGGTGTATGGTTCTGGATGGGCTTTGGTGGCTCAAATAGTTAATACTCTGTGCGCTTGATTGGAAAATCAGGGATTTAACCCCCAGAGCTGCCACTATTGGGCCCTGAAGCAAGATCCTTAAACCTCTCTGCTTCAGAGACGCTGTATTATAGCTGACCCTGTGCTCTGACCTCAAAAAGCTGGGATATGAAGAATCTCATTCTTCAACTTGTTCATCTTTTGTTGTTGCTGGTGAGTGTATGTTGTGTCCTGTAGCCAACACACTATTTTGCATGTGCAGAAAGCACTTCCTTCATTTTTGCCTGTGTTCTGATTTATGTTCCTGTTAGTTGCCTCTGTCACAGCCACCTCATATCTCTAATGTTAAATTGAACCCATATGCCAAAGATCAGATCTTCACAACAAGAACCTGTGTGTTAGAAGCAATAACAGACACACGCCTGTCATTGGATTTATTATATATCTGTATCTCTATATCTTTCTCTATAGGGTACAGAATATCGCCAGTATCCCGACGCTCTATTAAAGGTCTACGGGGAGTGCATTTTTCTACAGCGGTTATGTAATAAAGAGAGGGAGTGCAAGACAAAGTACAATATTTTGGAGAAATCTAAAGACAAGTATTGCCTTTAAAGGCAATCCCATAATTCAGTATGCTGGAAGGCTGAAAAACTGAAAGACACGATGGGTAGAACTTTTAACTCTTAACTAGTGGGAAAATACATTGTCTGTTTTATACCAAATGTTTCCTTAAGCCTTTCATTGGCAGTCATATCTCTGTGTTGGCTATAGAAGCAGGACCCTTGCATAATATGACTAAAGCTTTTCCATTTTTCTTGTTAGAATACAGACTAAAGTTCAACGTTTACTACAATGTCAAAGTTTCCGGCATGAGGAAGTTAACTAACATCCAAAAACATTGGCACAGCAGCAGAAGTCGAGTGTGGGTCAAGTGGAGGTCAAGCGCGAGCCCTCTGAAAAGCGAAGACGTCCTCGCACCGCCGTGTTTATTGAAGCAGCACTTTTCCCACACCACAGTAACGTTTTGCGACGACGGAACAACAAATCTTTCTTCATTCTTGTTCTGCCCGAGGCATTCTTTACATGCTCACCTGCATACATTATGTACATCTGCGTGATGAAAAATGAAAAAGCGAGCCACATCCCTGTTTTTCAGGATTCCATGTCAGCCGTAAAATGTTTACAAGCAATGGACGAGTTTCTTTTTGAAATCAACTGCGTGATTGTCGTTATGATCAGCGTCTCAAACTGAAACGGCAAACTCGGTTTTAAGAGCATTTGCTAATCTACTACAAAAAACGTTATCTCAGGACATGGCGATATCTTGAATAAAGGATAAATTATCTGTTGTAGTTTCATAATTAGTGGAATATAAGTTGAATGTGGCAATTGTTCAAGATATTTTTTTCTTGATAAGTTATAACTGTTTGCAGTGTAGAAGATTCAGAAGGTTGGAACATAAAACAATAGGCAAGTAATCTACATGCTTTTTTTTATTTTTTTAACTCAAGAACTAACGATAACAGGAAATAGAGATGAGCGACATAACAGTGGAATATCAATTATGTCACAATATGCTTTTCTAAGATATTAAGGATAAAGATAAAATAGTTTCAATTACAAACTCAATGGAAGCAGATAATTTGATCTACTAAATATATTAAAATGTATTTTAAATTTTGAAATAAAAATGTTATTTTAAATATAACAAATTCTGGGTAAATAAATTGTATATAAATGTTGTATGCATATATTATTATAATATAATATAATATTCATTCATTTATTTATTGTCTACCGCTTATCCGATCTATTCTCGGGTCACGGGGAGCCTGTGCCTATCTCAGGCGTCATTGGGCATCAAGGGAGGATGGATGGTGTGCCAACCGATTCCAGGGCACACACACTCTCATTCACTCACACAATCATACACTATGGACAATTTAGAGATGCCAATCAACCTACAATGCATGTCTTTGGACCGGGGGAGGAAACCGGAGTACCTGGAGGAAACCCCGAGGCACGGGAGAACATGCAAACTCCACACACACATGTCGGGAATCGAACCCCCAACCCTGGAGGTGTGAGGCAAACGTGCTAGCCACCATGCCCCCCTGTAATATAATATAATATAATATAATATAACCAATAGATGTGTTCCTGACGTTTTGTGGGCAAACCTACATACACGGATCAGCCATAACATTAAAACAACTGACAGGTTAAGTGAATTGCATCGATTATGTCGTTACAGTGGTTAAAGGGGTGGAATACCTTAGGCAGCAAGTGAACAGTCAAGTCTCATATTTAATGTGTTAGAAGGCGGAAAGTGAGTAAGCGTAAGAATTTGAGTGACTTTGACAAGAACTGATTAGTGATGATTAGACGCCTCGAGGGATTCTCCGAAATCTTGTGAGGTGTTCCTGGTATGCAGTGGTTAGTACATACTTAAAGTTTTCCAAGAAAGGACAACCGGTGAATCAGAAGAGAGTCAAGGCTCGTTGATAAGTGTAGAGCGAAGGTTCGCACATCTGGTCCATCAGGTCTGGTGATAATTTATGTTATTTACGTCACCTGTCAGTGGTTTCAATGTTCAGGCTGATCAGGATATTTATTGTGGTACATATTGTGTAGCAGAGAAAAGCTTTTGATCATCATATGATATTTTTGCATACTCTAATAAGCCAATCATTTATTCATAACCCTCGAAAACTAGCATAAAACTACATAAATTCAGGATTTGAGAAGCAGTTCCAGTTTGTTACATTGCTCTATACTGCCTCTAACTACACACATGTCAGATTAAGCTTTGTGCTGCGTTGGTGTACTGTATGCATGGAGAACGTGCACATGCACAAAGCAAGTAGAAACTTGCTTAATCACAGTGCTTTAGCACAAAAAGGTTGATTTTGTGCTAATTACTCCTGTGAGATCTAACACTGAATAGGATTTCACATGCCTATGAAATCCCTATGGAGTTTTTTTTGCCTTTACCAAACGTACTTTCTAGAAGCTTTTGTCACACATTTCCTCAGAAACGTTCTGGACCACTGCTTCTTAGCTGTACATCGAAGGACTCCACGTGTCTCTGCTGTGCTCTACGGTTAGTAGGAAAGTAGAAAATGTTGCAGCTCACACATTGCCATTCACACTGTACACACACACACACACACACACAGACACACACACTTTATACACACTATTCTATTTCTGCTGTATACTAGCTTGGCGTGGGGCTCAGTTCCAGCCTGTCTGGGTAGTAAAAGAAACACTCCCAAACTCCTACTTTTCCCAACCAAATGCAATCCACTTAGATGTTTTCATGTAGACACAGTATATATTGCAAGATGAGCTTAAATATCCTTAAAATAGAACATTGAACAAAAATATAAGATTATTATTAAAAATTATAATAATAAAATAAAAATTAGTGAGGTATTTATGTATATGGTGCACTGTGACTGTTTTCACCCCAAAGTTGATTATTTGACCAAATCTAAATGTTTTTAATCAATTCAAGATTGCCAAACCAAAGCTCCAGCTTCACCCATGGCTTTTACAAAAGCATCGACATCCTTCCAAAAACGTTTCCTCGCCATATGATCGCACGTTTGTTAATCTGCTTACGTAGAGCGGAACCCGGGCAATTTGCTGTGTACGATGGTGTATGTTAGAACAGTGCATTAATACATTGATTCAATATAAACCTGAAGGATATTACAGTTTACTTTATCAGTTCTGGTCCACTATTCTGATCCGGTTGAGCCGTGAGCCAAGAGTGTTTATAATCAGTATAACCGCACTAGGTTATATATATTTATCATGTGGATCTCGTCTGTGTACACCACGTACTGATCCACTTCCTCGTACGGAGCTGTTAGTACAGTAGTGTTAGCGACATCATCAGCATCAGGCACACAAGCTCAGCACTAAATCTACTCACCTGTAACACAGGTATCAGGGAACAAATGCAGGTCAAGTTTCACAAACAATCGCACAAAGAGAGATCTACATCTGCGCCCTGCGGCGGCACCTTCTGGTCTGGTCGCTGGTGATGGACACTCGCCAGTATTTGGTTATATGATACATGCAATATTTATCATGCAGAATACTGTTACTGCGGATCATGTTTAACCCTGTAAAATCCCTGTATCAGTGGGTCTAGACTTACCTTTACTTTCTTAGTAGTGTCACTAATTACTCATAATATGACCAGAATAATAGACTTTATGATTCTTCTTCTTCTTCTTCTTCTTCTTCTTCTTCTTCTTCTTCTTCTTCTTTCGGCTTTTCCCTTCAGGGGTCTCCACAGCGAATCATCTCTCTCCACCTATCCCTATCTTCTGCATCCTCAACATTTGCACCCACTAGCTTCATATCCTCATTTATTCCATCCATATACCTCCTCTTTGGCCTTCCTCTTTGCCTCCTGCCTGGCAGCTCCATGTCCAACATTCTCCTACCAATATACTCACTCTCCCTCCTCTGAACATGTCCAAACCATCTTAATCTGGCCTCCCTAACTTTGTCCCCCAAACGTCCAACATGAGCTGTCCCTCTGATGTACTCGTTCCTAATCCTGTCCAATCTTGTCACTCCCAAAGAGAACCTCAACATCTTCAGCTCTGCTACCTCTAGCTCTGACTCCTGTCTCTTCCTCAGTGACACTGTCTCTAAACCATACAGCATGGCCGCTCTCACCATTGTCTTGTACAACAGACTTTATGATTAAGAAATAATATAATAAAATGACAGCAGCTTGTATATTAAACCACTGTATGATTTTATGCTGTCCAAGGAAGAAATAATTATTTAGTTTGATGGTTTTAGAATGTGACATGCTGATTTTGTGCCATTGGGACAAAAAAGCAACCTTTTGACAGAAATCCTGTTTTGTTGTTGTTGTTGGATATTTCTCAATTTTCTCCCTGTCTTGGCCATTTTCTCAACCATCACATTCGATCTCACCTTCATACAGTAGCTACACAGCAGGGAAGACGAACACTTTCACTGTTTCTTTTCTAATTGTTATACTGCACACTGCATCACAGACTGGTGTAACACACATGTAGGAAAGAGCACTCTGACCTCTTCCTCATACCTGAGCTCAAGGATATCCATGATTGCTTGGTTTAGCTTTGATTGACAGGACAGAGTTTTGCGCTTTTAGACTCTCGTCCACGGATGACCGTAACACGTTGTAACTCAAATTCAAATTCTATTTGTCACATACAGAACCATACACAGTACGACACACGGTGACTATCTGTGTCATAAAAATAGAATTAAAATAGACTACAAGAATAGAATTACAAGAATAGAATTTAACTATATGTACTGGTGTGAAATATATTTAAAAGAAATTTAGAAAATATAAAATTATATGGATTCAAATCTGTGGTAGAACAGTATGATGATGATGATGATGATTATTATTATTATTGTTATTATTATTGTTATTATTATTATTATCATTCTAACTCAAACTCACAATCTTTGCTGCTGTTAAAGAATTTGTTATTCAAGTTTTCTTTCTGAAATGTGTCTTTGCTATAACGATTACTTAAAACCCACCAACAGGAGGATACCAAAATATTAAGTGTAACCAATACGGTAACTGCAAATAGTGTAAACGTAAACTTAACCTGCTGATGGAAATATAAAGATCTTTATAACCTCATGCTGACTTTGAGGAATGTTTCTGTTTACGCGAGTCTGACTCCGAGTCTATCTTTAGACGCTCTTCATATTCTGGGCTGACTCTGAAGAGTGTCCCGTATTGATAGAGCGGGAAAAGAAACTGAATACACTCACAGACTACAGTTATGAATAGACTCTAAACTCTAAACAGTTTATTGGAATGTTATGCATGAAGGGGTTTCTTGCTAGAGCAAAAAAATTCTCCCACTTCTCCCGAGTCCTCCATATTGTCTCTTAAAAAGCATGACTAATAGCAATAAGAGTGGCATTATAAACACTGCAGGCTTTAGCAGTGGCCTGAAAGCCGAATACAGTGGGAACAGATAGGCTTTTGTGCCGCATGCTATTTTCCCTTCTCTCTTCAATCCAGAGCCAATTGTGAGCTATAGCCTGGAGGCCAGTAAGGCCAGAGTTACCCCTAGAAATAAGATCCCGCTTCTGTGGTCTGACGTGCCTACTAAAACTAAAGACCAGCCCTCTTGCGGTCGCTGATGGAGGTCTAGAAGAAGGTGTCAGATGCTGCAATCCTGGCATCTGTATGAGTGAATGTTCACATATTTGCTTGTGTGTGTGCGTGTGTGTGTGTGTGTGTGTGTGTGTGTGTGTGTGCGTGTGTATGGCTTAGTGACAGCTCTGTTTGAAGCTGCTCCTAATCGTACATGTGTTGCGCATGTGTGTGTGTCTGTGGCTGCTATGTTAGTGTAGGGTGTCAGTTAGCGTCAGATGAGAGTCGAAAGACAGAGAGACAAGGTCTCTTTGCGTCTCCAGTAGACAAAGACTTCCTTCTCTTCAGCCAGCTGTTCACGAGGGCACGGACTTTCTGCTTAGCACTGATCACTCTAAGCCAGAGACGGACAAATATGCACACACACACATACACACACACACACACACAGAATGGATACACGTGTGCAGCAGCGATCAGCTGCCAGACAACCATCTTGAGGAGAAATCCCTGGGTACAATATGCGCTATTCAAAAAGAGTCCACATCTGAATCGTCTTTTTCGGAGCACACAGACTGAAGAGAGTCCTGTTTCGCCATCGCAACAATCACGGAAAGTGTGTGTGTGTGTGTGTGGTGCAGTGTGTTTACTGCCCTATTCAGGGAATCTGGTGAACCAAAAACAACTGAAATAAATTGCAAAGGAAAACTGTTTCAAAATGAGGCAATGTAAATGCTTTCAGTGTCAAAGATGATTTTCTGATTGCTGAGGGCTTGTGTTTGAAAAAAACCCCAAAACAAACACAACGGTGCTTGCGTTACAGGAAAGATGCTAGCTATTTTTAAAAATCTTAAACCACAGCGATGTTGAGAAATGAGTAAAATTAACACGATTAGTTTTCGTACATCCAGCATGATTTGGGCGTGGATTTTCAAGTCCCTGAATAAAATGAAGAAATAAGATTTTAACTGGATCACATTAATGCGTAATTATTAAGTCATTATAAACTTGTGTAAATGAAGTTTAGCATAAACAACAAAATTACAGTGGAACCTTGACAGATGAATTGAATTAAGGCGAAATGTTGGTTCGCGAAACGAATTTTCCCATAAGAAATAATGTAAATGCAGATAATCCGTGCCAGACTTCCAAACATATGGGTAATATGACCAATACGAAGCGTATATAAACTGTATGGCTGTTTACAAAGAACTGACCCAAGCCAAGCATTCCATGTCAAGGCTCCTCACAGGAAGTCATGCCACCAAGCTTGGGCTAAAAATAGAACAGACCACCCACGCCACCGATCTGTCAACAAAAAAACACCTGAAAATCTCCTAGCTTTTAAACGCATGCTGAAGGCAACGCTGGTATCGTGGGTTGACTCTTTCTAAACAGCTTTCACTGACTGACAAAATATCGTAAAAAATTCGTAAACTCGCTTTGCTTGGCTTTCCACTGACGCAAACAAAGTTTTGAACAGCTGCCGGACGTACGCGCAACTTAGCCAGTGGTTGTTCGTTCGTATGCCGAAAATGCTTCATATGCCGATGCAAATTGCTTGCAAAATTTCAATTCTGGAGGCCAAAATTCGTCAGGGAGGACTTTCGTATGTTCCACTGTATGTTTTGTTCAAAAACTTTAGATTTTTATGTGCACCATACAAATTTTTTTTTCCTAAACCTGACTTCCTTTTTTCAGTGTTGTAGTCAAAGCACACGTTTATTCTGTCACTTTTTCGAATACATTATTACATCTATAGCAACAGCTCTAGCTCTTGTGTGGAGCATTTTCAACACAGGGGGGCACGGTGGCTTGGTGGTTAGCACGTTTGCCTCACACCTCCAGGGTTGGGGGGTAGATTCCCACCTCCGCCGTGTATGTGTGTGGAGTTTGCATGTTCTCCCTGTGCCTCGGGGGTTTCCTCTGGGTACTCTGGTTTCCTCCCCTGGTCCAAAGACATGCATTGTGGGTTGATTGGCATCTCTAGATTGTCTGTAGAGTGTGATATTGTGTGTGTGCCCTGTGATGGGTTGGCACTCCTTCCAGGGTGTATCCTGCCTTGACCTGAGAATAGATCAGATAAGCGGTAGACAATGAATGAATTTTCAACACAAACAGATCAACAATGTGTTTTGCTGTAAGGTTTTTTTTTTGAGAAGACATTTATTTAGCAATTTCAGAGGAATTCTCCAGTGTCACGGTGTTGTAACACACAGAGGTAATGCTGTAACTTTTTAGTTAACTTCAAAAAAGAGAAAAAAGAGAAGCTAGTGAGTTTAATGACTGTTTACTGTTTTTGTAACATGCTTCATAGACGTTCTACAACATTAAATGTAACGTTAACTCATAAAAAAAAGTGATTGAGATTTTCTATTTAATGGCTGGAAGTCTCCAGTCGCTGTATTATAAAGTTGCAAGGAGGCGTTCCTACTTCTGGTTGCCATAGTGATAAGGTTTATCAGTGCAACCAGCGTACCAAATCAGTTTTCTTGCTAAAATGAATCGTTCTTGCAGTGTATATCTGTAACCTATTATACGAGATGAAGGAGAAGCAGTGTGTGCTGTTTGTCACAGATCATGTGACCTCTACAGTCTTCACCACCATTGGCTCCACATTTGCATAAAGTTTAACTTTTTTAAAACTGTATCGCGCTGCTGATGTGGACATGTTGTCGCTAACGGTTGATTGGTCAAGAGTTTTACTATTGTTTTACTATTTACTAAGTAAATTACTAACCTGATCAACAGATCACCTGTTTGAGCAAAACTGTTTTTGGCAACTGATTATATTATATTATATTCGCTCATTACGATTTGCATCCATTTATGTCACACATAACCAGTTTATATACTTTTTTCATAACCTACGTGAATCTTTTTGGCGAAAAAAAAAGAACTGAGCTCAACTGTAATGTGGTGACAACCTGGAGCTTTGTTTTTCCTAATTAAATAATCCACAGAAAAAAAAACCTGGGTGAAAACAAGAAAACAAGGCTTCATATTCTCCTGCTGCTTGTTAAAGTAAAAATCTAATCCAACCAAATATCATCGGAATGAATGAACTGTCTTAGGAGTAAACTGTTCCAGAGCGGAGATATCAAACTCAAATTTCTCAGGGTTAAAATGTCTATTATATCTTTAAGCCATTTACGTCAGTATACTGGTGTTCAGATATTCGACTTATCGGATATTTTCAATTAGTATAAAATAGTTTGCATGTTCTCCCCGAGACTTGGGGGTTTCCTCCGGGTACTCCGGTTTCCTCCCCCAATCCAAAGACACGCATTGTAGGTTGATTGGCATCTCTAAATTGTCCGTAGTGTGTGATTGCGTGAGTGAATGAGAGTGTGTGTGTGCCCTGAGATGGGTTGGCACTCCGTCCAGGGTGTATCCTGCCTTGATTCCTAATGACACCTGAGATCACCACAGGATCCCCGTGACCCAAGAATAGATCGGGTAAGCGGTAGACAATGAAATCAGCTAAGAACAGAGCTAATATGGCTAACGTAGCACAGTGTTTAAGCTAAAAAGCTAAAACAAAATAAGTAACATGTTGCGTTTCCAGCTAGCATGAGAACAGTTTTGGCTTCAAAAAACTCTCCTGGTGACTGTTTATCAGTTTGAGACAGGGATGTGAAGGTGTGAAGCTAAAAGCACTCCTACACTGTGCTAGCATGTCATATACGACATATTCTAGCTAAAGCTAATGCATCAGAGCCGTCTAATTTGTCTTTATTTGTCATATCTCACACTTCTGCTGTATTTGTCATCTTGTGTGCTTCATGATACACATACAGTAAGTCATGTTGTAATTATGAACAGAAAAGTGTTCCAGTTATTTAGTTAGTTACTTGGAATCGAAGCTTCCAAAAGTCAGAGTTGACTTCCCAAAAAAATATACAAGCTTCTGAACTGAACTCATTCAACATTTAAACGATTAAACACTGCTTCTGTGAAATATTGCTTGTAACTCACAGGGACCTGAGTCACTAGACATTAAGCCTGTTTGATTTATTGATTGTAGGTCTTCCACACCAGACAGGGTTGGACAGATGACAAGCTGGTTTTGTGTGTTTATTTGGATTTGCGTGGGCCGGCAAGGATTTGCATGATTAGAGCTTTTCTGATGTGTGGTTTTGGAGAGCAGAAGAGAGGTGTGAGGTCTGCGGTGAGCCTGAAACACAAACCTCTCAGTAAAACAAACTGTGGAAGGAGCCCGCGAGCGACGCTGCCGACGTTGCGGCCGTGATTAAACAATTCCTGAAACGCATTTTCAGAGTGTTAACCTCATGATGACACCAGGAACCTCTGCTTTTGCATTTTGCACAAGTTAGTACATCTCGCCGCAGATCATTTCTTTACTCGTTGTCTTTCTGCTTCCTCCAGCATGCTCTAGACTCTCATTTATTATTTGCCTCCTTGATTCCTTCCACCTTAAACCACGGATCTGGATTTCAGTCAAACGCTGCCATGTTTAAGGCTGCGCCAAATGAAAAGATGGATCTAGATCTTTTAGGCTGTACCAAATGATAAGATTGATCTGGATCTTTTAGGCTGTACCAAATGATAAGTTGGATTTGGATCTTTTAAGCTGTACCAAATGATAAGCTGCGGTCGGAGGAGTCATGGAGAGATGAGATAAGAGACAGAAAGTGAGATCACACAGGCATTTCCTACTCCGGAGGATTTGTTGTATTACGTGACGCAAAAGTGTCGTTTAAATGCTCCAACTCAGATTGCGATAAATGATACAATAACACAAGCACTCTTAATTAAAACTTTAAAAAAGGGGGAAAACAAATGTGTGTGTGTGTGTGTGTGTGTGTGTGTGTGTGTGTGTGTGTGTGTGTGTGTGTGTGAACACACTTTTACATTATCCATTACTTTCCCAATTCTTGCATGAAACCTTAATTAACATGCCTTGCTTTTTAAAACAGAAAAGTCAAAGTGTGCTTATCCCCAAACACCAGCACTTAACCGTGTCACGTGTGTGTGCAATAATGTCTTGATTAAGGGTAATTTAGTGTGTAATCTCTGTTCTGCATAATACAGCCGGGAACACGATGAGCGTGTTTTATAAACTCACTTTAAAGTGCCGCATCGGTGAACGGCTCATTTGGTAAATACATTTGTTCTTTGTTTGTCCTCGTTTCCTTTTCTCGCATCTGTTCTCTTTAATTAGTAATATCTTTTATTACACAACCAACTAGTGTGAGATAATCAGGGACAAATTTGAAGCCAGGAAAAAAAGGGGCACGGAAAACGTCAAATGCAAGACGAATGTCAATTCATTATTTCTATTTTTGCAGGACAAATTGGGTATTAAACCAGTGTACACTTAAGGGCTTTGTCTGATTAACCTTTCCTGCCTTAAAAAGAGGATTTTTTAATTTTTTAAAAAAGATTTTATGCACTGACCTTCTGTCAGCATGTAGCAATGTCGCAATAATTCAGTAGATCGACACGTTTGTGATTATGATATTGCTTTTATACATCATTTCTATAAACCTGAAATTATTTCCTGAGTGACATTTTGGACACAATATTCCTGAAAGTTCTGTTTATGTTATCTAGCATAAATAGATCTTTTTCATTGAAATCAGCTAAAAACGCAGCTAATGTGGCTAACTTAGCTCAGGAAGTGTTGTCAGGAAGACTAAAAAGCTAAAACAAAATAAGTAGCATGTTGCGCTTCCTGCTAGCAAGGGAACAGTTTTGGATTCACACACTCTCCTGGTGATTGTTTATCTGTTTGAGACAGGGATGTGAAGGTGTGAAGCTAAAAGCACTCTTAAACTGTGCTAGCATGTCATATACGACATATTCTAGCCAAAGCTAATTCATCAGAGCCGTCTAATTTGTCCGAGGCGAGCTGTATTTCCTTTTCCATAGCCAATAAGTCAGCAGAGACGATGTAGAGCAACTGTGTGTCTCCTGTTTAGTTTAATATTGTTTTAGTGTTTTTATTAGTGTTTGCTTAGAGGACTACTGTGTTCTTTAGGTTGAAGGCAGCATCTAATTGTACAGTCATTTTTATGCTATAAAGGTCTTCATGCTGGAAGTTATGAAGCGTGACGTTAAGTTTAACAAGGTTCAGTTTCTGTTAATATACTCCTAAACATATCATGTCTTTCATGTAAAGGATAAATCATGCTGTTATGGAAAATAATCAGAGATGGGGTGTATTCTGGGATTCTGGTTAACCTGAATAATCCTTTTATAAGTGTTTTATTCCTCTCGCACTACAGCAATTAATTGTTCCATTTATTGTTGATTCTATTCACCATCTCTCTCTCTCTCTCTCTCTCTCTCTCTCTCTCTCTCTCTCTCTCTCTCTCTCTCTGGTCGTTAAGACAAAAAGTCAGCTTGTCTTGTTACCTTGTTACCTAGAAACAAAGCAGTAAAGATTTAAAAAAATAAAAAAAAAAAAAAATTTAAATTCACCACATCAACAAATACACATTTTTTTAATAAATCCATTCAAACGGCTCAAGTCCCTCTACATGTTGTTGCCATAGAAACCATAAAGTATTAAAACAAGTGCATTAATCTCAACCTTGTAGTTGCAACCTTCATGTATTTTGAGATATATACAGTATAGAAAAAACCTTCTGACCAATCAGAATTGAGAACAGCACCGTGGAAAACGATAACGTAAGCGATAACAGTCGATGTATGATGTAATATTTATATATTTATAATACAGCGGCCAGTTTTGGCAGGGTGGAGATGACTTGGTGTGTGAACGGTAAACAGATCGTGTGTAATGAAGAGCAAGGGGTGTTAGCTGCTGCGTGCGGCTATTTTAAGCCCTCAGAACAGCTTCATGGAGAACGACAGCAGTTTCAGACGGCGGTAAATTTCATACAAGGACATAATACCCGAGCCGATGCAGTTCTGCAGTATACAGTTTGATCTGCAGTATCGTAGCACGTTTTTGTTGTAGACGTTACCGTAGACTATAAATTATCAGCAATGTTCAGTTTGTTTTAATCTGGAGGAGGTATGTTTAAGCAGCATGTGTGTGTTCGAGATAAAGGCATCCCCAGTCTAAGCAGCTACACCAGAGAGCTTGTTTTGGGTGAATTTGAAGACAGCTAATGTGTAGGATGTACAGTCTGATAATTCTGCTCACTGGGTGAGTTTCATGAACGTTTTATGTCAATTATTTAAAAAAAAAAAAAATAAAAATAGGGGCCATTAAATGTTTCTGTAGGTCTGAAAGGAACAAAACAAATTCCTGGCAGATTTACAAAACTTTTGCTCACCATGATTTTCTCCATACTCGCATGTGTGTGTTGGTAAATTACTTATTTCTTAAATCAGCACATTCACAGAAGATCTCTCACATCTACATTTATATCCAGTTACAGCCACAAATGACAAAATGATGACGAAATTAAAGAAAGAGTGTTGTGCAGAGTGCACTAAATTTCCCACCAATGCAGCTCAGCCACTGCGGCGAATCGGCTACCGTATAAACACACACTCAAACTCTTCCTACTTTTATCCAGAGCCATTGTTTTGTCTTGGTTTTAATGGCTAGTCTTATTTGTCTACAATTTCTCAATTTTTGGGTGCAGTTGAAGTAAATAAACGACTTAAAAATGATAGAAGAAGAAGTTGCTTTCGGCTGCTCCCTGTTCGGGGTCGCCACAGCGGACCAACTGGTCCGCACAACAACTTGGCAAATGTTTTACACCGGATGCCCTTCCTGACGCAACCCTCCCATTTTTCCGGGCTTGGGACCGGCACTGTATCCAGTGGCTGGGGTTTGAACCCGGGCCTTCCACATGATAGGCAAGAAACCTACCACTGAGCCACCAATGCCTCAAACGAGTTAAAAACGATAAACGAGAAAAAAAGGTCTGTTAAGCAATCATGATGTTCATTAGTGAGTCAACTTATATGTAAATTTATTCTAAACTCATATAGAATACAAATGTTTTTCCAAGCTAGATGGATTTTCTTAAATATTACATTTCTTGTGTAATAAACTCCTGCGTACAGTTTTCAAATTAATTCATTTGGATCCAATTTGATGAATTTTGATAAAACTAAATCATGCTAAAATATTTGGGAGTTATGGCGATGAAGATCTAACACATGCTCTCTCACTCATTAAACTTTTCTTTGATGCACTTGTGGGTTTAATTTACCTTTAATTGACTTTTTTCACTTTATTGAAAATTTTTCTGTTATACATGAACTTATATATAAACATAAACCAAGCTGCATATCTTTTCCATGGCTAATTCTATCTTCTCAAGTAAACACATTTGTTCACATTTGTTCATGTTAAATCTCTTTCTAGCTCTTGCTAGGCTTTTTTTTTTTTGTAGAATTAAGATAAGATAAGAAAGACAGGTGGCCTCCTAGAACAGCCTTTATCTTAGGAACACAAACATTTCCAGGAATGTTGCCTGTCTTGTCGTAAAGAATGTATTTTAAAGTGTCCAGAAAATAACGCAAGTTGAATAGCATCACCTATGATTATACACCTAAAATCATATTATGCAAATTCATCACGATAAAACCAGCTCCCTTAATTGGGGGTTCTGTAAATTGTGCATGAGCTAAATCCCAAGAGGCTTTGGGCAAAATCTTGGAGACAAAATTCGGATCGGTGGCTTGGGAAAGAGCGATGGCTGCAACGTGGCTGAAAAACGAGAGAGGGGAAAAAAATGAAGGTGAGAGTAGCAGCCAGGGGCAGTAGGTTACATAATGGCCTCATCAACACATATGTGCAATGGGCTGTGCCAGGGCAACATGGGACAGGGCAACTCTCCTGGGATGGGGGAAGTCCAAATCATAGCCAATGAAGATGAGAGCAAGGATCATGCCAGCTTATTCTGCCTTCCCTCTCTTCTACCCTCCCTTTCCTCTTGGATTGAGACACGTCCTGTTTTGTTGCTGTGGAATGTCCTGATGAGCCGTTGTTCCTCTGCATCCAGGGCGATCTCATCGAGCTCGCACTGCTTTGTTTCAGTGTGTGTGTGTGTTTTGTGTGTATTCACTTCGTTCCACTTTTTTTTTTAAATAGTTGTTGGTTTACTCGGATAAAAATGTGCTAAACTAGACTGAGATTTCAGACCTTATAGCTTGCTTAGGGTGTACTTATATTGTCTGTACACTGGGGAACAACAATCTACTTGAGATTTATTTCTGTTCATTGCTAAAATTGGTTCATTGGGTAGTTTTTAAGATCTGTTTGAACTTCAGAAGCCGCTTAATCCTGGTACAGCTGTGATGATCCAGAGCTTAACTGAGAACCCGGAGCACAAGGCACCTTAAATCGGACACCAGTCCATCACAGGGCAGCATGTACACAGATTCACGCTTTAGCATAACCAATTCGCCAAATCACTTGTTTTAAGAAGTCAGGGGAAACCGTGGAACCTAGATGAAACCCAAGAAGACACAGCGAGAACATGCAGAACTCCATAGATAGAGTAACCAGAGCTCAGGATCAAACCGACTCGAACCCTGGAGCTGTGAGGCAGTAAAGCATGAAACTGTCCTGCCCTTGTGAATTCATGTGACCTGATATCTGATGGCTGAATTCCCACAGCTCTAATGTCACCACTGGTCAGAATAGTGACTAGATAGACACGTCTGTCATTTCTCCCCAAGACGATTACCATCTGCTACGTTAAAGCTAAGAAACGCCTTGTTTTGTTAGTCCCATGCTCATTATTGATGTTAATACACTGATTATAAACCTTTAATTTCCAGTGTGGTGTGTATTGAGACTTTAGTATTTGTGAATGTTTGTATTGATAGTGTGAAGGCCTCTCAAATATGAAAGCTCTTGGTTTATCACATGAAAGGAGACCTCGGGGTAGTTTTGTTCAATTCAGTAGAATTCCAGTCAGCAAGCTGAAATAGTTCTCATATCTCTTAAGTTCATCAAGGAAGCATCTGAAAGCACTCTATTGACTTGATGAAACATTCATTCTGAACAAACTTGGTGTAAACACATGCGAAAATAAATAAAGATCTGTAGTTATTATGGGATGTTACACATTAAATATATGTACACCAGTATCTAAACAAAATATCCTGTACATTTTAGGCATTTAATGGATTTTCTCAGGTGAAAAACTGTTGGATCATATTGGATGCATTCAAAGTGTTAATGTTGCTTTGCATATACGTATATTTACATAAAAAGAATATTTCTTACATGAAAGGCTGTACAGTTTTAGGAAAATGAGCAGTGACAGTGTGGTGTGATGCTGTTACCACATGAAAGGTTTTTTTTTCAGTAAAGTGTTTCAGTTCCTTTACATAACAGAAATTTATCAAATATTAAAATGTATAATTTATTAACATGTATCGCAAAAATTTTCAATCAGTATACAGAGATGAATTATTTTATTGACTCATGTCTGATATAAATTTAGTCAGGACTCGCATGCACTTGTGGCATCTCAGAAAGCAGGAATGTGTTTGATATCACCATTTACTTAGAAGAACTGTTTTTGATTTCTGGAAACTTTTCTATGCTCACTGGGATCCCAATAAAATCCCAATGGATCAGCATTTTCTGACATACTCAAAACAGCCAACATCTGGCACCAGCAACTGTGCCAAGTCACTGACATCACATTTTTCCCTGTTCTGGTATTTGGCGTGAACATGAACTGAAGCTCTTGACATGTACCTGCATGATTTTATGCGTTGTGCTGCTTCCAGATGATTGGCTGATCGGACACTCGCAAGAATGTGCATGCGTAAAAGAATGTTGTATAAGACCAAAGTATAAGATAGGATTTTTATGTGTAGGGGAATTGGATTGTGTACCAGGAGCCTGCTACGTACACATCACCATCACACACAACTATTAGCAGGAATTTTATTGCCTTGGATGCTAAAGTGACTGTAAAGTGTAAATAGTCTAAATAGAAATTTGATTAATTTACCAATACGGGTAGTATCCTGTTTTGGCTTGGATATCAGTCTAGACTTTATATTCGTGTTATGGCTGACTGTGATGCATATAATGAGATGGTGTTTGAATTTGTTCGATTAGACAAATGACAATCTGCAGACGACAAACCGAACTATGGCGTGCACACACAGAGTCGTTCAGCAAGGGGAAACGATCCGCCGTGGCACATCGCTGCTCTGTGTGTGCACATGTGGACAGATTGTGTAGTTGCAAGGGTGGACTGTTCCTCATCAAGCAGACATGAATCAGTTACTGACACTGGGTGAGGAAGTCAGAGAGAGCAGCCCCAGCATATGGACCACATATGGGTTGCATTCACTAGACCAACGCGGCTAGTATTTGCAGCTCTGGTATTATAAACCACTGCAAGTTGACCGATTTCAGGGTTGTGTTACTAGGCTGTGGAATCTTGGATATGAAAATGGTTATAGTAAATTATAGTGAAGTTCTTTAGAATGGATGAGTGCACACATGGTGTCTTATTTGGTGGTTTTGACACACCCAGGTCCCTTTTTTTAAGAGCTACAGGGTGTGTCAGTGTTCATATAAGATGCTTTGTTTTGATACATGTATTTTTTTTCCTTGGTTGGTGAATCAAACGTATCCAGGTCACTTAACTTGCATAAAATATAAATGCTTTCACATCATACTGCAGTTTGAGAATGAAACAGCTGTAGGATCACATTGTAGCAGTTCAACTTACATTTTTATAAAAAATGAAATTCTGTAAACTGAAAAAATTGTCGTATTGACTTCTTTCCAAGGCGTACATCAGTTCCACGTGACAGAACTGAGTAACATTAACACAGTTAGTTTTTGTAAAGCCAACACGACTTCCTTGAATAATCCTTGAATAAAATCAAACAACGGAGCTAAAGAGACACGTTACCACTGCACTATTCTACTATGCCATGTGTTAATCACCTCAGTGTAACACTATAGTTATACTTTATTTCCTATCAGCGCCAACATCCTCGTGAGATTTCACAATGTAACTGGTTTACTTTAATACCATGTGAATTCAAATTGTTTACATTTAATTTAGTATAAGCAACGAAATCATGTTTCGTTCATAAACGTAATATTTTTTGTCAGTGTGAGTGGATACTTAAAACACGTCGCTTTTGTAAAGGAATGTCGGCTAAATACAAAGCATGTAGTAATGTCATGCCTGTTGTGTGTGTGTGTGTTTACACACAACCTTCACCTTTGAACAGGATTGAAGCTTTCGGCTGCTCCCTGTTCGGGGTCGCCACAGCAGACCAACTGGTCCGCACAACAACTTGGCACAGGTTTTACGCCGGATGCCCTTCCTGCCGCAACCCTCCCATTTTTCCGGGCTTGGGACCGGCACTGCATCCATTGGCTGGAATCGAACCCGGGCCTTTCGCATGATAGGCGAGTAACCTACCACTGAGCCACCAATGCCTCTTGAACAGGATTGAAGAGCAACTAGAAAGTCTGGTTGTAATTATTGCCATGGAAGTTTCATTAGTAGCTAAATATAAAAGTTTGCATCATTTTCCCTTAATGAACCCGTTTATTTAAACCATTACCTTCATAAAATTTAGCACAATACATAACAGGCGTTATGCAGAAACACAAAGTAAAATGCATTATTTATAAACGGTCAAAACAGGACTTCATAGAACATGTTATGTTATTAAAGAAAGACTCTCACCAGTGAACATCAGTCGATATGAATACTGCTTGAACAGCCTGCTTTTTTAGATGTATTATAACTCCTTATTGTAGCTAGTTATCACACAGAATTTCTGAATATTTTGTGATTTTTGCGGCCAAAAAGCTCCATTTTGTGGCTTTTTTCTAAAGTTTCAAAGTTTTTGTGCTTTCTTTTGTGGAAAACTACTTGAATTGGTGAAATTGCAAGCACAGGATTCTTCTTTTAAACGTCTACCAGTAAAAACACACGTCTTCTTCTTCTTCTCGTCCTTCGAATATTTTTTGCTTTGCTCGATTTTACATTCTTTTCTGTGATTGCAAAATTGCAGAATCCTGAAGAGACTGAATAATGGTGCTCGAGCCCATGTTTAAAAGAAGATCCTGTTCTTGCAATTCAAGTAGTTTTCCACAGACAAAAAAGCACTAAAATCTCCATAAGTAGCATCACGAATTTTGAAAAATGCTGCAGCAAAATCAAGCAATATCTTAATTACATGATATACGATGGAATTATGGCACACTTCCTGTTCATTTTTTGCCTAGCCATCTCTTTAAGATATGAGTGCATAATGGATATCATGACATCATACTGACCAAATTTGGGACTGAGGAGGAAACCGGAGTACCCGGAGGAAACCCCTTAAGTACTGGGAATACTAAAGGGTTTCCTCTAAGTACTGGGAGAACATACAAACTCCATACACACAGGAAGGAGGTGGGGATCGAAGCCCATTCCCAGAGATATCGGGCAAACATGCTGACTAACTGCAAATTATTCATTATATTGTTCAGCAGGGTGTGCTGTTATAGGGAAATAATTAACGACTAGAAGTGTGAATTTAGGTGTGTTTAATATGCATAATACTAAATACGACGAGATGTGAGAGGCAGCTCATGCCTTCAGAGTCACAGCACCTGAAATCAAACCAATGCAGAAATAGTAATGTGATCTACTTTTCTAAGACCAGGCAGAGGAAACCCAACCAGCCAGAAATGAAATCAGAGTAAGCTCCTGCACATGATGGAACCGGGTCCTCATGTCAATTTAATGCCGTCAAAATCGGGCTAAAGTCTGGCTCTCAGAGGTTAATTACAACACTGCCACGGGCATCACAATCTCCATTTCACTCTCACTCTGTCCTCCTGAGAGCCTTTCTTCCAGTCTGTCTGTCTCTTTCAGACTCCATCACCCTCCACTCTTCCTCTGCCTTTCATTTCCATCTTATCCGTGTCTATTCCTCAGTGCTGAGTCATGCTGTAATCTGGCAACGCTGTAAATCAGAGCTACAGTAATGTTGTGCGATAGCCGTCTTCTTGCGTGTTGTTTCGAGGCTTTGCAGAGTGTCACATACAACGAGAGGTGTGGCTCAGTCCTGCCCCATTTCTGCTTTTAGTGACATCCTACATTAGGCAATTATGTCAAGCTTTAAAATAAGTTCATTTTCTTGTTTAAAACACGAGGCATGTGCTGCAAATCACAATATTATTCTTGTGTAACCTCTGCGCTACCTCTGCTCTATTATCTGCAAAATTGCACAGTGCTAAATGCTAAAGAAGTCAAGCTGAATTACATGTTCGGTCTTTGCCTTTTGTGGTTTCGCTCTGTTTTGCAACAGTTCTAGTCGATTTTTCCAGTCGAGTTCTTGTAAAAGATCTGTCAGGAAAAAACAAACAAACAGTAAACTACAATAGCACCAAAATGGATTGCGAAAAACAAGACACGATGCTTAACGTCACCTCTGTTTCGTTCGGATTTATTTTCCTTATACTTGGATGGAGGTTATAATCAAGTTTTTCTAAACCTATAATTGATCCTGTGTAATAGTAACCAGAGATCGTTTGACCTGCATGATAAAGTGTACTGGAGCAGAATCTGGATATTACTGTGCGAGGAGAAATACAGGATTAATTAGGTACAAAAACAATATAACTGCTTCAGTATGAACTCAGGGTGTTGAGTCATCAGTTCATCCATCCATCATCCATCTGTCCTACGCAGGTAGCCTGGGGCACAAGGTTGGGGTCACCTTGGGTAGTTGTAGTTGTAGGGTAGTTGTAACTATAAATGATTATTATAACTAGAATGAGTGCATTGGGTATGATGTTTTTTCAGGACCCAGTGTTTTAAGGGGTAAAACACAGGTTTCATGGGTTTTCTGGGCCATAGCATTACAAATATTAAATGTACCTATTTTTTTCTGCTGGAATTGAAAGATGGAGTGTTGGTGATGTAATATGTATTGTCTTGCTGATGCCTAATGCGCAGTTATTCCTTAGGGCCTGTGAGCCATTAGGTAAGCTGATTAATGATGTTGGTGCTATCGCTAAAAGTTCATTGAACAATTTCAGTTTTGTGTGATCAGCAAATAGAGAAATATTGTTGAGTAATTCATTGCAACATGGACACAAGCAATAAGCTGTAAAGACTTTGCTTTGGAAAATAACAAATGTAATAGGGTCTTTTGTTTTAGCTTTAAGACTGACCTCTTTTTCACCTAAGGATCCATTTACTGTCCAGAGCTAACTAACGGACATCTGGGGAAAAAAAGGGAAAAAAAACAGTGCTTGTTAGCTTACAGCCAAAGCCATAATTAACATAAGTCAGTGCTGCTGCTTTTAAGTTCACAAGATTTCATTTCCCACTTCATTCATCTTCATTACAGTATTGTAATGATTCAGTGAAACTAATAATCGATTTAACCCTTTCCTGCATCGTGCACGCAGTCATGAACAGTCAAATGAAAGGATATATATGTTATAAATCACCTCCAGTTCACACCAGTCTATTTGGCTCATTTAACATAACTCACGTTGCTGGTCTCTGCTGGTCTTTTTGTCGTTTCTTTTATCTGTGTGTAAATCTTTCTGCAAAAAATTCCAAATTAAATAGTCAAAAATGAATTTTTGAACCATATACCAAAGCCTTAACTTTTAAAAAATTTACGATTTTTTTTTAACTGTAGCATTCATTCATTCATTGTCTGCCGCTTATCCGAACTATTTAGAGATGCCAATCAACCTAAATTGCATGTCTTTGGACTCTGGGAGGAAACCGGAGTACCCGGAGGAAACCCCCGAGGTACGGGGAGAACATGCAAACTCCACACACACGGCAGAGGTGGGAATCGAACCCCCAACCCATGGTTGGTTTGTGTGAGGCAAACGTGCTAACCACCAAGCCACCGTGCCCCCCCAACTGTAGCATATTTTATGAAAATCTCCAAAATCAGCTGCCTCATGCAACAGTCCTAGCTTTCGTTGTACGTTTTTTTTTTAAGATATTTTCTTTTATTTTGTCACTATTACATTTCTGAGACTTTAATAATAGTATTTATAAACCCATTCGAATTTTTTTTACTGTTATTATTTGATTAGTATTTTCTTTTTGTACACATTGACAATCTAAGTGATATTTAGGCAAAAATTCATGCAATTTCTTATAATATTTTTTTTAAAAATCGCAACAATCTGATCATTTCTACATTGAAGGTTTGATTACGAATGACAGAACATGAAGAATGACAGAAATAATCCTCTAATACAGAAATAATCCTCATCTGACTGCTGCTGATTATTTAATTATGTTATTACATAGGCTACTGACAGAATTATAATCATTAAAACACTTCCATCTGTAAATGAACAGGAAATTAAATCCATGTTTTAAATCATACATCATAACCACCAGTTTGGCGAACCAGTCCATATGGCATAAATGTTTTTGCACTGTAGATTATCACAAAGTATTTGCATCTGATAAGGACATGCAAATACTCTGAATAACGCTCTGTGGGTTTGACATTAAACTGAAAATTATACCGCAGCCAGATTGAACAGTATTCTGACAGTTTCCAATCATAAAGCCTTAGTTAATGAATGAGCTGATTCTATTTTATATATTATTATATTTTAAGTAAGGTTTACATGGCTCCAAGAAATATTCATAAGTAAATTGAACAGTTTTTTGTTTTATAAGTTCAATTTTACTCAAACTGGAGTAAAGCATTCAGTAAATCTACATTTGGTTCCTTTGTTTTAAAAGAAAATCTATTCCAAAAATACATTTTCCATGCCAAAAATGCTCAGAAGAACTAGAGAAATCTCATAAAAGTCAAAGGTAAATATCTAAAACTTTTTCACTGCTTAATTTGGAGCCAACAACCTTAAACGCTTCCAAACAAAAGTAGCACTCATCGTGTAAGTGCACTTCCACCAGCCTTAACAAAGAGAAACATAGCAGGACTCAAGAGGACTACTTAACTGTCTGTACACACACACACACACACACACACACAAATCCATACATCTGACTGACAAGCACAAAGAGGGTGAACCGGGAAAACTTTGAAAAAACAAAAACTTGACATTTTAGAATATTTTATTATAATATCTCAGTGTCTTAAATTCAACTCAACAAGAAAAACAAGAAGTAATTGAGAAAACGACTCATCTATAACCGTCAAAATTAAACTGATTTAAAGTGCAAACACATGCAAATCCAGCTCAAATACCACTTTAGTGTGCAAATGGTTCAAGTAAAAAACTTTTTTTTTCTATTTTGTGATATTAAATTTACTCCAAGCAAGTAAGTGGGTTTAAGCTACATGTTTACGTGAATTTTTTGAGTACTGAACTTTAAGCAATGACATTTTATTTACATTTTTTTTAATGAAAAATAATGAAACCATTTTTATAATATTATTTAATATTTATTGTGTTCATTATTTAATATAATATTCATAATATTATAAAATATTAAATACTTTCTTTTAAAAAATGTTTAATTTAAAATTAAATTAAACAATTACATTTGATTTTCTGAATTTTTAGAGTATGTGTAAATATAAATAGCAGCTGAAAATACTTTATCCATTCTCTCCCTGTATTACAGTATTAATGTTGTTTCTCCCATAATGATGTAGAATTCATGTTGAATATAATTTCTATAGCAGAAACATGACAAACAGTTAAAGGACTTGTCCTCCAATCTGGTAAATGCTGGACCAATAAGTCTGATCCGTGCAGGTCCCACTTCACAACTTACAGGACTTTAAGGATCTCCTGATATAATGTCTTGGTGCCAGATACCACAGCACACCTTAAGAGGTCATGTGGAGTTTGCTGCTCGACGGATCAAAGCTGATTTGGTGGCGCAATTTGGACCTAGACGTTTTGGTTTTTTGGCATAATTTACATAATATTAGTCTGGTGGTTTAATGTTATGGCTGATCTGTGTCTATGTTTATTTTTGTTTTTTGCTTTAGTTCTTTTGTTCATGTGAGTCAGAATCACTCGAGGGACTAGCACAAGTAGACGGATGGAGAAATTTGTCCAATTTGTCCAACTCCTACACTAGAGCAGCAATAAACTAGAATAGTTTTCCATTCACGTGGCTTGTTTGACTCCCAAGTAACGTTTCAGAAAAGTAACACATTAAATCTCTCTTTAGATCTTTATAGTTAAACTAATATTCCTATTATTAATAATAGTAAAATGAAATCATAAAACAAAACAGTTGAGTTTCTCTCACAATCCCGTTTGTGAATCAACCCAGAGAACCCAGAACTGTAAGCACATTGTGTGTTCCAGTTTCTTGGTAACGTGATAAAGTACATTTGATGTGATTTCATTACAAGAAAGTAAGGGAGCAAGTGTTTACAGCTGCTGTAAAGAAAGTGATAACAGGAACAAACTAGCATGTAACTATAGAAGGACAAAAATGCATGACTTTTAGTAGAAAAGTGAGATGTTTTGGAATATAATCAATTAAATCTTGGCACATCATATCTCATATTACAAACATCACCAATTGTTGATTGTTTTCCTATCAGATCACACACCTTCATGTTTTATTAAACTTGGGAGCTGCACGAATATCTGTAAGAGATCACCAGAATGAACTGTGTTTCAAAATATTGGATATTAAAGTATTAATGAACTGGTTCAAAGCCTTGGTACTTAGATTTTCACACAAAGAGAAAGCAAAACTGAACCAAAGTCATAGTTTTACAATGTTTCTGCTTGACATAACTGCAATTATTTACTTTTTTTCCCCTTCTTTTTTGGACTATTCAGCTGATTTCAGGCCTTTCTCAAGGCCGTATACTACTTTCCTGCCTGATCTGAAGCTCTCTGCTGTTTCTCTAGCACTTCAGGATGTAACCTTGGTTTAAACATTCCTCTCAGTGCCCACCGACAGCTCAGTACAGTTCAGTACAGTGTTTGGCACAGAAGTTAAGGGCGAGGTCTTGTTAACAGACTCCACTCGCTCAGGGTTTTAATGATGATTCCTCTGAGCCTCAACTACAAGCACATGTATTTTATGGAAAGTTTTCGCTTCACATATGTGTTGCTGTGCAACTTACAGCTATGTACACAAAATACATAAAGCACTCAAGTTACGATTTATATATATTCACTACCGCTCAAAAGATTGGGATCACTTGCATATCGCAGCTTGATTTCAGCTGTGGGGGAAGACTCCATCAGCCAATCCATCTTGATCTGAATTTCTTCACTTCAAAGACTTTTTTTTTAATTATAGATATCGATCGATTATGTCACTATTCTAAGCCCTTATGCCAGTATCAACCCTGTTACCCATTTAATATTGACTGAAGAAACAACATAATAAGGGAAATGTTGCTGTCTGAGATGGTTTAACTCATTTTTGAATTGATAAATGCATGTTTTAATAGTATTTTGTACTTCTTTTTTTTTAATTTGAGGGACAAACAAAACAAAATTATTCAGGAATGGTTTAAGAAACATGAAAACAGTTCAAGATGTTAACTTGGTCTTCAGATTCCTCAGATCTTACCGAGTGAAAACCAGAAAAACCTATGAAAAACTACAAATTCTTACTTTCATATGAGCCATTAAGCCTCACTGTGGAGTGTGGCGTTCAGTGCAACACAGACACAACAAAAACACATGCAAATTCTATTTTTTGGTGTCACGATCCTACTTCCTAAAATAATTTTTTAATATGTCTGTAGATGTCTACATATCATCTAAAGGCAACATTCTGTATGACTTTCTTCATGCTTCGCTTTCACCGGCTCAAAGTACTAAGTATTCATACTAAGAGTTCATGAGCAAAGCGCCACCACATATTGTGTTCAGCCTTCCAGATATAACTCGATCACCATGGAAACTGTCGGCGAGGAGAGGAGAAAGACTGGCAAAGCAGTGCTGAGACACCCACGGGCCCCCACTCAAACAGCGGGCATCTCAGTTCAAAGCAATTACAACAGCACCTCAGAGACTGGCATTGACTGTGAGGAATACTGAATAGTGCGACGTGAAACGAGTGCGGGTCCGAGCCGCACCTTTCAGCACCAGCACACTTCTGAATCAGTCTCAGTGTTCCAACTGAACTCATACAAAACATCAGAGTTCTTAGATTTCATTTATATTTATACTTTATCTCACTTTATGGGAAATAATAATGATCAGAGTCAAGTATTCAGACTTTTCTTTATTCCTGTCTCCTCCTTTTTTCTTTCTTTCTTTCTTTCTTTCTTTCTTTCTTTCTTTCTTTCTTTCTTTCTTTCTTTCTTTCTTTCTCTCTTCCAGTTGTTCTTCATGTCATTTCTGTCTTTCATTCTTCCTGTCGTTCTTTCTTTCTTTCTTTCTTTCTTTCTTTCTTTCTTTCTTTCTTTCTTTCTTTCTTTCTATCTTCCAGTTGTTCTTCCTGTCATTTCTGTCTATCATTCTTCCTGTCATTCCTTTTTTTCTTTCTTTCTTTCTTTCTTTCTTTCTTTCTTTCTTGCTTGCTTTCTTTCTTTCTTTCAGTTGTTCTTCCTGGCATTTCTGTTTTTTTCTTTCTTTCTTTCTTTTTCTTTCTTTCTTCCTTCTCTTTCTTTCCTTTCTTTCTTTCTTTCTATCTTCCAGTTGTCTTCCTTCTTTTGTCTTTCATTTTCCTTGTTCCTTTCTTTCTTTCTTTCTTTCTTTCTTTCTTTCTTTCTTTCTTTCTTTCTTTCTTTCTTTCAGTTGTTCTTCCTGGCATTTCTGTCTTTCATTCTTTCTTTCTTTCATTCTTCCTGTCATTCCTTCTTTCTTTCTTTCTTTCTTTCTTTCTTTCTTTCTTTCTTTCTTTCTTTCTTTCTTTCTTTCTTTCTTTCTTTCAGTTGTTCTTCCTGGCATTTCTGTCTTTCATTCTTTCTTTCTTTCATTCTTCCTGTCATTCCTTCTTTCTTTCTTTCTTTCTTTCTTTCTTTCTTTCTTTCTTTCTTTCTTTCTTTCTTTCTATCTTCCAGTTGTTCTTCCTGTCATTTCTGTCTTTCATTCTTCCTGTCTTTCATTCTTCCTGTCGTTCTTTCTTTCTTTCTTACTTTCTTTCTTTCTTTCTTTCTTCCAGTTGTTCTTCCTGTCATTTCTGTCTTTCATTCATTCTTTCTTTCTTTCTTTCTTTCTTTCTTTCTTTCTTTCTTTCTTTCTTTCTTTCTTTCTTTCTTTCTTTCTTCCAGTTGTTCTTCCTGTCATTTCTGTCTTTCATTCTTCCTGTCTTTCATTCTTCCTGTCGTTCGTTCTTTCTTTCTTTCTTTCTTTCTTTCTTTCTTTCTTTCTTTCTTTTTTTCCAGTTGTTCTTCCTGTCATTTCTGTCTTTCATTCTTCCTGTCTTTCATTCTTCCTGTTGTTCTTTCTTTCTTTCTTTCTTTCTTTCTTTCTTTCTTTCTTTCTTTCTTTCTTTCTTTCTTTCTTTCTTCTTTTCTTCCAGTTGTTCTTCCTGTCATTTCTGTCTTTCATTCATTCATTCTTTCTTTCTTTCTTTCTTTCTTTCTTTCTTTCTTTCTTTCTTTCTTTCTTTCTTTCTTTCTTCCAGTTGTTCTTCCTGTCATTTCTGTCTTTCATTCATTCATTCTTTCTTTCTTTCTTTCTTTCTTTCTTTCTTTCTTTCTTTCTTTCTTTCTTTCTTTCTTTCTTTCTTTCTTTCTTTCTTCCAGTTGTTCTTCCTGTCATTTCTGTCTTTCATTCTTCCTGTCTTTCATTCTTCCTGTCGTTCTTTCTTTCTTTCTTTCTTTCTTTCTTTCTTTCTTTCTTTCTTTCTTTCTTTCTTCCAGTTGTTCTTCCTGTCATTTCTGTCTTTCATTCATTCATTCTTTCTTTCTTTCTTTCTTTCTTTCTTTCTTTCTTTCTTTCTTTCTTTCTTTCTTTCTTCCCAGTTGTTCTTCCTGTCATTTCTGTCTGTCATTCTTTCTTTCTTTCTTTCTGTTTTTCTTCCCTTTTCCTCCCTGCTACATAAGCAACATTCCACACTTCTGGGGGTTTTTTTTTTTGGGTTTTTTTTCAGTTGAATAAGTGCAACATCCTGGTTCTTGAAATACCTGCGCAAGTATGTGATTTGGGATGCAGCTATAATAAATAATGTAATAATAAAGTAAAAATAATAATAAAGCTATATTATATAAATAGAAATATGAACAAAAGAATATGAGTTTATGAGATGTCTTCAAAGATTCATAAAAAAATGAGCAATCGATTATCTCACTATGAACCATGTTACCTACATTATAGTGTATTGAAAGAAAAGTATTAATGTAAAAATTAAAAAATCAAATGTAAAAATCACTTTAAGCCCTTATGCCATTATCAACCCTGTTACTCATTTAATATTGACTAAAGAAACAACATTAAAAGGGAAATATTGCTGTCAAAGATGGTTGAATTGGCAAATACATGTTTTGATATTATTTTGTTACATTTCTAAGTTAAAAGAGCACGTCATGCTATGTTAGTCATGCCAACACGGTTAACGTTAAATGAAAGCTAGCAAGCTGTGACTATGTTAATATCCTACTTTATCACTCAGCACTGTTTAGCATTTTGGTCAGTTATCAGCAGGAGAACATGGACCTTCACTGTGTTAAGTGTGACCTTGTTTACATGCTCAGTTTCCCCGACTGAGGGCCAGGGTCCTGCTGAGATTGGAGTTGTGTTTCACCCTCAGCTGTTTCCTTTGGTAGCGAAGGCATTGCTTTGTGCACTGGACTGTGCCAAGTGAAGTCATCAGTTTAAGTCCCTGCTGCGGTTCGAAAGTGCTAGGAGAGATTCTTGCATGACCTCAGACTTTTAGTTCGAAGGAATTAACAACGTGTGAAGTCGTGAGAAGTTGCAACAGACTGATGCAACGTATGCATGTTGCACACACACACACACACACACACACGCACACACACACACACAGGGTGTCTTCATGCCACCTCAATCTGCAAAACTGAGGCTGCATATCTTAATATTTTTCCTAGATTTTAGATGTTTATGATGTTGTGAGAAATAGAACGCAAGTTTGTCGATCACATTGTCGTACTACAGGAATTTGCCATTTTGAAGATTAACATTTCGACTTTATTAATGAACCTCATATTTTTAGTTGCAGAACATCCTAAGGACAAGCTAGTTCCTGCTTTCACATCCTCTTATTATAGCAGATATGAAGTGTCCGCATTCCTTATAAAGTACTCCAGTTTTATTTGTCATAGAATTTGTTCGCTTAGTCATCAAATTTCCATCATGCTGCTTCAAGCAGGCTCGTGGTCTCGCTAGTGGAACCCTTAAAAGTCGCCCGAGTCCAGCAAACCGTATACAGAAGAAAAATAAATCGATAGTGTAAGCAATCATGAGGGCTACATTAATGATAACAAGCTGCTTACGGTTTGTCCGCCATTTTGTCCAAGCTGAGAGGCTTTAGAAAATATGACGTCATTTTCGGTAAGGGAACATAGTTAGTGAGCTCCCTGGTTTTTGTGGTGCATTTTGGGATTTTTTAAGAAGCAGCTGTAATATATTTGAATATATTTAGATTAAGATTTAGAAATATGAACACAAAAAAATGTGTATTCCAGTGCAATAGAAGGATTTTGCGATTAAGAGAAAGAGACACACAGCGGTTAAAATGGCCGACTCTTTGATCAGCGCCCTGAGTAGTTAACTAGAGCACTGATTGAGACACAACCATAAATAGCTATAATACTGAACAAACATTCATTCATTCATTCATTGTCTACCGCTTATCCGATCTATTCTCGGGTCACGGGGAGCCTGTGCCTATCTCAGGCGTCATTGGGCATCAAGGCAGGATACACCCTGGACGGAGTGCCAACCCATCACAGGGCACACACACACTCTCATTCACTCACGCAATCACACACTACGGACAATTTAGAGATGCCAATCAACCTACAATGCATGTCTTTGGACCAGGGGACTGAACAAACAATTAATTAAAAAAAGGTAATTGATAAAGCTGCTCTTAGTGTGTTTTTTTTATCCTCCTGGGAATATTAATTTCATCAGGATACTTTGGTTGGAGAGAGATTTCCTCATTTCTGTCCTTTTTCTTGTCTTGTCTTGTCATGTTCATTCACTGAAACCGGAGGCTCCTTCCCATACTTCCCATAAATGTTTATATCTTTTTAATCGGTTATTGAGCCAATCCAGTTCCCTGTGAAGGAACTGTTGCTATGGAAACGATGCTGCAACAGGAACAGAAATCTCAAACTATTCCAATTACAGCCAGATTTTCACACTTTACCATCTTCTCTTTTCTAGATTCGTACACACACACTGATCAGCGCTCGTTAATCCTGGCAGGACGGAAGGATCCCAGCTCTGTCCGGTAAGAACATTCATTTCCACGTGAATCATTACAAAGTGTTTATGTTCCACTGCATGACTGAATCATTACTCTACATTGAGAATGTACACAAGCGCTTAGCGTTCGCTGTTAAATCTCAAACAAACGAAGAGTGCCGATGATCTCGGGCCCGTAAATATTGTAAATATTTAGAAGCGGAAAAGATGTACAGACCCGGAGTCCGGACGAAAGAATGATGCATGGGGCAACATGGCCGCCATCAACATCAGTGCAGGAAAACATTTCTTTTTGATTGACTTTTTTTTTTAAAAAATCATATTTTTTATATTACTACAGCTGAGAATAGAGTTTCAATCGCACTTTAATATCTAGATATCAGAGCTGACAGATTTATAAACATTAACATAAATTGCTAAGTTTTGTTATCTCTGTAGAATATGCTATCGCTAATCACCGAGGTTGCGTCAGAGCACAGCAAGACAATGTTAAGTTTTTTTCTGTCTGTTTTTTTTTCCTGGGCGACTCACTGCAAATTTTTTTTGTTTGTGCGTGTTTGTCCTCAGTGGCATGAGCAAACAGTGTAATTTGATAAGTGCAGTGAGGGCATGCGAGCAAAGTCAGTTGATTTATTCTTCTGTCAGACAGACCCTTGTAATGAAAACACCATCTGTCATGCCTCGTCCCCGTGCCCTCTCGCCATATGAGCGCTCCATATTAAACAACAGGATTTAATCCTGACACAAGAAGAACTAAGAGCATGGAGATGGTGCAGACGAGTTAAAGGAAGAAGAAGGCAGGCTGAGCTAAGAGCGCTGAGGAGTGCACTTCATTTTAACAATTTATTTTATTTTTTATATATTAGTTATTAATATTTATTTATTTTATTTTTTATATTTATTATATTTTAAATATTAGTCATTAATATTTTATATTATGTTTTATATTTATTTATATTATAAAATATTAGTTATATTTACATTAATATTTATGAGCGCCCAATCCTTTACTGGTGCAGACAAGTTAAAGGAAGAAGCAGGCAGGCTGAGCTAACGCCCCTGAGGAGTGCACTTTATTTTAACAATTTATTTTCTTTTTTCTTTTCTTTTTTAATATTAGTTATTAATATTTATTTATATTATTTTTATTTATTTTACTTTTATTTATATTATCTTTTATATTTATTTATATTAGTTATTGATATTTTTATATTATTTTTATTGATATAATTTTTTATATTATAAATATTAGTCAGTAATATTAATATTTATGAGCGCTCACTCCTTCACTGGTGCAAAACGAGTTAAAGGAAGAAGCAAGCGGGCCCTGAACAGCCATGAGGAGTGCACTTTATTTTAACAATTTATTTTATTTTTTCGTCTTTTATTTATTTATTTATTTTTTAAATTAGCTATTAATATTTATTTACACTCCCAAATTTTATCCAAATATTTTTTTTTATTACATTTATTTAAATATATACTTATATACTTTGCTTTTTTTATTTGCTTATATATATATATATATATATATATATATATATATATATATATATATATATATAAAAGATAGATAGATAGATAGATTATTAAGTTGTATTTCAGTAACACTATTCATTTTTTACAAGAATAAAAAATAAATATTCTCAATGAAATCTCTAGAGCTCCAGGTCCCCAGTTAACATCCTGACGTCAGGTTAGAGTTTTAAATATTCTCAATGCGTCTGTGTGAGGCTCCCAAAACACACACCTTGTGCTGGATTTCCTCGCTGAATTGTCCCTGATGTGAACTCTGTGTGTGTGTGTGTGTGTGTGTGTGTGTGTGTGTGTGTGTGTGTGTGTGTGTGTGTGTTTTTTGAGAATCAGGTAGGTCTTACATGTACAAGGAATTTGTCTTGGTGTACTGTTACATAGTAATGTGAAGCAAGGGATCATAACCATAAGGAACCTATGGAAACTGTGAGAATAAACAGCAAAAATATTCAAAAATGTAAGAAATTTAAAAAAAAAAAAAAAAAAAAGAAATAAGAAAAGAAACATTAACTGTATAATAGTGCAGGATGTGCAGAAGTGGACGAGTACAAACACTAAATTGCAAGTGCATGCTGTGCAAGAGTGTGTGTGTTTCTTGTCGTTGTGTGTATGTGTGTGTGATTCTTGTCCTTGTGTGTGTGTGGGTGTGGGTGTGGGTGTGTTTTTCTTGGGTTTATGTGTGTGTGTGTGTGTGGGGGTTGATTCCTGTTTTTGTGTTTGTGTGTGTGTGTGTGTGTGTGTCTGTGTTTTGTGTGTCTGTGTGTGTATGAGAGAGAGAGAGAGAGAGAGAGAGAGAGAGAGAGAGAGAGAGAGAGATTGTGCTCTGTGTTTGTGTGTGTGTGTGTGTGTGTGTGTGTGACATGAGTAGGAAGGGAAGTGGGTAAAGTGTGTAAAGATTGTGATAACATCATTGCTCTAATGGAGATGCTCTTATTCTCTTACTATACTGACTTAAATCTGTGTGTGTGTGTGTGTGTGTGTGTGTGTGGTTGCTTGGTTTGTTGTACAAGAATAATTCAATGCAGTTGCACAGAGACATATTCAGTCAATAATCTTTGTTCTTTTTTGTTCTTTTATTTTGTGCTCTTTTAAATGGCAGCCTGCTTCACTGCCTCGTGACAGCTGTATGGCTTGTGGCTAGTTTTGCTCTGATGGATGGCAGGTGCTCTCAGGCCACCTGAGAAGATGCAACTTATCATGTTAAGAAGTGTTTGTTTGCATGAAATGCCACCATAAATCATTCAAATTCAATGACAATAAAGCTAAAATAATTACCAACCATTCACATTCATGCTTTTTTTATTTAAAAATAAGTAATTACTTGGCCACTCCAGATGTGGAATGATTCCACAAAGCTTCAGCTTCATCTCCTCTCATTTCAGAACTTCGTAACAAAAGCAGATTTTTAAAGTTTTTCGTTTCAATTTTTCTTCATTTTTCTACATGAGCTTCTGATGAAAACCTAGAGTCAATAATCACACCAAGTCCTTTTACTGCTGCACATGAGGAAACAGGAAGTATGTCATCAGAAAGCTTGCATCTGGCTGCATGTGGTCCTGGAACAAATGCTAAGTAATTTTTTATTTTAGTGCTTCTTATTTATTTGAATATTTGATAGAGAGAGAGAGCGAAAGGGAAAGAGAGAGAGAGAGAGAGAGAGAGAGATTAAAATGGCCGACACCTTGATCAGCATAGGGAACTATGGAGCTCAATGATTCAGTTGTTCTTACTGTGCATTCGAGTCCTACTGGGAAATAGTTTTTACGAGTTAAGAAGCTGTAATTATGACATCAAGTGCGTTCATGTCACTGTGGTCCCAGCGAGATGGAGGTGTACTTTGTGTTGATTAACTACACATCCTTTTTTTCTAGAACTAAAATCAGCTTCGGAGACGAGTAAACATTCGATTTCAACAAATTTACAGTTAACCACAGACACATCCATTGATTCCACCATGTCTCCTTCCTGCCACACCCCCAAACTTGGAAATTCTGACTATATTTCCCACTCGTAATTACGACTTTGTGGGGCCATTTGTGTTCAACTTGTAAATACGATTTTTCCAACATGACATGAATGCAACATTAGATCATATAAGCCAAATTCCCCTGATTAGTCAATTCATTAATGTATTTTTCAGCTCTAATTGCAGGTGTGTCATGGAGCTTGATCTGAGATAGTACAGTGATGTAAATCCTCTACATCCAGCTAGGATTCGAGTCTAAAAATTTTACAGAAATCTGCGTGCAGGCTTACTCACTGACCGTCTCCTGAGCTCTCCTTCAGACCCTCTGAACACTACATTAAATGAGAAATCTTCACATTCTCCACAGCTCTCTAATATCTCTAATAGTAAAGCCCAGATGGAGTAGATCTGGATCTGTAATGAAGCCAGAGGCGAGAATAACAAAGAAAACTACCTGAGACTCCATGAGAAGAAAAGATGTGAAGAACTAGCGCACTATTTACTGTTAAAATCAAGGCCACAAGTTAATAAGGAAAGAAATGACAAGTTCATTACTAGAGTCTATCAGGTGTTTTGTGACATTTCAGAAACTCGTATGTATGTATGTCTGAGATTTCTAAAGCTTTGCTGTTAATATAAGAAAAAGCTGCTTAGCTGCTGAAACGCTAAAAAGCAATTTCTTAACTGACTTCATATCCCAGTAGAAGCTGAAGCAGTGACTCTGGTGCCAGATGCTGAGTAAGCATCCTCACTGGGCTTGTTCTTGTTTACAGTATCGGCCTCCTTGATTCAGTCCTACAGTGAGGTGTCTGTCACAGTGCCAGTGTGTGTGTCGTGTCTTCATGCCTCTCTTTGAGGCGTCATGCTGTTTGTCATAACAGACATAAGCTCCAGGCTTGAATTAACACCTGCGCTGTTGTGTTAACTGTTAAACGTCCCACTAAGCACACAATCGGTTTTGGCTAATCAGTGTGGGGTTCTGCTGAGTCAGGAGTGCTGCTGCTGCTGCTGTACGGTCCGAGCTGCCTCGAGGACAGGATGAATAACACAGCCTGGGGAAATGTATTAGGGGGAAATGTTATTTGATCACATTGATGTTACACCTCATACACTACTGTACATCTAAAACCTCTCTCTCTCTCTCTCTCTCTCTCTCTCTCTCTCTCTCTCTCTCTCTCTCTCTCTCGATCTCTCTCTCTCTCTGATCTCTATCCTCTTCTTTTACTCTTTTTTGTATGTCCCTCTGTCTCTGTCTGTCACCTTGTCTCTCCGTCTGTCTGTCTCACTGCCTCTGTTCTTCTCTTTATGTCTTCCTGTCTCCCTCTCTGTCTGTATGTATGTCTGTCTGTCTCTCTCTCTGTCTCTCTCTCTGTCTCTCCCTCACTGAACTCTATTCTCTTCTTTAAGCACATCATGTGTCTCACTGTCTTTCTGTCTGGTTCTCTCTCTTTCTCTCGTTCTGTCTGTCTATCAGTTTCCCTCTCTTTGTCTCTCTTTCTTTTTCTCTCTATGTCACTCTTTCACTCTCTCTCCCTTTTGGTCTCTTGCTCTCTTTCTCTCTTTCTGTCTGTCTCTCTCTACCTCATATCATACCATATCTACCTCAAGTCTCAAATCATATTTCATAAATCTGCCTGTTTTTTTCTCTTTCCCTTTTTTTGTATGTCCCTCTGTCTCTGTCTCTCGTTCTTTCCCTGTCTATCACCCTGTCTCTCTCCCTGTTCCTCTCACTGCCTCTGTTCCTCTCTCACTCTCTCTCATGCTCTCTCATTCTCTCTCTCTCTCATTCTCTCTCTCTCATTCTCTCTCTCTCTCTCTCTCTCTCTCTCTCTCTCTCTCTCTCTCTCTCTCTCTCTCTCTCTCTCTCTTTAATTGGTCACACTTGGGGCCAACAGCTGGCACAGTGCAGCACTCAAGAATAAAAAAAAATGAGATCTGTGTGTGTGTGTGTGTGTGTGTGTGCTCTTTGCTTTTTCTGCTTTTTAAACACTTTGATCTCCTTCCCTGAGGGACTCCCACATTTCGGCTAAGACGCTGACATCACCATGACTCCAGAGAGCGCTGTCCGTCTGAGTCACCCGACCCAAACCCAGCTCTGATCATATTCATCAATAATGCATGCTCTACCTGTGTATATCAGCTGAATAATAGAAGCGACAGGACCATTATTGAGTTTTTATGGTCTGACGTGATTTAGCTGTCGTTTTTTTAGCTTCTGTGTGTTATCTCTAAAGTAAAGTGCTCAGTGCTGAATAATGTATCATAGTGTACACGCCCTTCAGCGTGCACCCTGCAGCCGGGACCCGAGAAGTGCATTTCGGTTTGAGGCAGAAATTACCACGCCATATACAAACGGAGGAAATTATTCATGTAGTCATGAAAATCCTGTATGTTCAGAAAAACTCTGTGTGTACACAACTAGGCATAAGAATCCAGGCCAAAGTAAACATTGATTTTGATCGACTTACTGCACTTTGACATTGACTTTTTATTTTAGTTTGCTAGATCAGGGACCATTGGTAGTCCATACACCAAGTCGCTTTACTCAACTTTGTCGAGTCTCCGATGTGGACACGCCCACATGTAGTCGCTAACGATGGCTGTCGCTCATGTCGCCAGATGTCACCAGCTCTCTGAAAATGAATCGATTGATCAAGTCGCTGTATGAACGTAGCCTAAGAGTTCCTTCGCGAAATTATTTTAAAAATTATATATATAAAAAAATAAAGAAAGTAAATAATAATGTAAGTGTTAAGTAAAACATATCAATTAAAATAATTAATAATTAAAATAAATATTATATAATAAATAAATATTAAACATAAATAAATAAATAAAATTTAATAATAACAATGTGATTTTTTAATGTTTAATAATTAATTAAATACAAATAAATAAATATATATTAAATATAAATACAACAAATTATTTAACTGTCAGCTGTAAACAAACATCTCAGTTGAAGGAAGACATGGTGCTCTAATTATTAAGATAAAAAAAATTATTGCCACAGAAATTAATTCAAATCATTTCCACTTCTCTTCTTCAGTCTTTACTCTGCTTGTTCATTTCATGCTCCATCCTGCCTGTGCACGTTGACCTTTTATGGAGTTTTGTGGGCGGCACTGAATGCAAATCAGCTGTGTTGTGGAAGTGTTTTGCACGTTACAGCACATTATCAACACGGCTTTCTGAAATCTGTCTGGAAATCTGAGTCCGTTTTGGTCTGCGTGAAAATTTACACAGCTTTACTCAGAGACTCGTCAGTGGATTGCCTGTAGTGAGCTGTACTTTTCGTGTGTTTGATTTCATTAATACTCAGGTTTAAATCTTGTTTAACACGGTCACGTTAGGATGAAAGAAAAGCATGCAAGCACCGACGGGTTCGTCTTGGTCTATAAAACAGCATCTCTGAATCGTTTCTCAGAAGAAAACATCACTCACATACATAAAGCTATCGTTTTCAATGCAGCAACATTTCCATACGCTACTTTTTTTTCTTCATAAAGCTCTAATAACATGTTCCTGTCTGAACATTAGAATCCGTAGCAGCCTTGAGCATCGCACAGCTAATCAGTGAAATGCGTGGAAAATGTCAAAAACCAGGAAGCCCCTTGAGATCTGTACTGGTAGGAAATCCCCTCCGGAAGGGGCCCCGTTTTACTAGCGTGTGTGTAAATGAGTTTAAATGGTTGTGCATGTGGTGCTGTCAAAATGCAGAGAACCTCTCACTGATGAATTATAAGAAAGCAACAAAGAGAGAGAGAAAGAAAAGGAGGAAACGGAGAATGAGGACAGGGGTACGTGGTGGAGATGATGAATGAACATCATTATTGTTAAGCAGGTAGGAAAAGTGGGTCATGTTTTGGAGTTTAGAAATTAGTTTTATAGATTTCAAGCTTCAAGATTTGTCATACACAGTTTTATGCAGTAGCAATGAAAAGAAAACCTGACCTACTCCTCTGTGCATTGTGTGTATAAACAGATAATGTAATTAGACTTAATCATGTGCCAAACAGTAATGTTAGTCGTGTTAACAGGAACAGTACACAGTGTAGAGTGTGGAGTGTCAAGGAGCAAAGACAAAGTGAAAGAGTCTTTATAGAGTCATAAGGGATCAATATGGTGGATATGTCTGTGTTAAAGAGTCTGATGGGACTTCCTGAGGGAAGAAGTTCCTCCTAAGCCTCTTAGTTTTACCCCAAATTTAGCTCAGCCCTTTGGGTATCAGATACAGACAAATGTTATAATTATTATTCATTAGCGAGCCTGCTAGGCAAGTAACTTGACTGACTAGCATAAAAAAATGAGCTAGCTAGCAATTTAAAGAAGAGGTTCACTTCCAGAACAAAAATCTACAAATAATTGACTCACCCCCTCGTCATCCAAGATGTTCATGTCTTTCTTTCTTCAGTCGTAAAGAAATTATGTTTTTTGAGGAAAACATTTCATTTTTGCACTTCCAAAATGCAGTTTAAATGCAGCTTCACAGGGCTCTAAACGATCCCAGCCGAGGAAGAAGGGTCTTATCTTCTTAAGACAAGTCTTATGGTCTTAAAGCTCATCTAGCACTAGCTCTGGAATGCATTTCTGAGACGCTACGTACTACATAATCACGTCAGAAGGTCACACGTGACCTAGGCGGAAATACAGTCCCAGTGTTTACTATTGGGGATAGGTAAGGTACGGTATGGCGAAAAACTCCATCTCATTTTCTCCAATAACTTCAAAATTGGAGGGGCACGGTGGCTTAGTGGCTAGCACGTTTGCCTCACACCTCCAGGGTTGGGGGTTCGATTCTCGTCTCCGCCGTGTGTGTGGAGTTTGCATGTTCTCCCCGTGCCTTGGGGGTTTGCTCCGGTTTCCTCCCCCAGTCCAAAGACATGCGTGGTAGGTTGATTGGCATCTCTAAATTGTCCGTAGTGTGTGATTGAGAGAGTGTGTGTGCCCTGCGATGAGTTGGCACTCTGTCCAGGGTGTATCCTGCCTTGATGCCCAATGATGCCTGAGATAGGCACAGGCTCCCCGTGACCCGAGAATAGTTCGGATAAGCGGTAGACAATGAATGAATGAACTTCAAAATCGTCCGACATTGTTGTACCATTTTGTTAGTAAAAAACGGTTGACTTATTTACACTTCCTTGATCTTTGCATGTTCGCTTTGTAAACCCTGGGTCTGTAGTTCCGCTTACATCATGCGTGACCTTCCGACGTGATTACGTAGCACGTAGCGTCGTGGATGCACATCCGAGAGCTAGTGCTAGACAAGCTTTTGTGATTAAATAAAAATTTGTTATTTTAATAATTTTTCGGCTGGGATTGTTTAGAGCCCTTTGAAGCTGCATTTGAACTGCATTTTGGAACTCGCGGGCAACATTGAAGTCCACTATATGGAGAAAAATCCTTAAATGTTTTCCTCAAGAAACATAATTTCTTTACAGCTGAAGAAAGAAAGACATGAACATCTTGGATGAAAAGGGGGTGAGTAATTTTATTTTTAAGATTTTTGTTCTGGAAGTGAACCTCTCCTTTAATAACATGGCAAGCTAGTTCAACTTACAGTTAGTTGTGTTAATACAAACTAAGGGAAACATGTTGAAGATTATCTCTTGTTAATGTAGCACATCCTGTTTTCCGCCCTAGTGAGACATAGTGTAATGTTTTAAGTATGTAAGTATGTAAGTCTAGCAAGCTGGTTCAGGTTCTGGAGGTGACTACATGTAGTAATGACAGATTTTCTCCAAGCTTTATTCTCGCTGCGTGTTTCTGAGATTGTGTGGCTACTAAAGCTGCTGTTCTAACAGCCTGAGCGATGTGTGTTTTGCAGCAGTGAGGTGCGTCACACCACCATGATGCAATATTCATTAAGGAGTATGATTTAGTGTTTTAGTGCTTAGAACCTTTGTCTCACACTTCTAGGGTTACGGGTTCAATTCCCGGCTCCTTCCTGTGTGCGTGGAGTTTGCTTTAGAGGTGTGTGTGTGTAAGTGTGTGATTGTGCCCTGGGAAGGGTTGGCACCACGTGCATGGTGTTCCTTGCCTTTTCCCCCCAGTCCTCTGCGATAGTCTCCAGTGTGTGATTGACAGTTGCTTCGGTCAAGAAAGCCCCGCCCACTTGCCCAGGACTTACATCATTAGCTTAACGTTTCAGTTTGTGCTCTTAGCGATTTCTTTCAAAATAAACGGAGAAGGGTTAGTGTTCGTTAACGTGGACTCAGCTAACGTTAAACAAGTAGCTATTTAGTATCAGTTGAAAACAGCGACATGTTGTTGGCAGAAAACAAAGTAAACTTCCACATGATGTGTCAAATCTTAACTACTACGCTTTGTCATTTAGTAAAAGGAAACTTAAAGGCTGCCTGCACTTATTCCTCATCCAGTTTCAGCACTCTCAGAGAGGAAGCAAGTGACTGCAGATGATTTATTTACTCAGTTTATTCTAACTCGACTCGGTCTTTATCTACACGTCTACGATATACTCCACATCTAAATCATTCAGCATTTATGAATTAGTCTTGATCTTCAGGATGGCCTTTGTGGTTTGGAGATAAGCACGGTTTCCTCTTGTCTTTGTGATTTCTGTTCCGCTGGATGTTGCCGCAGTATTTCATCATCTGAAATAGCGGAAATCCTGAAGTTCTGCCCTTAATGACCTCATTACACATAAAGGTGCAGCTCAAGACTGGTGCTCACAAGACATGTTTAATCTTTTTTCTTTTCTTTTTACTTATGAAAGCAGGGGAGTCGTGGTAATGTGTCGAGGCGACCTTTATTTATTTAGAAAAAATAAAAGGAATCTGTTCTGACTGAAACTGAAGACGCTTTTTTTAAACCAGTTTAGAAATGTATTCACTTTGGAATATCTGTAATGCTCCAAAGATTCAGGTCAAGTTAGTAAACTGCTTTACAAAAATAAATGATCCAGAGAAACAACCAGAGGAAATGTCAGTAATGACCAAGATCTTTGTTTAAAGATCGAGTCATTAATTAAGATTATTCACGATTGGACATCTAGATGTTAAGTAGCTGAAGTACAACACGGAAGCTTTTTTTTAACTCCTCAGCTATGTCTTTCATTTCCGCTTTACAGAAATTTCTAAATTCAGGATATAAATGATGTATTGTAAATGTATCTTTTAAAATATTTTAATTGAAATTTATCCCTGATGAGAAAGACAGAGGCAACAGTGGCAAGGAAAAACCCCCTGAAACATCATGAAGAACAAAAAGATTTCTAACCTGACAGCATTCCCCTTTCTTTAACTGTGTAGTATAAATGGTCAAAAAGTGCACCAGTGTAAGCAGGAGATTTTAGTTTCAACTCATAGTCTATCTTGTTGCAGTGTTCACTGATTGTGTTTGTTGTACACAAAGCCAGAATCGAATGTTCAGTTAGAGTTGATGTTACTAAAGAGCGTCATCGATGTTCTGTCACTTTTAAGCAGTCAGTAAAAAGCCTGTGTATTATATGAAGGGTATTATTTGAGGTCTTACTTTGTCATAATAGCAATGGAGAAGATAACATTACCTCACAAGAACATCGACTTAGCTGCCGTTAAGCTAACATTTCACTTAGCGACTTATCATCTAATCTCGTTCACCAAGTCCATACTCTTCAACCGGCCGTGAATTCACGTGTTTATGGTGTTATAGCTTAGCTAGTCCATACATACTAAGCTGTAACACCATAAACACATGAATTTCAGCTGCTCAGGCGTGCCTTCGCTGAATTGTTTTTTCAATCCATATGTCATCAGGATTAGTAAGAAATAAAAAAGAACCTGTTGCACCTTTAATCATCGCACGTGGATTATTTTCTTGTTTGTTTTGAGCAGGATTGTTGGATACATCGTAGGAAGCTCCGTTAGACCCCGACATGTGAGTTATACATTGTGAATTATGCATCGTTGTTTATTGTCCCTGTTTAAAAATTCAATTAGCTCTGCCTGCTGAGAATGTGCCAGTGAAGTCGGATACGCCAGTCACGCAGCTGTTTGTTAACGTTATTGGCCAGTGACGCATGAACTCTGAGCTCGCTTTAGCTCTTTTGATCAAATTTAGATGAGCACGAGTCACCGATAGTTCCACCAGTTTGTTCCAGGAAAATCAAAATCGGAAGCTGAAAACATTGCTGCCATTTCTGTATACACACGCACACACAAACACGCACACACACATCTCTTGATGCCAAAAGATAACTGCAGAACTGAAACTCATTTCTTCATTACGCAACACAACTCTGTACATGTTTAGGCGGTGAGACTGATAGTATCGCAGCAGGTGAGAGCTGTATACATGTTCATTTCCTCACATAGCTGACGGCAACTCTGGAACCATGGTCCATTTAATATGTATTTTGTTATTCAATTATTCATTAAGCCTCAGCAGCAAATCATTGTTAGGTGTGTGTGAGTGTGTGTGTAAACATTCCGACAGTGTTTTTTGTTGTGCATGATGTAATTCCTGACATAAAAGAAAGCAAGCCTGCCATGTTTATGGGTTGTTAGGTTTGGATTCGATCGCATTGCACGTTCATATGTTGAGCAGTGAAAATAAATTTCATATTAAGGAAGTGAGAACAAAGCTATAAACGTAATGAAATGAGTCGAGAATGAATGAAATGTGTGTGATACTACCAAGAGAATGTGCTTTTGATATCTTTAAAGAAGAGGGTAGAGTTTAGAGAGAGAGATATGGATGAATGGATAGATGGGACAATACTGTATATACATTGCAGCCTAGGCGATCTTTGGCCAGACGTTCAAATCCATTAGACAGAGACGATTTATAACTGCCATTAAAAGTGTACGAGGCTGAATCTTTCCTCCCTTTCTGACTAACAGGAAGTCTTGCATTACGACGTAGTGTTCTGCTGCTGAGCTCAGTGTCCTGCTAGACTCCTTTCACATGATCTAATCTGACTAGCAGGACGTGCGCAATTCAGCACAGGCAGCACACAAGACCTCGGTTTGTTCATCAGGGTCTAAATAACAATTTCTCACCAACTCCTCTAAACAAAACAAGTAACAGCAGGTGAAAACAAGCTGCCATCCATCCAGCTGTTCATCCATCCATCCATCCATCCATCCATTAATCCAGGGACTCGGGGCACAAGGTGGAGGACACCCTGGGTGGCCATGCTGCTATGCATTACATACATATATGTAATGCACATCACATTCTGCCAACATTGCACATGTTTTGTGCTCTGTCTTGTGTTCTTTTAGTACTTATCTTTGCACTGTTTGCACACTTTGCACTTTATGTAGCTAGAACAAACTTCTGTCCTAGATCTGTGTTGTTGTTTTGGTTTTGTAATTACATGTTGTGTGTTGTTTTAATGTAGAGCCAGGGTCCTAGAGAAACGTTGTCTCATTTCACTATATACTGCGTCAGCTATATGTGGTTGGAATGACAATAAAAGCTTCTTGACTTGACTCTTGACTTGTGTTGTGCCAGCTCATCACAAGGCACAATCATACATACACAATTTTAAATTATATTATTTAATTACATTTTGCATAATAGTTCATTCATTCATTGTCTACCGCTTATCCGATCTATTCTCGGGTCACGGGGAGCCTGTGCCTATCTCAGGCGTCATTGGGCATCAAGGCAGCATACACCCTGGACGGAGTGCCAACCCATCGCAGGGCACACACACGATGGACAATTTAGAGATGCCAATCAACCTACAATGCATGTCTTTGGACTGGGGGAGGAAACCAGAGTACCCAGAAGAAACCCCCGAGGCACGGGGAGAACATGCAAACTCCACACACACGGTGGAGGCGAGAATCGAACCCCCAACCCTGAAGGTGTGAGGCAAACATGCTAATCACTAAGCCACCGTGCCCCCCTGCATATTGCTTAATTACATTTATACCACCACACTGCTGGTGAACTCTTCAACCTGATTGGTCAGAAGGTGTTTCTAAAACAGCAGCTCTAACTTCTCTGACAGGCTGCAGTTGAAATCACAGGTTTATATCCATTCATGTTTGTAGAATAAATCTAGACTGTATAGTTTTTGTCCTATTAACATCAAAAAAGAGATATGACTGTTTATAGCTGTAAGTGATAACAGGAACTAATGATGTGTAGCTATAGACAGGTATAAATAGACAGGTGGATGGATGGAGGGAGGGTTACATAAATAGCTGGATGGATGAATGGATGTAGTATGGATGGTAAGATGATTGGAGGGATGGTTACATGAACAGCTGGATGGATGAATGGATGTAGCATGAACAGCTGGATGGATGAATGGATGTAGCATGAACAGCTGGATGGATGAATGGATGTTAGATGGTTAGATGGATGCAAGGATGGTTACATGAATAGATGGATGGATGGATGGATGGATGGATGGATGGATGGATGGATGGATGGAATCGCCAAGAGCAAATTTGGGAAAGTACTGTATAATGTTTGTTTTTAATACATTAAAGATTGTCGGCAAATAAGAGGAATTACACAAATCAGGACATGCTGCTGTTGGAAAATAATCGACTTTAGGGTTGTTTGATTGCTTTCCTAAAACAGCATTTACTTAAGTGTTTTATTCCTTACATAACCCTGTGCTCAGCTTTTTTATTTTGTTTATTTATTTATTTATTTTTCAATTTGGCCAACATCGGATATTATAATTTATTTTGCGAAACAACCAGTAACGCATTGAGGTCTTTAAGGGCTAAAACACATAACAGTGGACATTTAATGATCTTTAAAACAGGTTGAACTGAATATCGTAAGCCTTGTGTATTAAACTTGAAACTCCACAGATATCTGGGTTTATCCTTTCTAACACACCAAACTAAGCTTCGGGATTTTAGCTGAGGGGATGAATCAGGCTTGTTAAATAAATAAGGTTTAACTTGAAACTCGGCAGTGCTGCGATTCTCCGGGACTGGAAACACCGACACCCTTGTTGTCGTAAGCCATGATTAAAAAAAAAAAATGTTAAGCCGTGATTATGATTTAAGAAGTTTTATATGAGTCTGCTTTTTTAAGCAAACCTCAGAGATTCAAGTGAGAAGGTTTACATCCAAGAAAGAGACCGCTTCACTTACACCAGCCGCATTTATGTAAAACAAAGTCAGTTTACTGAGTGATTTCTTTTTATTCTGTTTTAAAGACTTTAGATATATATATACGTTTGCTTGCGTGGATTTATACTATAAGAATGTGTGATAGTAAAACGATCGTATTCCTGCTGCAGCTCCACACAGTCAGTCTGCTCAAGTGGTGTCATTTTTCACCAGTAAATGTTGTTCTGTTTATATTCAGCCTCCTTAAATCCATTTTCGAGTCCACATGGCAGCTTTCCCTGTTCCACTGCTACTGTGTCATTTCTGAAGCCTAAAATGCCAGAAGCTTAGAGTAACTACTTATCCTGGCAGCATGGAAGATCCTGTCTAACACCTGACGAAAGAGATTAGAACGAGGCGTTCTCACATTGCTGGTGTTTTCAGTAATTCTACTGTACCTGAAGAAATCCTAAAAACATGTGACCGACTTCCGAGTGAGTTTTAAGGTGCGTTCACACATACAGCAACTCACAGAGACAAAGTAACGAGATCCTTCAGGTTCACTGGAGACTTGCGGTGACACGATTGACAGCGAGAATTGGAGGCCGACGTGGGCGTGTCCAAATCAGTGAGAAAAGTTTGACTTTATGCAAATATGAAGCGACCAGCAATGGGAGTGAAGACAGAGGTCATGTGATCCATGACAAAGGGCACACACTGCTCCTGCTTTATCTCGTATGATATTCAACACGGTTGAATTTTTAACACACACAAACATCAAATCCCTTAGCTGCAAGAAAACTGATTTGGATCGCTAGTTACTCCACCCACTGATAAATGTTATTGCTATGGCAACCGGTAGTAGGAACGCCTCCTGGAGACTGTACTGTAGTACAGAGACTGAAGATAAAATCAGTTTAACTCAGGTTTATGTGTTGTGTAATGAATTTGTCATACATTTGTGGCATTATATGAATGTGTGTGTGTGTGTGTGTGTGTGTGTGGGTGCGTGTGTAGCTAGACTATGTAGGAAGTTTTTCTTTTCATC
>JAUCMX010000028.1:5401585-5524085 GCA_033459395.1 Hemibagrus guttatus
GTAACCGCTTTATCATGGTTAGGGTCGAGGTCAGGTTTTTTGCCATGTTTTTTGGCGGTTGGAGAAAACTGGCGCACCTGGAGGAAATTTATGCAGATACACAAGCATGAGACACCATAAGACAAGCTCAGGATCGAACCAGGAACCCTGGAGCTGTGAGGCAGCACCACTACTCACTCAGTAAAAAATGACAGGAATCTGCACCTACATTAGGTACAGTAACCTCAGATTCCTGCTCCTAGCTGATAGGAGTATGGTGTGGGTTGCACATCTGCCTTAAGGTCTGGCATTTTGTGTGTCCTGAGATGCTTTTCTGCTCACTACGGTTGTAAAGAGTGGTTGCTTGAGTTACTGCAGTCTTCTTAGCAGTCTGATCTCTTTCCTTAATAAGGCAGAACTGACATTCGCTGGATGTTTTTTGTTTTTTTTTCACCGTTTCCTTTTACATTTCTGGCATTTGGCAGACGCTCTTATTATTATCTCATTTTATATAACTGAGCAATTGAAGGTTAAGGTTCCTTGCTCAGGGCCCCAGCAGTGGCAGCTAGGTGGACCTGGGAACTTCTTAACCACTAAGCTACCACATCCCTCCATCGTGCATGTGTGTGTGTGTGTGTGTGTGAGAGAGAGAGAGAGAGAGAGAGAGAGAGAGTGTCCAAGGAGATATAATGAAAACTGGAGGATTTTATGCCACGTGATTCGATGATGAAATGAATGAATATATGTTCAGGCCTGTTCTGATCTGTTCTGATCTGTGTTTTCCAGGCTGTACTGGTGTGAACCTCACTGGCGAGGACCCAGATATCAGGTGAGTAGCATCACGAGCAGACGCTCACCTGCTTTGTCTCACGATTGAAAAGGCGTCTTCTGATATTTCATTATGTATCAATCAAATTCATATTCAGACATTCACATACACAGTAGCTGTGATTTTTTACATGACCATATCGTACTCTGTTTCCTTTCTCAGATATCGAGGAGTCCGTAAGCAGCGTGGGAATGATGTTTAGTCCCTGATCCGGAGCAGTATGTCAGGTAAGCGCTCTATCAGCTCTGTCTCATGGCAGGATTTAATAAAACTAGAACTAAAACAGCAGAATGGTGCCAGAAAAGACCCCTTTTTTCTGGTAGACACCCTTATGCAGAGCAACTTACAATTTATCTCAACTTTTATACAACTGAGCAGTTGAGGGTTAAGCAGGGTTGCTCAGGGGCCCAGCAGTAGCATCTTGGTGAACCTGGGATTTGAACTCACAACCTTCAACGCAGTAGGCCAACACTCTAGCCACTAAGCTTACCACATCCCTATGCGAAAGCATATATATTTCATTTTGTAAAAAACTATATTATTGTAATAACTTGCTTCAAACAGAGTTTTAATATTGTAAACAGCATGTACTACAGGTTCATCGTATCTTAAAAATTAATAAATTAGTTTATCATTTTTTTGGAACCGGACCAGAGGCATCATTTTAACTACAGGGCTCTAAGTAGAACTCCAGAGTCGGCTAAAATGGCGCCTTTGAATATTTTTTTATACTGTATCTCTGTGGGTTGCCAGATTGAGAGCTCTGGTGTTCAAACTGCAATTAAACAATTTTTACATCATGGTGAAATGATGTGAAGTTGCACGACTAATATTTAACATTTGAGAAGGTCCAGCTACATGAAATTCCTTGCTTGGAAAAGCAGTTAACAGTTAAATGGTGATACGTTACCGTTTATTGATTAGTTCAAGGCTAAAACAATTTTGACTAAAGCTACAGACTCTGAACAGATGATTTATCTGATGTGAACCGGCAGAGTAAAAATATTTCACGCCAGTCGTCTTTAAACATCTTGTATACACAGAAGCCATGCTGTCATTTCACTAATCATATAAGAGAGTGAGAATCTGTAAAACCTCTTTTCTCATCGAGCTGCCTTCAGCTAAATCATTTACATAAATACATGCATGAACAAACCGGAGTTGCTTAACTACAGCAGCCTTTTTTCATTTATCACATTTCATCTGGTGACAGAAATCTGGACCACGATCTGCTCTTTTACAATTCCCGCTGGAGAATATCGTTATCAGCACTCAGTGAATGCTGAGCCACATTATCACATTAAACTGCTGGCGTACAATTCATGTATTTCCCTAAAAGCAAATGACTCGATAACTACTATGAATTAGAAAACCAGGCACTTATGAGATGAAGGAATGTAAATTTGTGCCCATTGACTAGTCCTGCGTTTAATATCTGTGAAAAGGTTTTCCTGTCCTAGTTCAGTAAATAGTCGTGTTTTAAACACACAACATTATCCACTTCCAGTATTTTGGATAATTACTGGTTTTACATTCCTGCTTTGATGATCTCTTCTATTTATTTCATCGTTCATAGCTACAGGGCTTCATGGTTTGGTTTTAGCTTCAATTTGTAATCTTAATTCTTACCAATAACTTTAATGCTTAGCTAAACAAACGCACCCACACAGCACACTGCCTACACTTATAGCTAAATACGCTACGTTTGGTGAATTTTCAGACGAATTATCAATTTTCAGATGCGGTTAAAAGGCTCTTTCTACTTGAAACATACACGCGCGCTGTGGCTTTTGATCACTCGTTCTGTGGTCTACGTGATGACAGCTTTGGACTGTATTTAGGGCCTGAATTTTATGAGGACTTTGTCTGATCATTCTGAGCACATCATCTCAATGATGGTGTGTGTAACGCAAGCACAGTGATGAAGAAAGAAAACCAGTGAAGCTCATCATCCAGTCACGCAGTGACGGAAAATCGAATCAGTTGTTCGACAGAGAAAGTGTTAGGGTTGAGCAATGCAGTATGAGCAAACACACACACACACACACACACACACACACACAAAAACAGCTGCAATTTTGATTTTCAAACTACAGACATGTGAACTCTTTTGTTCAAACCAAGAAACTGTCATTTTGCATCATTTTTTAAGTTAAGTGAAGAAGCTTTTATTGTCATTTCAAGCGAACACAGCTCATACAATACACAGTAAAATAAACCCTCTTCCTCCAGGACCATGGTGCTACATTAAACATAACACTACCACAGACAGAATACACACACACACACATACACACGCAAGAAGATCACTAGCAAGCAGTAACACTAACACAGTACCACATAAAGTGCTTGTGTACAAACAGAGCAAGACTGGACAATTAATTAATTAATTAATAATTCATTGAGAGACAGTACAGCGCTGACCGGGACACAGTTTTGTATAAAGTGCAGTAGTAAAATGCTGTGGATGTAAATATAAAAAACAGCAGCAAAGAAAAGTACCTTGATTAGACAACGTGTGTTACGTCTTGACTAGTTTTAGTTTCTTCTCCCAAATGTTCATCAGGACATGATGCTGAACAGATGATGATACAGTCTGGGGTAGAAAGAAATCAGCCCCAGCGTTGCTTCTTTATAGTGCGTTATTTATTATTATTGTGTTTCCCTATGGAAACAGGACATTTCTGACAAAATTGCTTCATCAGGCGAAAGTGTTGGAGGTTTCGAGAAGTGAAATCAGCAGAAACTGGTTTTGATGATGCTGTTCACACTGCAGCTTCAGATTCCTAGCTTTATTACAAACACTGGTGCTGCCGTTGGTGGTGGTAATGGTGGTGGTGGTGGTAGTGGTAATAATGGTGGTGGTGTTGCACAAAAGTAGAAGGAGGGCCATGCTAGGCTTGTCCATTAATAGCAGCTCTTCTGCTCTCATCTGTCTGAGATTGTGGGGTTTTGTGTTGTTCTTTAATGCACACACACACCCACATTCTCTACTTCCTGTCTGCGCTCTCATTTACTGCACTTCACTGTAATGAAGTAGATTAGTTTTAGAGAAAGCAGACAAATGCACACGCGATTGGTAACACAAGATCACGCAGAGTGGTGCAGTAATTCTGTCCTTCTCTCGTTCTCTTTCTATTTCAAGTGAGGCAGAATTCTCCCCCCTCTCTCTATCTCTCTCTCTCTTGCTGTAGTTCTCTCTCTCTCTCTCTCTCTCTCGCTCCCTCTCTCTCGCTCTCTATCATTGTCGCTCTCTCTTGCTCTCTCTTTATCTCTCTCTCTCTCTATCATTGTCCCTCTCTCTTGCTCTCCTTTTCTTGCTCTCCCCCTCTCTTGCTGTAGCCCTCTTTTGCTCTCCTTCTCTCACTTCCCCTCTCTCTCTCTCTCTCTCTCTCTCTCTCTCTCTCTCTCTCTCTCTCTCTCTCTCTCCCCCTCACACACACACACACACTGGCATACTCTCTTTCCTTCCTTTCCTGTTTTTCCCTCTGCTCTCTGGAGTGTCCATCATGGTCAGCAGCTTACGAGTGGAAAAAAACAGCGTGTCAGTTTAGAGAAAGCACCAGAGAAACAGAAAATAGCAGCAGTTCTCATGCATGCATTTTTTATGTTTCTAATTCGACTTGCATAGATCTCATTAACTTGCCTAATAGAAGGCTGTTACAGTGAGAACTTTTGCGAACGTTACTGATGTGGTTTCTATTAAAAGCGTTAAAGGAGTCTCAGAGTCGTTCTTCCCACAGGGAATTACAGTCGGCGCTGGTTCGGAGAGAGAGAGAGAGAGAGAGAGAGAGAGAGAGAGAGAGAGGCTAGTAAAAAGTAAACTACAGACATTTATTAATAGTCAGATTCTTCTGATCAAGAGAAGACACAGAGATCACAATGTCACATTTTTTTCATTGAAATTTGCTGGAGGTGCGAGTCTTATTGGGAAAGAGATGGATGGTTGTGTAATGGTTTACTTTCACCGTCATATGACTGAGCATTTGCTGAGTGAAGTATTACTCTAGTGGGCTCCAGTAGTAGTTCATAACTTTTTTGCGGAGGCCAGCCCTGCTCATGTCTGGAAATCATTATGCTTTTTATGGACAGAAAAAACCCACTGACCTTTTTATGAGGGTTCGGATACTTTAAGGAATTGGCCTCTAGAGGGTGCTGTATGCACAAAGTGCCTCTGCATTATTAATTGAAACACTGAGATAAACAGCAAGGTCCTTAAGAGCATCATGCGGCATGAATATCGAATCATCATAAGGATCAAATAAACATCTTTAGGTCACTGAGACAATGAACGATGGCAGACATGACCCTGTAGTGAGGATTACAATGTTATAAAGTCATACTGTGATTCCTGATGGACACACAGTGTTTCAACATTGATCAGGGTTAAAATATTGAAATTAAAAAAAATATATATGTATATATATATATATATATATACATATATATATATATATATATATATATATATATATATATATATATATACTTTCGAGTTTTTGCACCCAGAGCTCATTTTAAATAAAAAAAATTAAACTCTGATATTTTTGGTACAGATTTATTTTATAAAAATATATATGGTCATTATTTTAATGTGTACAAAATATTTTGGGAATTTTATTCGATCCAGAGAGATTTTTATTCTTGATTTTTATTTTTTTATTTTTTTATTTTGCTAGCCAGCTTATTAGTGGTATTGACATTTCAATACATTCAAATTCAACTGACAGGGCACGTTGGTTTAGCATGTTGGTTTAGCATGCATCTCTGAGATTGGGGGTTCGATTCCTTGCTCTGCCCTGTGTGTGTGGAGTTTGTATGTTCTCCCTGTGCCTCGAGGTTTCCTCCAGATACCCCAGTCTCCTCCTCCAGTCCAGAGATTCATTGTAGGCTGACAGACTTTAAATTAAAATCCAAATCTTTAAATTCTATGTAGTATGTAAATGGGTATGTAAGTGTGTGTGTGTGTGTGTGTGTGTGTGTGTGTGTGTGTGTCCAGGGTGTACCCTGCCTTCTGCCCTATGTCTCCTGAGGCTCCATTTGACCCTGTGTAGGACAAACGATACAGAAAAATGGATGGATTGATGGATATTCAAGTGACAAGCCAACTTATAAATTATAAAAAACAATTCACAGATCTCATTTTGAAAAACACTGAGATGAAGAAGTGCAGCTTACTGAAGATGAATGCAAATTGAGTCTTTGTGAACATGATAAACAGGTCTGAAAGCCTCTGATGAACACTCAAGTCTTTATGATTTAACGAGGAAGGAATTTCTGCGAATGGATCTAAACCTTTAAAGAAGAACATTTAGGAAATGTTAGTAACCCTTTAAGTAAACCTCTAAAATGTATCATATCACTGTATTTGATGCAGAAAAGCATTAAAGGAAATCCAGTCCGAAATTTATTTTGGCTTTAGGTTTTCTATCACCTCAGGCTGCTCTTTCAGCTGAAATGGAGCACAGCATGGGACATGTGCAAGAAGCCTGGTGTAGTGTAAATAAATATTAATGGTGATATCTAAATATGAGAAACATTTGGGAAGATTCAGAGAAACTATTAGAGCCAAGGAACGTCCTCCTACCCTTGAAGGATGGGACAGTTATAATAGAAAAATAAAATAAAAAAGTGTTTATAGTACAAGACAGTTTTGAATACACTCACTGGCCACTTTATGAGGAACACACCTGCTCGTTCATGCAAACGTCCAATGAGCGAGTGTGTGAGTTTCCAGTGACGGACGAGCAGTTGTTCCTAATAAATTGGCCAGTGAGTGTATACTGAATCATGTGCAGTTTATGAAATCATGCAGATACAGCGTAGGCGCTCCAGTTAGCCTTCACAAAAAAAATTCTAAAAACGTGATGCCACAAATGATAACTGACCACAGCATGATTGCTGGTGCCTGACTGGTTTGAGTTGAGATTTTCCCATACAGCAGTCTCTAGAGATCATATAGAAAGGCGTGAGAAAGGAAAAAACCATCCAGTGAGCAGTGGTTCTGCGCTGTGTGTTGATGAGAAAGCTCAGAGCAGAACTGGTTCAAGCTGCCTAGTGACCCAGATCATCATTCTGTATAACCGTGGTGAGCAGAAAAGCATCTCAAAACACACAACAGTGCAAAACTTGTGATGTGATGAGGTACAACAGCAGAAGACCACGTGGGGTTTCACTTCTGTACACCTTCAACAGGAATCTGAAGCTACAGTGGTTGCAGCATCATCAAAAATATTCAAGTTGAATATTTGCTGGTTTCACTTCCTGCAAATTCAGATGCTTTCTGTTTCTCTGGAATCATCATGGACTACAATTAACCTCTTCACTACAGTAACTTCCTGGATTATAGAGGGGTTTTTTTTTTTTGATGATTGCAGCCAAAAATGCTTGATGTATTTTTTTGTTGGAAACTTCTTGATTTGGTGAAATCAGAAGCACAGGATTCTTCTTTAAAACTCCTATCAGTGAATACATTTGAAATTCCTTTCTATGAAGCTGTACTCATGTTCATACAGGCTAAATATGTGTTGTGATGACGTCGTGACTCAATTCTGGGGAAAATCTACTTGATTTCGGTTCATTTCTGTGATCGCAACATAAAGAACTCCTAGAGGGACTGACGAGAATTGAACTGGAGTGACGAATATCGTTTTTCCTAAAGATTTCAATTCTTAATTTTTGGACAATGGACATTGGACAGCTTTACAGAAGTACAGAAACATCTTCTACAACAGTTTATAGACACAAAGAATTGTGCAACCAAGAGCTCTTGAGGAACTAATAGGTCAGCGTAATTTCTGAGTTCATTATTGACTCAACACTAACTCCTTCCTGCTGAAAGCTGACTGATGCAACGGCAGTTCAGAGATGGCGTGATTGTCTCCAAGTGGTTTTATCCACAGCAGTCCCCTGGGTCATGGGCTGTCCACGCAGATCTATCCCCAGCAGCATTGAGCAACACCAAGTGACAGGACTCCAACCAGGGGTAGAGTGTCTGGATGGATCAGGCAGGTCCAGAAAGAAGAAGTGGTCACCCTGAAAACTCAGAACACTGGGAGCTCAGGAGTGAGACATATACCTCGACAAAGCTGAGTCAGTTAATATGGTGCGATAATCGATTAGTTATGCCTAATTGTCTTTGCAGCTTGCCATTTAAATTCACAGATACTTGTATAACAAAAACTCTCTGAGCAGCTGGGACGACTGAGTGACCGGAGCACATTTCCTCTAAAACAAATAGCATCAACATTAAAGTTAAAGCAGTGAATAAACCTCCACATGATTTTACTACATTTCATAGCAGTTACGTCTGAAGAAAAGCAACAACTGCAAAACCTTCCTAATGCCCAAACATCAACCCTGAGTTCATACACAATCTGCCTCATTAATGGTCTTAAAGCTGTTATTTCTGCTCGATACACCAGTGTAATTAGCTTGATCTAATGGCTTACTCCATCTTTATAAACAAATATAAAGGAAAGCGACAAGACTTCAGCCAGGGGTAGAGCGTCCGGATGGACTTGGCAGGTCCGGAAAGAAGAAGTGGTCATACTACTGGAAACTCAGAACACTGGGAGCTCGGGAGTGGGACGTATAGCTCGGCAGAGAGAGAGAGAGAGAAAGAGAATGAGTAGAGAGAGAAAAATATTAGGAATGCTTCTGATCATGTGATGATTAAAGAAATCCTGCTCCAGATTCTCTCATAGGTGTTCGGTCAGGCTGAGACCCAGTGGCTCTCATATGTGAAGGCCATAGCATGTAATTTATATCATTTTCATCCAGTCAACTATTTAGTGATTCCTAGTCTGTGTGAATGTGGGTGGAGTCATCCTGAAAGAAATCTTTCAGTGATAACGTCAATCACAATTCATTTGAAGTCATGCAACAGCAAAATATATGTGTACAAGAGTTGCAGACATTTCCTTTAATTTGTATTTCCTTAACAACTGTATGTGCCAGATGCTAAACCGCCATAAACTCTAAATCCACATCACTGTGTTTGTGTGTGTGTGTGTGTGTGTTTATTATTACTCAAGCCCAGGATGTTTTACTCTGAGCCTCCACACTGTTACAGCAACTGCTCTTCCTGAGACGTTTATTTGGTTAACGTTCTTGTTTCAGCCACAAGTACAGTTTCACTTGGCTATCCCGAGACATTTTATGAAAACTCAAATAACAGCCAGGCAGCCAGCTAACTTTCAACCGCTTTGCTAAAAACAACAAATTTACAACAAAATTACATTTCCGTTTCACAATCCCAAGTTCTGCACATGTCAAAATATAGAGGAGACGAGAAACACTGCGGAGAACTCAAATCGGATTCACAGCCAGGTTATAAAATCATATTCTGAATGGACAGATTTATAATCAGCCCTGGTGAAGTCGACTTTGTGTTGTTGTTGGAAAACGAGAAGCGAAAAAATCCCACCATGTTATTGATGTTCCAGTGCAGTATGATCATAGTTTGAACCGTACTTCTATTGGATAATGCGGAATAATCATGTAGAAAACGTTCAAGAAAAATTCTCAGAAGACTTTTTAGGCTATATGTATTTTTAAATACTGTTAATGAAATGATTTTTGGTTTCACGATGTAATGATGTGTCACTGCAGTTACAAACAGCAATAAACAAACAGCAAATTTAAAAGAAACCAGATGGTTTTTATATGGGGGAAGGACTCGTAACTTTGTTTGTTTATTTAATTGTTTGTGTATGTGTTTATATTTTCCTTCACACTTTCGTTTGTTTTTGGTTGTATTTGTTCATTGAATTTATTTGCTTGTTTATTTTTTGTCATTCATTTGTTTAGTTGTCTGTTTTGTTGTTTGTTTTTGTTCATTTATTTGTTTGTTTGTTTATCTGTTTATTTACTTATTTAAACAGTTCTTTGTTTGCTTATTCATTTCATATGCATCTTCATGTTCAGTTATTCATTTGTTTCTTTACATGTTTATTTGTACATTCAGCTGTTTTGTTTGATGCATTTATTTTTGTTTGCAAGCACAGCAGCCTTTTTTTCATGAACGGCTAATATTCGTCTTTATTTGTTTATAAAGATGAAGTCATCAGTTCAAGCTAATTGCACTGGTGTGCAATTAAATAACAGAAATAACAGCTTTAAGGGGTTTAATGAGGCAGGTTGTGTATGAGGTCAGGTTTGATGTTTGGGCATGAGGAAGTTTTTGCAGTTGTTGCTTTTCTTCAGATGTAACTGCTATGAAATGTAGTAAAGCTATTATGGGGGTTTATTCATTGCTTTAACTTTAATGTTGATGCTGTTTGTTTTGGAGGAAATGTGCTCCAGTCCCTCAGTCGTCTCAGCTGCTCAGAGAGTTTTTGTTATACTTATATACTTGTATTTTCAGTAGTAAGTAAGCATAAGTACATTATATATAAAATGTCTATCTGTGAATTTAAATGTCAAGCTGCAGAGACAATTAGGCATAAGTAATCGATTACCGCACCATACTAACTGACTCAGCTATGCAAAAATTTCAAATGGAACAAAATATCAACTTGTTTTTACATAAATACTTTTTTTAATTTAATTTTTGTTTATTTCTAAACACTACAATACTAGAAGGCAGGAGTGTGTGTGTGTGTGTGTGTGTGTGTGTGTGTGTGTGTGTGTGTGTGTGTGTGTGTGTGTGTGTGTGAACATCATGAACGTAAAACACGCTTTCTTGCAATCTCCCATCATCACTCATCAATAGAATAGAATAGAATAGAATAGAATAGAATAGAATAGAATAGAACAGAATACTTTATTGTCATTGTACACATTCACACACACATACAATATGAATAGATGATGAAAAAGTAAGTGTGAATAGATACACATGAAAATGTAAACAGATTTAGTGTAGATGTAAACAGATATAGTGTAGATATGAACAGGTATTCATTTAAACAGATCTAAATGTAAACAGATTTAGCATAGATGTAAACAGATATAGTGTAGATGTAAACAAATATAGTGTAGATGTAAGCAGATATTGATTTAAACAGATCTAAATGTAAACAGATTTAGTGTAGATGTAAACAGATTTAGTGTAGATGTAAACAGATTTAGTGTAGGTGTAAACAGATATAGTGTAGATGTAAACAGATATTGATTTAAACAGATCTAAATGTAAACAGATTTAGTGTAGATGTAAACAGATTTAGTGTAGATGTAAACAGATTTAGTGTAGATGTAAACAGATATTGATTTAAACAGATCTAAATGTAAACAGATATAGTGTAGATATAAACAAATATAGTGTAGATGTAAGCAGATATTGATTAAAACAGATCTAAATGTAAACAGATTTAGTGTAGATGTAAACAGATTTAGTGTAGACGTAAACAGATATAGTGTATATGTAAACAGATTTAGTGTATATGTAAACAGATTTAGTGTAGATGTAAACAGATATCGATTTAAACAGATCTAAATGTAAACAGATTTAGTGTAGATTTTTAAAAAAAAAGGAATTTTAGTGTAGATGTAAACAGATATTGATTTAAACAGATCTAAATGTAAACAGATTTAGTGTAGATGTAAAAAAGATATAGTGTAGATGAAAAGCAGATATTGTGTTAAATGTAAAAAAGATTTAGTGTAGATGTAAACAGATTTAGTGTAGATGTAAACAGATATTGATTTAAACAGATCTAAATGTAAACAGATTTAGTGTAGACGTAAACAGATTTAGTGTAGATGTAAACAGATTTAGTATAGACGTAAACAGATATAGTGTACATGTAAAAAGATTTAGTGTATATGTAAACAGATTTAGTGTAGATGTAAACAGATATCGATTTAAACAGATCTAAATGTAAACAGATTTAGTGTAGACGTAAACAGATTTAGTGTAGATGTAAACAGATTTAGTGTAGATGTAAACAGATATTGATTTAAACAGATCTAAATGTAAACAGATTTAGTGTAGACGTAAACAGATTTAGTGTAGATGTAAACAGATTTAGTGTAGACGTAAACAGATTTAGTGTAGATGTAAACAGATATTGATTTAAACAGATCTAAATGTAAACAGATATAGTGTAGATGTAAACAAATATAGTGTAGATGTAAGCAGATATTGATTTAAACAGATCTAAATGTAAACAGATTTAGTGTAGATGTAAACAGATTTAGTGTAGATGTAAACAGATATTGATTTAAACAGATCTAAATGTAAACAGATTTAGTGTAGACGTAAACAGATTTAGTGTAGATGTAAACAGATTTAGTGTAGACGTAAACAGATATACTGTACATGTAAAAAGATTTAGTGTATATGTAAACAGATTTAGTGTAGATGTAAACAGATATTGATTTAAACAGATCTAAATGTAAACAGATTTAGTGTAGACGTAAACAGATTTAGTGTATATGTAAACAGATTTAGTGTAGATGTAAACAGATATTGATTTAAACAGATCTAAATGTAAACAGATTTAGTGTAGACGTAAACAGATTTAGTGTAGATGTAAACAGATTTAGTGTAGACGTAAACAGATATAGTGTACATGTAAAAAGATTTAGTGTATATGTAAACAGATTTAGTGTAGATGTAAACAGATATCGATTTAAACAGATCTAAATGTAAACAGATTTAGTGTAGATGTAAACAGATTTAGTGTAGATGTAAACAGATATTGATTTAAACAGATCTAAATGTAAACAGATTTAGTGTAGACATAAACAGATTTAGTGTAGATGTAAACAGATATAGTGTAGATGTAAACAGATATTGATTTAAACAGATCTAAATGTAAACAGATTTAGTGTAGATGTAAACAGATATAGTGTAGACGTAAACAGATATAGTGTACATGTAAAAAGATTTAGTGTATATGTAAACAGATTTAGTGTAGATGTAAACAGATATCGATTTAAACAGATCTAAATGTAAACAGATTTAGTGTAGATGTAAACAGATTTAGTGTAGATGTAAACAGATTTAGTGTAGATGTAAACAGATATTGATTTAAACAGATCTAAATGTAAACAGATATAGTGTAGATGTAAACAAATATAGTGTAGATGTAAGCAGATATTGATTTAAACAGATCTAAATGTAAACAGATTTAGTGTAGATGTAAACAGATTTAGTGTAGATGTAAACAGATATTGATTTAAACAGATCTAAATGTAAACAGATTTAGTGTAGACGTAAACAGATTTAGTGTAGATGTAAACAGATTTAGTGTAGATGTAAACAGATATAGTGTACATGTAAAAAGATTTAGTGTATATGTAAACAGATTTAGTGTAGATGTAAACAGATATCGATTTAAACAGATCTAAATGTAAACAGATTTAGTGTAGATGTAAACAGATTTAGTGTAGACGTAAACAGATTTAGTGTAGATGTAAACAGATATTGATTTAAACAGATCTAAATGTAAACAGATATAGTGTAGATGTAAACAAATATAGTGTAGATGTAAGCAGATATTGATTTAAACAGATCTAAATGTAAACAGATTTAGTGTAGATGTAAACAGATTTAGTGTAGATGTAAACAGATATTGATTTAAACAGATCTAAATATAAACAGATTTAGTGTAGACGTAAACAGATATAGTGTAGACGTAAACAGATATAGTGTACATGTAAAAAGATTTAGTGTATATGTAAACAGATTTAGTGTAGATGTAAACAGATATTGATTTAAACAGATCTAAATGTAAACAGATTTAGTGTAGACATAAACAGATTTAGTGTAGATGTAAACAGATTTAGTGTAGATGTAAACAGATATAGTGTAGATGTAAACAGATATTGATTTAAACAGATCTAAATGTAAACAGATTTAGTGTAGATGTAAACAGATTTAGTGTAGATGTAAACAGATATAGTGTACATGTAAACAGATTTAGTGTATATGTAAACAGATTTAGTGTAGATGTAAACAGATATCGATTTAAACAGATCTAAATGTAAACAGATTTAGTGTAGACGTAAACAGATTTAGTGTAGATGTAAACAGATTTGTGTAGATGTAAACAGATTTAGTGTAGATGTAAACAGATTTAGTGTAGATGTAAACAGATATCGATTTAAACAGATCTAAATGTAAACAGATTTAGTGTAGACGTAAACAGATTTAGTGTAGATGTAAACAGATTTAGTGTAGATGTAAACAGATTTAGTGTAGATGTTTTAAACAGATATTGATTTAAACAGATCTAAATGTAAACAGATATAGTGTAGATGTAAACAAATATAGTGTAGATGTAAGCAGATATTGATTTAAACAGATCTAAATGTAAACAGATTTAGTGTAGACATAAACAGATAGTGTAAATGTAAACAAATTTAGTGTAGATGTAAACAGATATAGTGTAGATGTAAACAGATATTGATTTAAACAGATCTAAATGTAAACAGATTTAGTGTAGACGTAAACAGATTTAGTGTAGACGTAAACAGATTTAGTGTAGATGTAAACAGATATTGATTTAAACAGATCTAAATGTAAACAGATTTAGTGTAGATGTAAACAGATTTAGTGTAGATGTAAACAGATATTGATTTAAACAGATCTAAATGTAAACAGATTTAGTGTAGACGTAAACAGATATAGTGTAAATGTAAACAAATTTAGTATAGATGTAAACAGATATAGTGTAGATGTAAACAGATATTGATTTAAACAGATCTAAATGTAAACAGATTTAGTGTAGATGTAAACTGTCACGTCTGCCGCAGCCCCCGCCCTATGCAGGGCTCGAACCCGGACCTCCGTGTTGCCGCGTGCTCCAGCACACCGTGGAAACAGACCCAACCGCAGGATTCAGTGAAGCACTCTTTTTATTTACACAAACACGATACAGGGGAAAGACGAACATAACACTAGACTCCGTGGTTACATTAAACCAAAACTGAAACTCCACAAGCATAACCCCAAAACCTGACATAACACCCACGGGACAGCTATAAACTAAACATTGACCCACGCCACACATGCACACCAGGATCCCTCTTTATAGGGAAACACATCAAGGTAATAAGGGACAGGTGACACAAACAGGGTGGAGAACAATAGGCAGGAAACACAGACATAAACAGGCTTCCAGGATTCTCCTGCCAGCGCCCTCCCCGGGCCTGGCAGGGAACTGTCCAGCTACTCCTGACATAAACAGATATAGTGTAGATGTAAACAGATTTAGTGTAAATGTAAACAGATTTAGTGTAGATGTAAACAGATATAGTGTAGATGTAAACAGATATTGATTTAAACAGATCTAAATGTAAACAGATTTAGTGTAGATGTAAACAGATATAGTGTAGATGTAAACAGATTTAGTGTAGATGTAAACAGATATAATGTAGATGTAAACAGATTTAGTGTACATGTAAACAGATTTAGTGTATATGTAAACAGATTTAGTGTAGATGTAAACAGATATTTATTTTAAACAGATCTAAATGTAAACAGATTTAGTGTAGACGTAAACAGATTTAGTGTAGATGTAAACAGATATTGATTTAAACAGATCTAAATGTAAACAGATTTAGTGTAGATGTAAACAGATATAGTGTAGATGTAAACAGATATTGATTTAAACAGATCTAAATGTAAACAGATTTAGTGTAGATGTAAACAGATATAGTGTAGATGTAAACAGATTTAGTGTAGATGTAAACAGATTTAGTGTAGATGTAAACAGATATAGTGTACATGTAAACAGATTTAGTGTATATGTAAACAGATTTAGTGTAGATGTAAACAGATATTTATTTTAAACAGATCTAAATGTAAACAGATTTAGTGTAGATGTAAACAGATATAGTGTAGATGTAAACAGATATTGATTTAAACAGATCTAAATGTAAACAGATTTAGTGTATATGTAAACAGATTTAGTGTAGATGTAAACAGACATTGATTTAAACAGATCTAAATGTAAACAGATTTAGTGTAGATGTAAACAGATATAGTGTAGATGTAAACAGATTTAGTGTAGATGTAAACAGATTTAGTGTAGATGTAAACAGATATAGTGTAGATGTAAACAGATATTGATTTAAACAGATCTAAATGTAAACAGATTTAGTGTATATGTAAACAGATTTAGTGTAGATGTAAACAGATATTGATTAAAACAGATCTAAATGTAAACAGATTTAGTGTAGATGTAAACAGATATAGTGTAGATGTAAACAGATATAGTGTAGATGTAAACAGATTTAGTGTATATGTAAACAGATTTAGTGTAGATGTAAACAGATATTTATTTTAAACAGATCTAAATGTTAACAGATTTAGTGTAGACGTAAACAGATTTAGTGTAGATGTAAACAGATATAGTGTAGATGTAAACAGATATAGTGTACATGTAAACAGATTTAGTGTAGATGTAAACAGATTTAGTGTAGATGTAAACAGATATAGTGTAGATGTAAACAGATTTAGTGTAGATGTAAACAGATATAGTGTAGATGTAAACAGATATAGTGTAGATGTAAACAGATTTAGTGTAGATGTAAACAGATTTAGTGTAGATGTAAACAGATATAGTGTAGATGTAAACAGATTTAGTGTAGATGTAAACAGATTAGTGTAGATGTAAACAGATATTGATTTAAACAGATCTAAATGTAAACAGATTTAGTGTAGATGTAAACAGATATAGTGTACATGTAAACAGATTTAGTGTAGATGTAAACAGATTTAGTGTAGATGTAAACAGATATAGTATACATGTAAACAGATTTAGTGTAGACGTAAACAGATTTAGTGTAGATGTAAACAGATTTAGTGTATATGTAAACAGATTTAGTGTAGATGTAAACATATTGATTTAAACAGATCTAAATGTAAACAGATTTAGTGTAGACGTAAACAGATTTAGTGTAGATGTAAACAGATTTAGTGTAGATGTAAACAGATATAGTGTACATGTAAACAGATTTAGTGTAGACGTAAACAGATTTAGTGTAGATGTAAACAGATTTAGTGTATATGTAAACAGATTTAGTGTAGATGTAAACAGATATTGATTTAAACAGATCTAAATGTAAACAGATTTAGTGTAGATGTAAACAGATATAGTGTAGATGTAAACAGATTTAGTGTAGATGTAAACAGATTTAGTGTAGATGTAAACAGATATAGTGTACATGTAAACAGATTTAGTGTATATGTAAACAGATTTAGTGTAGATGTAAACAGATTTAGTGTAGATGTAAACAGATATAGTGTACATGTAAACAGATTTAGTGTAGATGTAAACAGATTTAGTGTAGATGTAAACAGATATAGTGTACATGTAAACAGATTTAGTGTAGATGTAAACAGATTTAGTGTAGATGTAAACAGATATAGTGTACATGTAAACAGATTTAGTGTAGACGTAAACAGATTTAGTGTAGATGTAAACAGATATAGTGTAGATGTAAACAGATTTATTGTAGATGTAAACAGATACAGTGTAGATGTAAACAGATATTGATTAAAACAGATCTAAATGTAAACAGATTTAGTGTAGATGTAAACAAATATAGTGTAGATGTAAACAGATATTGATTAAAACAGATCTAAATATAAACAGATAGTGTAGATGTAAATAGATTTAAACAGACCTAAATGTAAACAGATGGTACAAAATGCAGTTGTAAACAGAAATATAATAGCAACTGTGTAAAAATGTGTAAAACAGGGCGAGTACCAAGTGAGCAGATATGTACATTAAATACATTAAAATAAGTAAAATAGAAGAATTAATCACGTAGTTGTATGTTGTGAGTGTTGTGATTATTGTCTCTATCAGCTGGAGTTTAGTTCTTTCATGCCACTTGGGTAGAAACTATTTAGGAGCATCACGGTATCACTTGAGATAGATGTGTGATGTCACAGTCAAATGACAATCATCATATCAGCTAAATTCTTGGTCAGCAAAACGGCATTTAGTGAGAAAATGTTAGCTCTCACGATTCAGTGTTAGGCGTGAACTAGAATGAAGCGTGTGTGATTGCAAGCGAATGGGATGAATAGGATCATGACAGCGTTCTGGTGTGTGCGGTATTGACGAGCCAGAGAGAATCAGCATGATGGTTATAAACATGACTGCCATCTGCTCTCAGTAGAGACACAGGCGTCCTTCGTCCACATGCTCCCGTTTTATAAGACTTGACAAGTCCGCCTCTTACAGAGCACCATTACCGTGTTTATTTTGTCAAGGTTGCAGAGTTGAATGCCATGTTAGTCTACAGAAACCGTTTGTTTTCTTCCACATTAAGCTTTTAGCACTTAGAGCAGAAAAGCGTCTGTTCTGTGGAGTTTTCAGGATTTCAGTTCAACACACTGACATTCTCACTGTCTGTGCTGCACATCATCATATACACACATGGCCTAGAGGAAATAAAAAAAAAAGTGGAGTACACTGTAACCAATTGCTCACTTTTGTAGGAAATTATAATGAATTTACAACATATTCTAAGACCTTTTTAATCGTTTCCATTGAATTACAGCAATACTAAAGAACTGTCATCTATAACTGTTTTTTTTTTTATCTCATTTGTACTGATGGACTTCATTTTTTAACAATGGTACAAATAATGTTAAATGAATTCTATTTAGATTTTCTAGTTTTCCCTAACTGGAACAATACAGAATATTCAATTTAAATCAATTTTATTTGTATAATGTTTTCAACATGGACATTGCCTGAAAGCAGCTTTACAGAATTATAAAAATTCAAAATAAAAATGGCAAAGTTTACTATTTTAAATGATATTTATCACTTATGAGTGAGCCTGAGGCAACAGTGGTGATGAAAAACTCGCTGAGCCAACATGAGAAGAATCCTTAAGAGGAGCCAGACTCAAACAGGAAGCAAAAAAACCATCACAAAGCTCAGACGCACTTACAGAAGTACCTTTGAAGTGTCTATGAATGAATAAATTGATACTGGTTTAATACATACAGGTGCATCTCAATAAATTAGAATGTTGTGGAAAAGTTCATTTATTTCAGTAATTCAACTCAAATTGTGAAACTCGTGTATTAAATAAATTCAATGCACACAGACTGAAGTAGTTTAAGTCTTTGGTTCTTTTAATTGTGATGATTTTGGCTCACATTTAACAAAAACCCACCAATTCACTATCTCAACAAATTGGAATATGGTGACATGCCAATCAGCTAATCAACTCAAAACACCTGCAAAGGTTTCCTGAGCCTTCAAAATGGTCTCTCAGTTTGGTTCACTAGGTTACACAATCATGGGGAAGACTGCTGATCTGACAGTTGTCCAGAAGACAATCATTGACACCCTTCACAAGGAGGGTAAGCCATAAACATTCATTGCCAAAGAAGCTGGCTCTTCACAGAGTGCTGTATCCAAGCATGTTAACAGAACGTTGAGTGGAAGGAAAAAGTGTGGAAGAAAAAGATGCACAACCAACCGAGAGAACCGCAGCCTTATGAGGATTGTCAAGCAAAATCCATTCAAGAATTTGAGTGAACTTCACAAGAAATGGACTGAGGCTGGGGTCAAGGCATCAAGAGCCACCACACACAGATGTTGTACAACCTGGGCTTCCATACCACCTCAGCAGTGCCACAAACTGATCACCTCCATGCCACGCCGAATTGAGGCAGTAATTAAAGCAAAAGGAGCCCCTACCAAGTATTGAGTACATGTACAGTAAATGAACATACTTTCCAGAAGGCCAACAATTCACTAAAAATGAATTGAATGAAATGAATTGAAAAATTAATCTTTTTTTATTGGTCTTATGAAGTATTCTAATTTGTTGAGGGTGAATTAGTGGGTTTTTGTTAAATGTGAGCCAAAATCATCACAATTAAAAGAACCAAAGACTTAAACTACTTCAGTCTGTGTGCATTGAATTTATTTAATACACGAGTTTCACAATTTGAGTTGAATTACTGAAATAAATGAACTTTTCCACGACATTCTAATTTATTGAGATGCACCTGTAGTGCTAGATTAAGTATTTCAGGAGGTCGTAGGTATTTAGATGTCTTGACTCAGCTGTTCTGACATCTAGAGGAAGTTTATTTCACCAACTAGGTACCACGTTTATGTTATTTGTTAGACGGCATTAACCAGAGTGGCGTACATTTATTTCATTAACTCAACTGAGCAGTTGAGGGTTGAGGGTCTTGTTCAAGGGCCCAGCAGTGGCAGTGCTGGGATTTGAACTCACAGCCTTCCAAGCTGTGGTCCAACATCTTAACCACTGAGCTCTCTCTCACTCCTTATTGTTCAGAACAAAGGCATATGTTTTACTGGCCGAGAGTTCATCAGTGGATAACTGACTCAATAACCAACTCACCGCTGCCATGTTCACAGTATATAAGCACTCACAGTTCACACACACAAGTTTAAACTAGTCATTACAAAGCCTTTGATTGTTTATCACTGTTCTGTTTTTGACGTTGTTTCTGGTTTCCTCCACTCACTCTTGCCTAGCCTTGTTTCGGGTTGTTTGTCTATCGCCTGACCCTTGGCCTGTATCTCAACTCTCACCTTAAATCTCCTTCTCATTTTGATTGCCTGGATTAATAAAAACATTTCAAACTTGCGCTTGCATCCTCACATGTATTCCTGGTAATCCCCCACTCCCTTCGTTTTACGTCTCGGTCCCGAGGGAATATATTACTTGCAATTAGAGAGCATTAAATACTCTCAGAGAAACAAAAAAGAGGCACATCCTAGACTGCTATGACGTTGTTTTACAAGCTGATCACACTAGCCAGATGCAATAGCACACCACATTAACACGGGTCTGCAAACAATTCAAGTATCTACAGTGTCTGTGCCTGGAGCTTTTTACTGAAAGAAAAATGAAAAAATATACATCAAAACAAAAAAATACAGTGCAGCCAAATAATGTAGTAGTTTCGAGCATGTTACTAAAGACAGTACCAGTGATGTGATGTGTTAAGAAAAAATGGGGAGAATAAGGCGCTACACACCACCCCAAGGTTAATTATTTTCCAATAACATCACATCTTGAAGTGTATTATTCTTCCTATGCTACAGCGATTTGCCAGCAATTACTTTGTTTAACTAATTAAAGAATGATACCTTTTTATATTTATATCCATTTATACTCAGATTTAATGTTCAACAACAACAACAATGCTTTTCTTCTGGAACATCTGTGAAACTAGTTCGTTCCTGATATCACTTACGTTATGGCAGCATTAAACTAGCAGTCTTTCCCTCACCAGCAATTTTTTCCTCAAAAAAAGAATTTCATTGGTTTTCTATTTGGTAATGTGGAGTATCTGCTATAAACATTCGTGTAAATTAGCTGTTGCTATAGAAACCATATCAAAAGGAGCACATTAATATTAATATATAATTTCAATTAGAGCCGGAACTATTGTCAGAGCAATTAATCAAGACCTTCTGACCAATCAGATTAGAGGATTCAACAGTACTAATGATGTCACTACCTCTGTTTTGCAGAATAGATGATGTCACTACTCCTGTTTCAGAGGACGGATTATGTCACTACCTCTGTTTCAAAGAATAGATGATGTCACTACCTCTGTTTCAGAGGACGGATGATGTCACTACCCCTGTTTCAAAGGACGGATTATGTCACTACCTCTGTTTCAAAGAATAGATGATGTCACTACCCCTGTTTCAAAGGATGGATGATGTCACAACCTTTGTTTCAGAGGATGGATGACATCACAACCTCTGTTTCACGGAATAGATGATGTGACTGCCTCTGTTTCAAAGAATAGATGATGTCACTACCTCTGTTTCAGAGGACGGATGATGTCACTATCCCTGTTTCAGAGGACGGATTATGTCACTACCTCTGTTTCAAAGAATAGATGATGTCATTGCCCCTGTTTTAGAGGATGGATGATGTCACTACCTGTTTCAAAGAATAGATGATGTCACTACCTCTGTTTCAGAGGACGGATGATGTCACTACCCCTGTTTCAGAGGACGGATTATGTCACTACCTCTGTTTCAAAGAATAGATGATGTCATTGCCCCTGTTTCAGAGGATGGATGATGTCACTACCTCTGTTTCAAAGAATAGATGATGTCACAACCTTTGTTTCAGAGGATGGATGACATCACAACCTCTGTTTCAAAGAATAGATGATGTCACTGCCTCTGTTTCAGAGGACGGATGATGTCACTATCTCTTTCTGTTTGCATTCTGTTTTGCCTGGCTTTGTTTTCCTGATATGAAGCCTGTCCCCATATTATGGCCAAATTTAAAGCAGCAACTATAAATCTATTTACCTGCTATTTAGTTACCTGACTTGTTACTGCCTTGTTTTCACCATCATCAAATTAAAAATACAATGTTTTTTATCATCTTTATTTTATTTTTTCATTTTCTGTTAATACTATTTAAGCCTCTATATGTCAGCTCTTATGTCTGTTGTTGAACAAATCTGTTACCTATTTTTCTTCTCGAAGCCCCAACTCGGTTATTGCATCACTGAGGTGTAACTTGCATGTGATGTAATCCAACTTAAGCTCTGATTCACCAACCGTATGGTCTCTGTTGTCCTGAGTTGTATTTACAACACCATGTTGATGCATTTGTTATTGGCACGGGTGGGGATGGGGGATGCTTTAGGAAACAATAAGCAGGAACATGTTTACACCAGGTCCTGTCTTCTTTGAGACACAAACTATAAAAGACTCGAAAGATGCTGTTTTTCGTTGTTAAATGACTTCACTAGATTCTGATTTATAAGCCAGCTGGGGTCTGACTCACACCAAATCTGCCTCACCATTTGTTGTGATTATATGAGATACTGGTTTTGTTGGTCTTCTGGAAATTAGTGAGTCATTCAAATGAGCTATCAAGAGGGACAAAAAGCATGTTCAGCTTCAGACTGGCATATTATGTGATGGCATATCTTCATCTTCAGTTTTGGTGATCTTGTGTCTGTAATACTCTCAGATTCCTATTCCTGGCTGACACGAGCCAAACCTGGTGTGCTCTTCCACTGTTGAATCACATCATGCACAATGTTAGGCATGATGAGCTTTCCGAGATGCTTTTCTGTTCACCACGGCTGTAAAGAGTTCTCATTTGAGTTCCTGTCAGCTCAAAACCAGCTCTGGTTGTTATCTTCAGAGCTTTCTCATCAGCGAGGCATTTCTACCATCAGTACTACAACTCACTGGATGTTTTTGGTTTTTCCAGACCATTCTGTATAAAGATACCATTCTGTATATATTCTGTATTCTAGAGACAGTTGTAAATGAGAAGAGCTGGAAATCAGCAGTTTCAGAAATACTCCTATCTACCATGTAAAAATGCTATTTTTAAAGATATCGGATTCATATTACAAAGATTTCCAAATGCAACAAAGTAGTTTCTACAGAATTCTTTGACTGGACAGGAATTTTGCGGTATGTTCATTTAAAAGCCACAAGGTTTTTATTTTTCCCCTGCAGGTCATGCAGGTGTATTTTTTAATTACAGAAAAAGAAAGAAAAGTGTAGCTAACAGTAACAATAACATGTCAGTGTCGACATCCATAATCCATAGTTTAAGGTCAATAATAATTTCTGATGTTATGACATACTTTGAGATCCATTATATGGCAAACAAATGCATGTCTGTTGATTTACATGTCAATACGTGGTAAGGGGTGGGCATTATTTTTGAGTCATGCTGTCATGATATCCATTTATTATTCTGTTTGATTGTTCTTTTGAAATTTCTCCAAATGGAAACGGACAGGAGACGAGTGTCCAGTAGTCTCTTTCACATCATTTTCTCATCAGTGTGTCACATAAATGCGTTCTCATCAGTAACACACTGAACCATGGTTCTTGTAGACCCTAATATTAGTTTGCTGGACCAGGTTTTAGTTTTTCTGCTGCATACTATTGTGCCAGAAGACTGCACACATGATTATGCTTCTCTGATGCTGACTATAAGGTGATCAATAATCCCACCCTACTGATCAATACCAAAAGCCTCTTTCAGCTGTAGTGCCCTGACACGTGATAGACACTGACACTCATTGAGTTGTTGACTGAATGAGTTGCTCCTTATGTTGACTATTCCTTTGAGAGTCTAATCTGTCTCTAATTATTACCAACTGGGGTTTTGGAGACTCTCCGGGATGAGCTTGTGCTTTGTTTGCCTTCCCTCGACTCACCCTTAGGCCTTGAACACACAGTGGCCCAGGCAGCATGTTCTTTTCAGGTGACATCATGTCGCTGGGGACATCTGGCTAAAGAAGCCATGTCAAACCAGGCCCTATCCCCAACGCTCCAAGGGCCTGCTATCTGAAAATTGTACATGACCAGCTTTGAACCCCTGAGACCTTAAGTGATCGATTAAAGAGGGAATAAATGGGTGGAAAAGCTCACATGTAGGTCCACTACCCTGAAGCGAGCGAACAGCTCTCATCTTACCTACAGTGCTGTGGGGACTATTCAATTGCTTGGTCAAGTTACAAGGATGAATTGTTTAACCTTCGGGATGCTTTTTAAGCGCGATCAATGTAGGAAAAGGATCCGAGCCAGACTCCTCTGTGTACGGATGAAAATTTTTTGTGCAAGACAATGTCAGTGTAAAAGAAGAAGTAATGATGTCTTCGTGTGAGAAGAAGGTAAGAATGTGTTCTGTGTACTGAGAATTGACCTAATGCCATTTTTTTAGTCCATCTAACATTATGATAAGTTCATAGTTGGATCATTGTAATAAAATATTACTGAATAAACATAATAAAATAATTCAGTTATCCAGAAGGCTGGTTGGACAGAGCGAGATTATGTTTTCAGTCCATTATTGCTATAAATTTTAGCTAACAGTTTCAGCTTTCTGGCTTTCTGGACCCACACTTTAACCACCACCTTTCATTTGATTTAAGTTAACGTACATTTATTTGTTGAATTTTGTACATAAGAGTCTCCCTTCAAAACCTGATTTAACAAGGCTGCAAGTGTTTAACAAGGACCAACTAAAGACGTTGTTGTGTAGCGTCTGTTGATTAAAGTTGTTTATCAGTTGAAGTACTGTTAGAAATAACCCGTACATGTGAGGACATCACCTCATCAAAAAGTTAAACTTGACTTAAGCTTGTGATCAGGAGCAGATTTGCCTCAGAGGCCCCTGCTGTAAACAGCTGTTCCATGCTTAGCACTTAATTGTCTTAGCCGTGACTGTCTGCATCCATGAGCTGTTTTTTTGTTTTATTTCCGGTGGTGGTGTTTTTGGGTTGTTGTTTTTTTCGTTGATATTATTGAACCAATGGATTGCATTGAAATGGATTTCTTTCAAGGATGAAGGAACTGGGAATGGGAATCTGGGAATGTTTTTCTTTTCTTTCAGAATTATATTCATTCATTCATTGTCTACCGCTTATCCGATCTATTCTCGGGTCACGGGGAGCCTGTGCCTATCTCAGGCGTCATTGGGTATCAAGGCAGCATACACCCTGGACGGAGTGCCAACCCATCACAGGGCACATACACACTCTCATTCACTCACGCAATCACACACTACGGACAATTTAGAGATGCCAATCAACCTACAATGCATGTCTTTGGACCGGGAGAGGAAACCAGAGCACCCGGAGGAAACTCCCGAGGCTCGGGGAAAACATGCAAACTCCACACACACATGGCGGAGACGGGAATCGAACCCCCAACCCTGGAGGTGTGAGGCAAACGTGCTAACCACTAAGCCACCGTGCCCCCCCATCTCCCCCAGAATTATATATGAATGCAAAATTCATGAAAATTCAAGTGCATTATTGAAGTCTACAGAATTGAATACAAAGCAAATTTCGGTACAACAATTTGGTTTTTTTTTGTTTTTTTGTTTTTTTTACTAAAACACTCGCAGTGCTTACTCATAAGAATATCACTATACTAGGAATTTTTATGTTTCCTTATTATTATATATCATATATTAATTAATCAGTGAAACAGTGGAAAGATTTCAAGCATCTCTTGACCAACTCCTAGAGAAATATTTCAGTTTCAGCTGTCAGTACAACAAATTATCAGTGATATTCGCGCTTCATGCTCGTGTTAACAAACGAACACACTGCCACTGAACTGTAAAACCCTTGCTATATTCAGAATTTTGATTAAAGACTGAGCTTCTTGTCACAATCAGTGATAAGCTGACATTTAAAACAGCAATAACAGGTTGTCAGAAACCTCTCTTCAGAACCATTTATTGCTATCAGTTATCACATCATTACAGATTAGAGCAGCTTCACATCATAGGAGATCAGGGTAACTAAGCACTTTGGCTTTCAGGAGGATTGACTGTAAGTCTTTGTAGGACTTTGTTCGTTACGGTTATTAATACAGATAATAAAACGCTCATCTTTTTTATCGATAGCTTGGTCGAGATGTAGGTGAAGAACATTACGCTCGGCTCTAATCTGAGCAAGCTCCGGTTCCAGGATTTGTCCAGCGTCAGATTAGAACACATTGTCATAAATCTGCCTACCAACTTGGCCGCAACGAGGGGTAGGAGGGGTGGGTGGGGTGGGTCATCCGTCATATATAAAGCCGCTTGTCCTCTGGGTATTTTTCACACCATTGGCTCAGGTCCGACTTTTTTGCTCATACATATCCAAGAGTTTGTATCTGTTGAAGCTCAGAACTATTTTAAGGAATAGTTATTTTCTAAACTTTTTGCCAAACTTCAAATACTTACGGTTTTCCCATTGAATAGTTAAGCACTAATGACTGTACACTTTCGGTTTGTACGCATTGATCCGTGATCCATTTCTCAAACCTTAGAACTTATGAGCTTTCTGTGGTAATAACTACGCAGCTGTTGTTGTTGTTGTGCCTTAAAGAGCGTAGTGATGAATTACTGTATGCCGGACATGTACGAGATGCCACATGGCATGGCCGGAGGCTACACGGTCCCGGGCGGAGGTGAATATTGTATGTACAGTGGAGACGGATCCACTTTTGGTCATTGCGAGTCTCAGCCGCTACACCACAACCCTCCTTGCGTGGAGCAGTCCTGGCCGCCTGGCCAGCCATACCCGGTCATGTACCCCGGCACTTATCCAGGCAGCAACCCGGCGTTTAAGAGCGAGTTCTGCACCATGGAGGCACCGCTTAGCCACTACCAGCAGCCTGATTACTTCTCTGATGGCAGGCCAGACTTTTCTCAGATGCAGTGGATTCAGGTGTCGCATAAGAAAGGTACTGAGGAAGCGCTTGTGGATTGTGATGCACACATGTGGTAGTGGGTAGAGATTAAAACATTTGGAATGTGATAACTGCAAAACTCTGCCAAAAACTTTGCATTAATGAAATAAAAAGGGAAAAGACGAAATGATGTTACTGCAAAGGTTTTAAAAATACTTTAAAATGTATTCACTTACTTGGTTAGAGAAACAGATAATTAGAACTTTAACTAGAACTTACCTTGGACCACTGTCATTTTTATTCTGTTATTTATTTGTTTGTATAATTTATGGGGTTTGGCCAGGGTTAAATCACTTATTGAGTTTATTATTATTATTATTTTTTTTGTTGTTGTTGTTGTTGTTGTTGTTGTTGTCGTCTGTGATTTTTGTTGGGGTTTTTTGGTTAGTTTTTTTATTATTATTATTAATAATTCTACACATCATAAACTGTGACTCCCAAAAGGCTTGTTTGTGTTATTTCTATACTGTTTTTTAACAATTTTCATATATATATATACACTCAATGCTTGTGCAAACAAAAAATCATTCATTAAAAGTAATTCTGTGCCAGTTAGAGTGATGGTGGTCAGTGTGGGGAGAAGAGCAATGATTTTGCTTCTCCAGCTGAAATTTATTGGCCTGTAATTAAGGTCTAAAAGCACTATATTTGTGTTGGACATGTTGTTAGATATTGATATTTCTGTACAGTTTGCATTGTATGTATTGTTTATTTTATTGATTTCCCAGTATGCCAGTTGAGACATATGTAGAGGAGGCAGATGGCCTGGTCTTACTGGGACAATGACCTTATGCGCTCTTATTGATCATAAACTTTATTGATTCATGTTCTGGAGCCCTTGTGAAGTCATGTCTCCGAATCATACACTGCATGAGCGTTGGGGATTTAGCTTAGCTTGCTATTGATCTGTATTTTATGTGGTACTTGAATCACAATTAGTAGTTTCCAGAACTTTAGTTGTTTTAGCTTTGTTTAGTTAAGAGTCAATCCTGTGATTTTGCATTACTTTTGGGCCTTTTTTTACTTTCTGGATCTGCAATTATTTATTTATTTGTTTGTTTGTTTGTTTGTTTGTTTGTTTGTTTGTTTATTTATTTTGCATTTTCATATTTAAATTTAAATCCTGTATTTAATTCCTTTCTTTAAAATAAAAATTGAAAAAAAAAAGAAATAAGAAGTAACAAAACTGATTGAACTGTGTGAATTAGTTTAACATTAATACATAATGTTTTTTTAATGCTACATGTAAGAATTTTTTTTTCCTAATGTAGATGTTTGCTATTTGTGTGTCCTTTACAGGGTACATACCAAGTTACCTGGACAAGGACGAACTTTGTGTAGTGTGTGGAGACAAAGCAACAGGTTACCATTACCGGTGTATCACCTGTGAGGGCTGCAAGGTAATTCCATCCATATACCTCCTCTTTGGCCTTCCTCTTTGCCTCCTGCCTGGCAGCTCCATGTCCAACATTCTCCTAGCAATATACTCACTCTCCCTCCTCTGAACATGTCCAAACCACCTTAATCTTTGGGCCCCCCTAACTTTGTCCCCCAAACGTCCAACATGAGCTGTCCCTCTGATGTACTCGTTCCTAATCCTGTCCAACCTTCTCACTCCCAAAGAGAACCTCAACATCTTCAGCTCTGCTACCTCTAGCTCTGACTCCTGTCTCTTCCTCAGTGACACTGTCTCTAAACCATACAGCATGGCCGGTCTCACCACTGTCCTGTACACCTTCCCCTTGATTCTCACTGATATTTTCCTATCACACAGAACTCCCATCACCTTTCTCCACCCCCAACCTGCCTGCACTCGCTTCTTTACCTCTTTCCCACACTCTCCATTACTCTGAACTGTTGACCCCATGCTACCAAAAAAAAGTCCCGTATCCTTAAGAATTGAAGTCACAGCTTTATATGAAGTGTCCACTATACAAGTCCCTGTCTGACATTGTACTGCAGGATTAACATATTAGAACAAACGCATTGATATAAATATTGCAGTTACAGCCTTGTAGCACTGTTGTTAAAGAAAAATAACCATCATAACCGATCAGCTATAACATTCTGAGCAGTGAGCGGTGAAGTGAATAACACTGATGATCTCCTCATCATGGCACCTGTTAGTGGGTGGGATATATTAGGCAGCAAGTGAACATTTTGTCCTCAAAGTTGATGTGTTAGAAGCAGGAAAAATGGGAAAGCGTAAGGATTTGAGTGAGTTTGACAAGGGCCAAATTGTGATGGTTAGATGACTGGATCAGAGCATCTCCAAAACTGCAGCTCTTGTGGGGTGTTCCCGGTCTGCAGTGGTCAGTATCTATCAGAGTCCTATCAAGTCCTGTAAGTATCCTTTAAATCCTGTAAGTTGCGAGGTGTGGCCCCTAGAGGCCCCACTTCGCAAGTTAAAGGACTTAAAGGATCTGCTGCTAACATCTTGGCGCCAGATACCACAGCACACCTTCAGGGATCTAATGGAGTTCATGACTTGATGGGTCAGGGCTGTTTGGGCAGCAAAAGGGAGACCAACACAATATTAGGCAGTAATGTTCTGCCTGGTCGGTGTAATATCTAATATCACCACTAGACTGGTCACATCATCCTGCATATTTATCAGACAGTTTACTGTGTGACTCTTTATTCACAGCTTCTAAGAAATACAGCCACAACACATAATATTTATCTTCTCCCTTCCTCCAGGGTTTTTTCAGGCGTACGATCCAGAAGAACCTGAACCCGACCTATGCATGTAAATACGAGGGGAAATGTGTAATCGACAAAGTCACGCGGAACCAGTGCCAGGAATGCCGCTTCAAGAAATGCATCGCTGTTGGAATGGCGACCGACTGTGAGTACATAGAGTATAATACATAAAAACCCTTTGAATATTTTAGAGACTTGGAAGCTCGAGATAGGGATTCTAGGGTGGCTGAAAACAAAAAATAAAATTACCAGCAGAAAAAAATAGCTCATTAAGTGAATTAATGAACCTGTAGTAATTTTCAGCAGTGTTATTTACATGCAGCTATCAGCTGTAGTTTAGGGCATCATCGTTTATTCTTTGTTGTTGTTACTTAAGTAGAGTTAGAAGCAGAGTGCAGCTAAACCTCTTTTTTTTCATTTTTTAATAACATCTGACCACAAATTAATATACTGCAGCAACAAATATCATTTCTGGTAAATTAATCCATTGTGGGAACAGGAACTGAAGCATGGAGATGGTTATTAAAGAATATTACACTTTACATCAAGTTTGGAATGACACAAAGACATAGTGTCATGGTCTTGGACCATGGTAAAACCTCGACCAGCCCATCTACTACACAAATACACCGATCAGGGATAGCATTATGACCACTGACAGCTGAAGTGAGTAACACTGATTATCTCCTCATCATGGCACCTGTTAGTGGGTGGGATATATTAGGCACCAAGTGAACATTTTGTCCTCAAAGTTGATGTGTTAGAAGCAGGAAAAATGGACAAGTGTAAGGATTTGAGCGAGTTTGACAAGGACCAAATTGTGATGGCTACACCACTGGATCAGAGAATCTCCAAAACTGCAGCTCTTGTGGGGTGTTCCCGGTCTGCAGTGGTCAGTATCTATCAAAAGTGGTCCAAGGAAGGAACAATGGTGAACCGACGACAGGGTCATGGGCAACCACGTGGGGAGTGAAGACTGGCCCGTGCGATCCATCAGACGAGCTACTGTTGCTCAGATTGCTGAAGAAGTTAATGCTGGTTCTGATAGAAAGGTGTCAGAATACACAGTACATGATGGGTCAGGGCTGTTTCGGCAGCCAAAGGGGGACCAACACAATATTAGGCAGGTGTTCATAATGTTATGCCTGGTTGGTGTATTTGATAGGTGCACCATCTTTAGAACAGACGGTTTTTGTTTAGTCACGCATCAATTCTTGAACTTATCAAGAGTAACTTTTAACTTTGTCCTTTTAAAATCATATAAAATAAGCAAGCCACATTCCCCTTCCTACAGTGGTGCTGGATGACAGCAAGCGCCTGGCTAAACGGAAGCTGATCGAGGAGAACCGCGAACGGCGGAAGCGTTCGGAGATGCAGAAGATGGTGTGGGAGCGACCTGAGCCGACGCAGGAGGAATGGGAGATGATCCGCGTAGTCACGGAGGCCCACATGTCCACCAACGCCCAGGGCAACCACTGGAAACAGAAGCGCAAATTCCTGGTGAGAATTCCCCTCCTCCACCAAATCAGCGTCATAGTCATGTTTTGTGTTTTGTTTGGTCAACCAGCCAGTCCGTATGTTTCATCCTAAATTTTCGCAGTTGCCTACCACTGTCCACTTCCAACCGTCTCTTGTTGGAGACAAGATATCCCTGTTCATACGTCCCAGCCCAAGTTTTTCCAGCTCTTCATTTACTGACTCCCTGTTCTACATCCCAATCCTTAACAAACGTTTCTTTGCATCTCATTTGATTATTTCCAACTAGACAGACCTCTCTTCCCATATTCCACCTTCCAGACCCCTCTTCCCATTTCTCACCTTCCAGACCCCTCTTCCCATTTCTCACCTTCCAGACCCTCTTCCCATTTCTCACCTTCCAGACCACTCTTCCCACTCTCCACCATTTCCCGACCCCCCTTCCCTTTTCCCCCCTCCTTCCCCCCCAATCCAGACCCCTCTTCCCACTTTTCCCCCCTTTCCAGTTTTTCCCCCTTTCCCCCCAACCTCACCCCGACCCCTTCCCTTTTCCCCCAACCCCCTTCCCACCTTCCAGACCCTCTTCCCATTTCTCACCTTCCAGACCCCTCTTCCCATTTCCCACCTCCTAGGCCCTCTCCAACCTCTAGCCCCACCCCCCCCTTCCCTTTTTCCCATTTCCCACAAGTCACAGCACTCTTTCCCAATTCCAACTAGCCAGACCCCTCTTTCCCATTGCCAGTCCAGACTCCTCTTCCCATTTCCCACCACTGAGACTCTCCGCATGTCCAACCATCCAGACCCCTCTTTCCCAGTTCCCCCACATCCAGACCCCTCTGTCCCATTTCCCACCATCTAGACCCTTTTCCCACTTCCCACCAGCCAGACCCCTCTTCCCATTTTATACCATCCAGATTTCTCTTTTCCATTTCCCCTAGCAGCCAGACCTTTCTTCCCATTTCCCACCAGCCAGACCTTTTTTGCCGTTTCCAACCTGCCAGGCTACGCTCTTCTGTTCATTCTTCCCATTTCCTACCATCCTGACCCCTCTTCTCAGTTCCTCATTACTCATTTGTCCCTTTCCTGTTCCCAGCTGTCAGTTCCATATCCCCCGTTATGATGCCCCTCACTGTTTTCCCTGTATTAATATGCCCATGTTTTTTGTATCTTATAGAGTGGGAGTGTGTTAGCTGGACGCTGGAGACTGTTCCACAAAGGCAGCAGCACTAACTTTAATGGAACATCTTTTTACAGTTTTATCTGCTTCTTTTGCCTTATCTCAAACTCAAACTCAGTTTTCCTCAGTCAGTTTAACTAAATCAATCTACTGAAGTGCTCAATTCTTTTTCTACCTCCCTCTAATTTTCCGTTTCCTCTTGTCCTCATGTTTTTGGTCTCTAACCAATTTGCTTTTCCTGTGTTTTCTTTGAATTCTAACTGTCCTCTACAGATTGATGTCTGTCTCAGGACTTTGCTGTGGGTTTCCATGTCAGATCTACTAACAAAATCCATATGCTTTCAAATTTAGACATTATTTTCTCGATGTTATTTTAATAAAACAGAATTGCAGAGACAATAGGACATTTCATGCTAACAAACCAGCTTGAAAAATAAGGTGGATATCTAAAATGGGACGATCTTAGCAGTGATTAGCGCCCTTATTTGGTTATTGTGTATCTGATTACGGCGCTTAACATCTTAAACTCCATGGAAACACCACGCAATATCATGACCTCACTTTGTTTCTGTCTGCACTGTCTCATCTGTCCTCAGTTTCAACTTGTTTTTCTTTTAGTTGGCTTGACTCGGGTTCTTCATTGAAACTTCACGATCCCTGTTGATTGCCCAACAGGTCGAGGAAGCAATGCTACTTAATGAAATAACTTGTAATTTATTCTATACTTCTGACCAGAGTGCAGTGGGGGTGAAGGAAACCAAGGTAAGAACCAATAGACCAAATACATTTGAGCTGTTGTGATTTTTATTTTTATTTACTTTTTTACCCAGAAAGGCGCTCTATGAAATTGTCGGCTGCTTCCATTCTGTCTTTTTTTTTTTTGTTTTTTTTATTTCATTTTTATTTTTGTGAATAGATCGATGTGCTAAATGCTTGAAGCATCTGTTTGCCATGTTTGTGTAGTGCTGTTGCTCGCTGTGTCAGACTGAGGGTGTACACAGGAGAGGAAAGCTTAAGGGATAGCTGTATTGAGCGCAACGATACAGCAACGAAAAAAAACAAGGCTAAAAGAGAAAGAAAGGCTGGGTTTTTGCGCTGTACTCAGCACCCCTGTCTGCTCTTTCCTCAATCTGGTCCTTTCCATGCTTCATCTTACACGTTATTCCTGGTCAGAAGGGCATAAAGGAAATTTACCAAGAATAAAAACCACCCCACTTTGTCAGTGAATAACCCTAGTCAAAGACACGACTATAACTATAAACAGAGAGATCTATAAGAAACAGCTCTGCTCCCACTTCCTCTGGTCGTCCTATCGTTTAAGTTTCCTTCTTCTTCTCCTCCTCCTCCTCCTTTTCTTCTGAATAACTTGGGCACCTCAGACTTTTTTTTTTTTTGCAATGTGCTTTGTGACTCCTTTTCACATGCTATTTAGAAGGGAGTAAGGATTTAATGTGTCTGATGTGGTAAACATCCAAGTGGAAATGGTGCATTATCTGCCAGTCATGTGTTGCTAAGCGCCATGCTCCTCCCATTTCCTGTCATTTCAGGCTGAAGACATAGGTCAGGGGACGATCGTCAGCACACCGGAGGGCAGCAAGGTGGACATCGAAGCCTTCAGTCAGTTTACAAAAATCATCACCCCGGCCATCACCCGAGTGGTGGACTTCGCCAAAAAGCTGCCTATGTTCTGTGAGGTGAGTTAGATGTCAGTTGTAAAGCAACCTTCGGTTTCAGAAAGGTAAATTAAACAAATAAATTTATAAAAAATTTTAAGTGACTTACTTATTTAATTGCTTATTCAGTTAGCCTCATGTAATTTCAAAATAATTAAATAATCATGAGAAAATTCCCATGATACATCACATACACTGATGTGTGTGTGTGTGTGTGTGTATGTATGTGTATATATATATATATATATATATATATATATATATATATATATATATATATATATATATATAATTTATTTATTTTTTTTATTTTTTTCATGTAAGACTAGTACATGATTTTTGATTCTCATTACTACAGATTCTGACACTGATACCAAAATTAATAGCCTATTTAATATTAATAAATCAGTCTGATGAAACATGACAGTTGCTCCTAACAATGAGCAATGAACAGTGAAAAACGTGTGCAGTATAGTGATGTAAACGTTTTCAGACGTTTCAGTGAGGACAAGCAATTTTTTGGAAGCCGTTTTAGAAAACAGAGAGCGTTTTAATACTAAAAATGCGGTTTTCTTACAGTAGCTTTAGTTTTTCTGGTAAATTAGTTTTAATAAAAGCTGAAACCCTGCTCTTGCATCTGTCTGTCCACTTCATGACTTATTTATTTACCTGTAAGATAGGAAATAAGAAGAAGAAAAAAATAAATAAAATTAAAATAATAAAAATATTATTTTTAAAAACTAAGCAGAAATATAAAAAAACATAAAACCTAAAGCAAACACTTACTAATCACATTGTTTTCAACTTATTCTTGTCACTTATACAGAGCACATGTTTGTATTCCTTATTAATGATAACTAGGCCACGTAAGATGAGCGCAAGCTGCCATATATTGCACCCTGGCTCATGAGTATAGATCACAGAAGTGAACTGCACACCTCACAGTTTCTCAGCACACTTGCTTCACTGCTTCACACTTAAGATCTGAATAGCTTTGTGTTTATGCAAAACACACTACCTTGTACTCATTTTAAAGGACTACGCTTGCTGATACTGTTCTGCACACTCACAATCCTCACACTCTGTTAAAGATATTAAGATGTTTTATTGGGTTGCATGATCATAAGACGATGCTGCAGTTGTTGTTCTTGAGATTTACACAAAGCAGTTTGTGGTCTGGTTTGTTCTGGTTGCCATTAACTGTGATCTCTGTGAACACTTTGCATCGTTAATTCATTAGCTTCTTTTTCTATCTTTTTTACTATCTAAATTTTTTGAGGTTGTACAATTCAAAAAAAAAGTTTATGCTTTTATATGAAAAATTATACAATTGTAGTTCAGTATTTTGTGTATGACGCCAAATGTTTGTGTTCATGCAAAATATTTAACATCAGTGAATACACCGATCAGGCATAGCATTATGACCACCTGCCTAATATTGTGTCGTTCCCCCTTTTGCTGCCAAAACAGCCCTGACCCATCAAGGCATGGACTCCACTAGATCCCTGAAGGTGTGCTGTGGTATCTGTCACCAAGATGTTAGCAGCAGGTCCTTTAAGTCCTGTAAGCTGCGAGGTGGGGCCTCTAGGGGCCACATCTCGCAACTTACTAAATGAATTGAAGTGAAGTTATGTTCAGTTGTGTGAGATTGAGCTCTGAAATGTTAGCATGTGTGAGACTCTCACAGTGGAATTTACACTAATTAAGGAATTATTTTAATGAAAGAAAATGAGGTATTAAATTGTTACCACAAGCAGATTCTGGGATCTAACTTTTAAACCTGTTATTTATTTAATCCTCTAAAAAACATACATAAAGCATAACGTTTAGTGGATGTAATGTGTGGCATGACCCTAATGCCAGTTTTGTGCTCCAGCTGCCTTGTGAAGATCAGATCATCCTGCTGAAAGGCTGCTGTATGGAGATCATGTCTCTGCGTGCAGCCGTGCGTTATGACGCCGAGAGCGAGACGCTCACACTCAACGGCGAGATGGCAGTGACTCGCGGCCAGCTAAAGAATGGCGGCCTGGGCGTGGTCTCAGATGCCATCTTTGATCTTGGGGTTTCTCTGTCCTCCTTCAACCTGGATGACTCGGAGGTGGCGCTGCTACAGGCTGTCATTCTGCTCTCTTCAGGTACGTATTAAACCCAGTGAGATTAATAAACAGCTCACTGGAACTCACTGAGAATTGGAGAGGTAATGAAGCGGCATGAACAATACTCACATCACAACACTTTTATTACACTCAGAACATACTTGAAAATGTTTCCTTTACTTCCAAGGTGAAATATTTCCATTGTCTACCGCTTTTCCGATCTATTCTCGGGTCACGGGGAGCCTGTGCCTATCTCAGGCGTCATCGGGCATCAAGGCACCCTGGATACACCCTGGACGGAGTGCCAACCCATCACAGGGCACATACACTCATTCACTCACGTAATCACACACTACGGACAATTTAGAGATGCCAATCAACCTACAATGCATGTCTTTGGACTGGGGGAGGAAACCGGAGTACTCCGAGAAAACCCCCAAGGCACGGGGAGAACATGCAAACTCCACACACACACGGCGGAGGCGGGAATTGAACCCCCAACCCTGGTGACGTGAGGCAAACGTGCTAACCACCAAGCCACCGTGCCCCCCCCCCCGAAATATTTTCTTTAAAAATAAAAAAAATCAAATAAAGTATTTAATATTATCCTATAAATATACCATAAAAATATCCTAAAATCCCATGATTCATAGTATTCATTCAATGTTTTCAGCTAATTACTGGCCCTGAAGTAAGCTTAGTAAACCCCAGCATAGCAGACCAACTAATATGGTTGTTAATAGTTGCAGTAGGAGGAGTCAGATGACGAAAGGGAGGAGATTCCTATCAGGGTTTTTATTGTGATTGCTGCCAGCAGTACAGAGACTGAAAATTTCTGCTTGAAAACTAAACAAAATATTGAATCAAAAGTAATCAATAGAAGCATTTATGAACGCAAATAGTATCCCGCACATGAAAGAAGAACTTTGTATGTATGATGACACTAAACTGATGACACAACCTTCTGGCTCAAGTGTATCATCCCTGTTCTTCTGTCTAGCTTTTGACCTGTACTGGGAATGTATTTAAGAGGCATTAAATCAGCTATGGCAGACCTTCCCAGTAGCGATTACCCAGGATTATACAGGCCACTCAAGGGAAACCACTCAGCAACTTAGATTAAAATGTGATTACACTTCAGCTATGATAATCGCAATCAATAGTTAAAGACTGCAGCGTCAGTGGCTCTCTCTCTCTCTCTCTCTCTCTCTCTCTCTCTCTCTCTCTCTCTCTCTCCCCCTCTCTCTCTCTCTCTCTCTCTCTCTCACACACACATACAGTTAGCTGCTATTGTATCTAGTTCAGATGAGCAGACGTGTACCACATGGAGCCGTAAATCCTGATCGATGATTATCAAGTTATTTGCGATCAACTGAGAATTAAAGGCTGCTCTGCTTTTTAAGAGCTTTACAAATCAGCTTCCTTTGCTAATAGAGCTGCTTATCTCCTTCTCCACCTAAAACACCCATTGGATTTAGTTGAACTCGATTTTGCACGACAGTGGAAACAGAAAAACACTGAAATGACTTCGAAGGAAGTTTTGTTATTAGAGCGAAGTAACAAAGAACTGAAGAGCTGGCCGTGTTTCATTTAGAGCTATGGGAAAGTCATCAGTAAATAGAGTGGGAAATTATAGTCCAAGTTCATGCTTAATGGATTAGTGCATTAGTGTAATATATGAAGAAAAACATTGAGAATGATGAGCAGATGAACAGAGGGATATTATAGTAGGGTTGTGGTGCATAAACGTCTCAGTGACAAAGATCAGTGCACATCCATCCATCCATTCATCTGTTTCAGAACTACTTATCCAACATAGGGTCATGGGAAGTCTGGAGCCTGTCCCTGTGGACATGTGTCGGGGGACACCCTGGATGGGGTGCCAACCCATTACAGGGCACAATCACACACACTACAGACAATTTAGAGACTCCAGTCAGCCTACAGCAGACACCCTTATCCAGAGCGACTTACAATTTATCTCTTTTTATCTCTTTTTTTTAACTGAGCATTGGTGGCTCAGTGGTAGGTTTCTCATCTATCATGCGGAAGGCCCGGGTTCGATTCCCAGCCAATGCCTCAGCCCCAGCCACTGAATGCAGTGCCGGTCCCAAGCCCGGAAAAATGGGAGGGTTGCGTCAGGAAGGGCATCCGGCGTAAAACATTTGCCAAGTTGTTGTGCGGACGAGTTGGTCCACTGTGGCGACCCCGAACAGGGAGCAGCCGAAAGCAACTTCTTAGTAATTGAGAGTTAACTCAGTTAGCTCAGGGGCCCAGCAGTGGCAGCTTGGTGGACCTGGGATTCAAACTCACAACCTTCCGATCAGTAGTCTAATGCTACCACATCCCAGCATAGTCATGATGAAATGACCACCCTATAATCTTGACGAGTGAGTGAATGCTGTACACATTTACATTTATGCCATCTGGCAGATGCCCTTATCCAGAGCTAGTTACATTTTTAAGTTATATTTATACAACTGAGCAGTTCAGGGTTCATGGGCCAGCAGTGGCAGCTTGGTGGACCTGGTATGCAAGCTCACAACCTTCTGAGCAGTGGTCACTAATCACTAAACTACCACATACACCATGAGGATAGTATTGGCCTGAGGTTAAGTAATTTGTGAGAATAAAAACAGACAATGAATGAGGAGGATTGTAAGGGAGGGAAACAAGACCCTAAAATTAAAGTTTATTCAATTCTTTTGTTGTCAAGTTCAAAATAAACTGTTAGACACAAGCTCTGTAGCAAAATGTTTGGAAGTGTTAAAAGATAGAATCCCTTCCTGAGAGCAACCTCCAAAGTGTACCTCAAAACATCATAGGAACTACAACTGGAGCGGTAAAGGCCAAAAATTCTGAAACTGGCTTTACAGAATTAAGCTGTAATTTATTTGCGTAAAATGTATTGGGCTGAAAAGTATTCGCCCCATTGCAGTCAGAGATTGTAATTTCAAAATCCCGATGATGATGATGATGATGATGATGATGATGATGATGATGATTCCAAAGCCACGTATCAATCACAGACATATTAGTCAGAATCGTTGGCCTCTGTGAGCTCATGCATGTGAAAGGGGACAGACATTGGTTTCCTCCGAGTGTGTTACGCCACCCCATGCATGAAAAGATGGAGGCACGGGTTAGCTTTCACTGTTCTGGATTAGTAGCATCTGTTGTATGTAAGGGGAGGCAAACTGGTGGGTTGGAAAAAACTAAATCTAAAAAAACTTAGGAAGAAAATCAGAGGAAGAAAAAAAGGCACATAACTCATTTCATATACTACATATATATATTATATATTATATATTTGACTGCTGTTGCTGCAGTCAGTTTTGCACTTAAATCTGTCATTAAACATTTAGGGGACTTTGACAGGAAGGAATTAATTTTAAAATTGTAATAAATTCAGAAATTATACTGGTGTTCATCCTCTTAAGTTCATCCTCTCAAAAGCTTCTGGTTACACAATTACACTTGGACTATACAATTATAGAAAAGAAAAATTATCACAGGGTTTTGTCCTCATATCATTTCATGGAGAATTTCCTTGCCACCCTTTTATTTTTAATTCTGTCATCTAAACAATCTTATATTATTAATCTTATATTATTATTAATATTCCTGTAAAGCTGCTTTGCAACAGTGTTCATTGTTAAAAGCACTATACAAATAATATTGAACTGAATTGAATATTTCACTCGACTCATTTTTAAGGATGCCAACACTTTTGGAGTTTGTTTCCTGGCCGATTTTCAATATTTCCAATTAACACGCTACATCTTTTGCAGATCGTCCGGGACTGACGAGCGTGGACCGGATCGAGCGCTGTCAGGAGGAGTTCCTACTGGCCTTCGAGCACTATGTCAACTATCGCAAGCACAAGGTGGCACACTTCTGGCCCAAGCTGCTGATGAAGGTGACGGACCTGCGCATGATCGGCGCGTGTCACGCCAGCCGCTTCCTACACATGAAGGTGGAGTGTCCCACCGAGCTGTTTCCTCCCCTCTTCCTTGAGGTGTTTGAGGACTGACCGAGCCCGCCCATCATCACGTGACCCCATACGCCGGTGGCTCTTAACCACACCCAGCCCTCTTCGGACACGTTCGACGAACTCCGTTTTCTCACTACTGAGTGCCGTTGCATTCCACAGATTTAAAAGTAGCTCTCGGCCCTCATTTCTAGACGGACCATTCCTTTTACAATGCGGGTACATGTGAATAGCATTTTTTTTTCTTTCTCTCTTCCTCTCTCTCTTCCTCTCTCCCTCTGTCTTGTATATTGTTGTTCTCAGTTACTCAAGGTGTATTTTTGTTGTACAGTTTTGTGAGTGAGTATATCTACTAGTCGCTGGCGTTGGCTCATCACGCACTCGGTTGTGTGATCTATGCATTTGTATCATGCAACATTCCACATCTAGTAGAAGTCAGATCTAAAACAAACAAACAAACAAACCTGCACACAAATGAACCTCTGCTCCTTAAGGTTTTCACACTACTTACATGAAAACGGATCGAGAAAATGAGAAAATAGTTTCATTCATTCACAAGTTTACACACGCAAAGATGACTTCTCATGCACTGTTCACAAAACATCAGAACACAGAAAGGATGTGATGTAAGAGCTAACGAGCGTAATTTCCCACAAATCTACGACAGATCAAAGCACACAGGAGCTGATCTACACGCCAAAATCCGCTTTCGTTGAAGATTGCCACTGTTTAGGTGCCAAAACAATTGAGAATTACTATCCCGTTCCATACCCACCCTACTTCAGAGCCTTCACTCTGCCGGACTGTCTGTGACTGTCTCTCTTACCTCGTAGGAACTCTTATCCGTTTTATATATTTTCACAAGTTAGACAAAGGTGATGCCTCCGCTCGGACTTGTTGGTGCTATGAGTTTGTCTATTTATACCTCTTTTCAGTCAGCCTCAGAATTTGGATGATTCATACATACACACACACACACACACACAGCAGTGAGTGGTAAGGCATGAACAGCCTACTGCTTCATTACACAATGTGACCTCTGAGGTATAGAGGATATGTCAAGGAGACACTTTTTTTCTTTCTTTTTTCACTTTTTTTTTGTTATGTGCTTTGTTTTTCCTAGGTGACATCATCCTCTGACATCATATTGTACTGCGAAACACTTTTCACATCACATACCTCTACCATTCATTAGGAGATAATGAAAACTGGTCATTTTGTATGAAAAAAAAACAAAACAAAACAAAACAAAAAAAAAAAATCAACCGCAACAATTTGCCTCAAGCTTGATTTTCTCTGTAAAAAAAAAAAGTGATGCCTTTTGTAAGCAATGATTTGCTCCAGTGTTTTGGCTTATTTATGACTACACACACACACACAGACACACACACTCTCATTAGTATGTGCACACAAAGCACAGACTCAGAGGAAATGCACAGACAATCAGGATGCGAGGTGAGGGACAGAGAGAAAGGTGCAACAGAGATGATCAGCTGGTGTTCAGTGATTAGATCAGACAGAAATATTAGTGCTGCTAACAGGGAATGCACTCAAGTAGCCACCTGCTAGCATTATGCAAACGACATCATGCTAATAGGTCCTAACCGTTCACCGTTAGCCAGGTTAATATGATTGTATCAACACTTCCATTAAACCCTCATGCTCAGATAGTACCGTACTACATAGTGTGTCGAAGCAGAAGGACAACACAGACGGTCTGCTATTTTTACTCACTATTAAGTATGGTAGTATGTGGTTTGAGACAGAGCCGAATGTCATCCCAGGTTGCAGATCCAAACATCTGGATGTACAGAGAGAGAGAGAGTTACGGTGAAAAGGTGGAAATGCATTATTTTACAGTATAAAAATTGTATATTTTCTGCAGATATTTTTACAGATTTGCATACAATGAGAAATTTCCCCACTTCACCAACAACGATAATAAAGTTCTATTCTCAGAAGCTTAACAAAATCTCTTGCTGTGGATAAGGTGGTTAAATATATCTTCGAGTCGTTGGTGAATTCTTTCCAGTGTTACGTCTCACCATCCCAAAAAAGAATGAGCCAGTTAGCATCAGAGAGCAACTCATCCTGAACGAATGGCCCAGAACAGAGGTGTGTATCGGGACTGGGTTCCCAGAGGGTCTAACAACAAAATAGAAAGTCACAGGCAGAAATATAGGCCGTCTTTAACGTAGAAGTTAGTTTACATCAAATCTATCGCATTTGTTCATCTATCTTTCAGCGAATGTTTTATTCTGGTCAGGGTCACGGAGGTTAAACAGCTAGTTAAATTTGTTTGTATTTTGGGAAACACAAACAGTTTAAAAATATGGTCATGAAGCAGGGTGGATTGATCCAAGTTTCTGCCGAGTTGGTCAGACTTCATTTCAGAGGGGCCGGGACTAGTGGGGTTAAGCAGGATTAGTCAAACTTTCTGGGAGAGCTGGCATGATTGGTCAAACTTTCTGTGGGAGCAGGTGGGATTAGTCATGATTTCTACAAGAGTAGGTGGTTTATTTTTGGCACGAGCAGGGGGGATGTCTTTTTTTTTAAGCCGTGGGATTAGTGAGACTTTCTGCAGGAGCAGGTGGGATTAGTCAAATGTTTTGCGGGAGCCGGTGGGAGTTGTCGTATTTTTTTCTCTGCAGGAGTGGGGGCATTAGTCATACTGCGGGAACGGGCAGGATTTGTCAAACGATCTGCAGGGACAAGTGCAATTTGTTAAACATTCAAAAGAGCAGGTGTAATTGGTCTAAATTTCTGCACGAGTAGGTAGGGTTAGTCCAAATGTTCTGCAAGCGCAGGGAAAATTAGTCAAACGCTGTCCAGGAGCAGGCAGGATTGCTCAAAGGTTCTGCAGAAGCAGGTGCGATGAGTCAAACATTCTGCAGGATTGGCCAGAATTAGTCGAAAGTTTTGTGGGAGCGACCGGGATTAGTACAACATTTTGCAGAAGTGGGTGAGCAGGCAGGATTGTACAGACTTTTTGTAGGAGCAGGTGGGAATAGTCATACTTTTTGATGGACTGGGGGATTAGTCATACTGAAAGAACAGGCAGGATTTGTCAACCTTAAGGCAGAAGCAGATGGGATTAGTCCAACTTTCTGTAGAAGTAGGCAGGGTTGGCCAAACTTTCTGTAGGAGCTTGTGGGATTGGTCAGAATTTGTTTGCGGTGGGATTAACAGTCCCACGCACACCTCTACCCCAATAATCCTAATCCTTTATAACAAAATATAGCACTTACCTCCCTCTTTAACTGTCTAAAGTAAACTCAGGAGAGGGATCTTTAACAACGGTCTCAGATAATGCATTCTGTATATCCTGTGTCTTGTTTTGGCAACAAATTTCGTTTGATATCATGTACAGTGAGGCTGGTTTAAAAGGTGAATGAGCTAACTGGATTATAGCTAATCTGAACAACATAACCTAAATGAGTGTCCAGTGTGATCCTGGGTATTTTTCCTAAAGTGTCTGTTAGCTCACAAACCCATAGACCTATAGCTTCATGGTAAATTGTTCCTGTCCATCTGTGATATTAACGTAAGACTATAGGTGAGTCTAAACATAAGAGGTTGAGATTTTTTAACTGAATTTAATGTGTTGCATAAGGCCACTGTGAGTTAGTGACGCCTGGAATTAAAGTGTAAGCCATGATGAAATCTGGGCACCTTGGAAGAAAAGTTGCACTAAAGAACACAATCCTGTATCTGATGACTAATGGTGAATGTAAAAATAACAATGAAAGAACTGATGACGAATGAATACATTTGTGTTTAAAATTAACTGGCTCTGGGAATAAAGATGGTTTGAGAAATGCTTGGAAGATGTGTTGTGTTTGTATAGACCTGGCTGCCTACTTACATTTCATCCATAACCCTGACATTTAGCAGGCTAAAGAATCTCCACAAGAAGTCACCGTTAGACCCTGCAGGAAGTAGTTCATATTTGTTATTATTTGTGCTTAAGCAGTTACATATTGTTGTCAAGTACAAACATACATTCATTCGTTCATCGTCTTCCGCTTATCCGATCTATTCTCGGGTCATGGGGAGCCTGTATTCTCAAGCGTCATTGGGCATCAAGGCAGGATACACCCTGGACGGAGTGCCAACCCATCGCAGGGCACACACACACTACGGACAATTTAGAGATGCCAATCAACCTACCATGCATGTCTTTGGACCGGGGGAGGAAACCCCTGAGTCACAGGGAGAACATGCAAACTTCACACACGGCGGAGGCGGGAATCGAACCCCCAACCCTGGAGGTGTGAGGCAAACGTGCGAACCACTAAGCCACCGTGCCCTACAAAGATACATTTACGTCTCAATGGGAAGGCAGTGGACAAAACCAGGAAATAACAGGCACACATATCTCTTAAAAATGCATTTTATTTAGAAATGGACCTTCTGTAGTGAGAGCAGGGAGCAGGCGGAGGAAAACCTGGAGAGGTGGAGGTTTGCGCTGGAGAGAAGAGGAATGAAGGTCAGTCGTAGTAAGACTGAGTACATGTGTGTGAATGAAAGGGAGGGAAGTGGAACAGTAAGGTTACAGGGTGAAGAGGTGAAGAAGGTACAGGAGTTTAAGTACTTGGGGTCAACAGTCCAGAGTAATGGAGAGTGTGGGAAAGAGGTAAAGAAGCGAGTGCAGGCAGGTTGGAATGGGTGGAGAAAGGTGATGGGAGTTCTGTGTGATAGGAAAATATCAGCGAGAATCAAGGGGAAGGTGTACAGGACAGTGGTGAGAGCGGCCATGCTGTATGGTTTAGAGACAGTGTCACTGAGGAAGAGACAGGAGTCAGAGCTAGAGGTAGCAGAGCTGAAGATGTTGAGGTTCTCTTTGGGAGTGACAAGATTGGACAGGATTAGGAATGAGTACATCAGAGGGACAGCTCATGTTGGACGTTTGGGGGACAAAGTTAGGGAGACCAGATTAAGATGGTTTGTACATGTTCAGAGGAGGGAGAGTGAGTATATTGGTGAGTATATTGGTGGGTATAATGTGGGACATGGAGCTGCCAGGCAGGAGGCAAAGAGGAAGGCCAAAGAGGAGGTATATGGATGGAATAAATGAGGTTATGAAGCTAATGGGTGCAAGTGTTGAGGATGCAGAAGATAGGTGGAGAGAGATGATTCACTGTGGCGACCCCTGAAGGGAAAAGCCGAAAAAAGAAGAAGAAGATTTAGAAATGGACCTTAACAGTTACACCATATGGCCAAAAGACACCTAACCAGCACACCCATTTGCGTTTATTCCCCAAACGGTTGCATTTGGAAATTTGGAAGCACGTAGTATATCTCCATACACTGTAGTATTATAATTTCCCTTCACTGGAAAGCTCCATGAAGACATGATGTGTGATGGTTAGAGTGGAAGAACTCCTGCACAGAGTCATGACTCTGACTCAACCCCACTGAACACCTTTGGGATGAACTGGAACACCGACTGAACCCCAGACCTCCTCACACTTACAACATCAGTGTCTGATCTCACTAATGCTCTTGTAGCTGAATGATCACTAATCCCCACAGCCACGCTCCAACATCTGGCAGAAAGCCTTCCCAGAAGAGAAGAGCTTATTCTAACAGAAAAGAAAGACTAAACCTGCAATGAGATGTTCAACAAGCACATATGGGTGTGTCTGGTCAGGTATCTACATATGTGTGAGGTCTACATATCAGTGAAGATTTTAACTGACCAATAAAACTTACTTTATTGCTTTGTATTTAAGATTCTGGAGTCGTTTTTTGTGTGCTTTTTTTTGTCTGTGGATCTGACTGATAGACTGACCTCATTTCTCACAAACAGCAGGATTGTTAACACCGTTTATACACTGCTGCCATCTTGTGGTTACACAATGTAATTACATATTTCTGTAATGTAGCGTTTCTTCTGCTGTCCTCAGAAACATGAAGTTATGCACAACAATAAAGAGATTCTGGGCAGCTTGCTTATATATGAGTCTGCCTTTTACATTTACTTATTTACAGAAAAGGAAACAAAGAGCAAATTTAAGGGAGGAACAGAAGAATATATAAGTATATAAATATATGTAAAATGACTTCATTGTGGGGGGCACGGTGGCTTAGTGGTTAGCACGTTTGCTTAGTGGTTAGCACGTTTGCCTCACACCTCCAGGGTTGGGGGTTTGATTCCCGCCTCCGCCGTGTGTGTGGAGTTTGCATGTTCTCCCCGTGCCTCGGGGGTTTCCTCTGGGTACTCCGGTTTCCTCCCCAGTCCAAAGACATGCATGGTAGGTTGATTGGCATCTCTAAATTGTCTGTAGTGTGTGTGAGTGTGTGAGTGAATGAGAGTGTGTGTGTCCCCTGCGATGGGTTGGCACTCCGTCCAGGGTGTATCCTGCCTTGATGCCCTATGACGCCTGAGATAGGCACAGGCTCCCCGTGACCCGAGTGTAGTTCGGATAAGCGGCAGACAATGAATGAATGAATGACTTCATTGTGCAATGAAAAGATTATTCACCCTATACAAATGGAGGTACATTGTGTATCCTAATTTATGTTACAGTAAACAATAAAGCAGATAATATAATGTACATAAAGATATCTAGGGGAACCAGGTTTCCTGTGTGTCATGACCATAAGCGCTCCCACAACTAGCCACATCATTAGCCCACCTAGGCCTCACTAGTGGCTCACATGTCTGACAAAGCTGGAGCCAAAAGCCAGCCCATGACTTAATTCATATGCGTCCTACATGGACATGGTGGCTGGAAGCATAAACAATGATAATGAAATCTACTCCATTTCAAACCAACTCATCTTTACAGCACGCAGGAATGCCAGGTTGACATGACTGTTCAAACAAATCATGGTTTAAAACTTTCTCATTTGTCAGCAATCCATTTCTAATGTGGACACTTTTCAACTAATTATTAGCACAAGCTTTCAGATCAGTTGGATTAAGAAAACTGTCCCATACTTTTGAGATATGAACTAACAACATTTCTAACAGCAATGCAGTTTTTATTTGGCCCAGCATGGCAACTTCAGCCTTCAGAAACGATAAACATACACTCACAGGCCACTTTATAAGGAACCCCTTTATATTCTTGCAATTATCCATTTAGCCAATCACATAGTACCAGCACAATGCAGAAAGAAAATCTTGCTTCAGTTAACGTGAATACCAAACATCAGAATTTGGAAAACGCCTTGTTGGTCAATGAGGTCAGAGGGGAATGACCCGACCATGAATGATGTCAAAGACCAAATAAAATTTCTCATACAGGAATAATCAAACTGATTTTGGACAGGGGTAAAGTTATTCTGATAGATTTCACTGAACTGGTCTCAGAATAATTGTATATAGGGCAGCTTTCAGCAATCCTGCTGTTCCGAGTCTGACTCAGTTCATGGTGTTCTCGGATAGCTCTAGGCTGCCATCTGCTCCCAGCTTTCACAAAAGATCAGCGCTCCAGCCTCACAATTATTTGACATTGCTGCTTAGAAATGGTTGAAAAAAAAATCCAGGTTTTAAAATATTATTATTAATATCTGTTATTAAAATTTTAGAAAGTATCTTTAGTTTATTTTTCTCACCCTAGCTGTACCATTTTAAATGAAAAATATAAAATCTAAATATAAAAGCACTGCGCATTTTTTGTTAAGTTTATACTGCTAATAAAGCAATGGGATAAAAAAAAAATATATGATGCTCTGAATTAAAAATCATTGGAATTTACCATATATTAATAACAACAAAATTTAGATCAAATTAAAAAGGTATAAAGAAGCTTAAAATGTAAAGTCACTCGGCTTTGCTAAGGTTTTCCCTGCACTAAGTTCCTACGCATATTGTTTCATTGATTAGCAAAGGTTTTGATTTTTGCTTTACATTCAGTTCTTATATCAAAATGCTGCACAGACTCAGAAGTGTAGCCCTAGATTCAAAATTCTGCTGAAAAAGCAAACACTGCCTTCAAATCAGGTTATACCAAAGCATACAGTGCAGCAACAAGACCACTTACAAGCAACAGATTAAGGATCGCTTCAAGAATACAGACACATGATACAAATGGCGAGGTATTTAGGTCATTACAGATAACATAAGGTAAGATGCTTCCTCAGCCATCATGGCTGCCTCATGGACCAACAAACTTTGCTTGCTTAGAACAACACCAACTAAAGGCCACCTCAGATAGATGACCAAATATGCAAAATATGACCCCAGCAGTTGGTGCTGCGTTAGGACTTCAACAAACAGTCCAGCATATAGATCTGCATTAGGACATCAACAATCACCCACAATCAATCAAGCACATGGCCCTGGGTTAGGACTTCAACAAAGAGTCCAGCAGTCAGCGCTGTATTATGGTCTTCAACAAACAGTCCAGCAGCTGGAGCTGAATGATTTTGACCAGTCCAGTCCAGTAAAGCATATGATGCAGTCAGTGCTGCATATATATATATATATATATATATATATATATATATATATATAAAAAAAAAACATATTCAGACTCAGCAGTGATGACGTTTAGAAGAACTTTAACATACTTTATAATCGGTTAAGATCGCCATGGCAGTAAATCAGATGAGCATCAACTGTACGGAAACGCTACTTATGTCAAAACTAATTTAAAAAAAACTAAGTCCAGTATATCAGCAGAGGTAACTCCTGTTGAAACATGAACTACAGGTTGATATCAATGCACTCCATCTAATTCTTTATTGTTTCTAATAGGTGCTGGGAGGGGCTGAACTCAAAGGGAGCACCTGATTGGCTGTCATTTGTGTCAGTTGCATGATTGCCAACTTAGAATTAGCGTAATTATGAGAGAAAGCATGAATACAAAGAAAGAAGAATGTGATATTCTGACACTGACTTCAATTCCTATTATTCGAAAAATACAATTGCTTGTGGTCTGCTATTAAACAAGAAAGACTGAGCAACTACTGAACATTTTCACACTAACATTTTCACAGCTCTACTCACCAGTATTCCCATACACGGTAGATCCCCATCCCTGCCCTGAAACACAGGTTCAAAGCAACAGTATATGCTGCACATGATACAAGTCAGACCCTCCTCAAAAACAAATTATTATTAATCTTACCCTCAAGAGGGAAAGGGGAGGAGGAAATATAATAAATAAAATCACTAAGTCTGATTTTTCAAACAATCTTACTCTAAAATAAAAATAAATTAAAACATTGTTAATAATAAACTGGGGGCACGGTGGCTTAGTGGTTAGCATGTTTGCCTCACACCTCCAGGGTTGGGGGTTCGATTCCCACCTCTGCCGTGTGTGTGTGTGTGTGTGTGTGTGTGTCTGTGTCTGTGTGTGTGTGTGTGTGTGTGTGTGTGTGTGTGTGTGTACGTGTGTACTCTGTCCCCCCCCCCCCTGCGATGGGTTGGCACTCTGCCCCCCCCCCCCTGCGATAGGTTGGCACTCTGCCCCCCCCCCACGATGGGTTGGCACTCTGCCCCCCCCCCCCACGATGGGTTGGCACTCTGCCCCCCCCCCCACGATGGGTTGGCACTCTGCCCCCCCCCCCCCACGATGGGTTGGCACTCTGCCCCCCCCCCCCCCCCCCCCGCGATGGGTTGGCACTCTGCCCCCCCCCCCCGCGATGGGTTGGCACTCTGCCCCCCCCCCTGCGATGGGTTGGCACTCTGCCCCCCCCCCCCTGCGATGGGTTGGCACTCTGCCCCCCCCCCTGCGATGGGTTGGCACTCTGTCCAGGGTGTATCCTGCCTTGATGCCCAATGACGCCTGAGATAGGCACAGGCTCCCTGTGACCCGAGAATAGTTTGTCTAAGCGGTAGACAATGAATGAATGAATAATAGACATCATGTGGACGGCACCTGGGAAAGAAGGCAAGATGGTGGATGCAGTGTGATGATCTAAGCAATGTTCTGCCTGGCAGGGCATTGGGTCCTGGCATTTCTGTGGGTGTTACTTTGACACATACTGCCCACCTAAACATTGTTGTGGACCAAGTACACCACTTCATGGCAACGATATTTCAAATAGCATTGGCGTCCTTCAGCATGATAACCTCCAAATCCCTCAGATCTTAATCCAATAGAGTATCTGTGGGATCTGATAAATATTTAGTTTATATATATATATATATATATATATATATATATATATATATATTTTTTTTTTTTTTTTTATATATATATACATATATATATTTATTTATATATTTATATATTTTTATATATATATATATAAAATAATATGAGACCTTTCTATCAGAACCAGTATTAACTGAGCAACAGTAGCTTGTCTGTTGGATCTGACCGCGTGCATCAATGAGCCTTGGCTGCCCATGACCCGTCGCTGGTTCACCACTGTTCCTTCACCACTTTTACTAGATACTGACCACTGCAGACTGGAAATACCCCACAAGAGCTGCAGTTTTGGAGATGCTCTGATCCAGTCGTCTAGCCATTACAATTATATGTAAAGATGGCGGTGATGTGTGTTTTTGAGGTCAAAAATGGGAATCTGTGTCTGTTTTGTTGTGTCTGTGTTCAGCATTGAATATCTTTGTCATGTCACACTCCACAACGGTGTTTAATGGTTCGTATGAAAGTAGACACCCAGACTTTTAAGAATTTGTAGTTTTTCTTAAGTATTTCTGTTTTTACCCAGCCTACCAGGAGCAATATTTTCATAGAAAAGTTCCTGAAAAACATAAATGGAGTTTTTTTTACACAAATCTTCAAAGTAAATGGTGATACCAAACTCATTTCTGCTCTCTATTTTACCAGTTCACTTTGTCAATTAATCAATGTAGGTTAATCTTCCCGCTGATTCTAGGCTCATGCTGTTTGGTCTGCTCCTGTGGTCAGGCCACACAGGTCACCCTGAGGCTAGATTGACTGAGAATGCTAGCGTGGATTTGTGGATAGTGTGGATAATCTTATGCTTGGATTCTAGCAGAACCCATGTGCAGTATTGGTATGCGTTGAGAAAACTAGGACAGACAGCAGTGATCCTGCTCAGGCACTGTGGGCATTTCAGAAATGGGTCATCATTGTACAGCTGGACCCCAAAGTATGTGGGGAACAATTTGTGAATAAAATGAACACATCTGAAGAGAAGGTTTATTTATAGTATTATTTATTTTTTTAGTAATATATATTATTTGTATGTTTATGTATATATATCTTACACATATAAATCTAGGTATTTTGCAACATTCTTCACACATAATAACCAGTACAAGTCCAGATTTTGGCAATCCAGTGCTGACAGATGCTCAGGATGGATACTGAGAGGAAGCTTAAATGCAGTCAGTACCTTAGGACACAAACTACATGGAAATTTAAATGTAATCAAGACTACAATGACTGAAAACTACATCTTCACTGCCACTGCTTTTCTCTTCACTGCAAATACAATCAAGTGTCAACAACACTACAATCATTATGAGGTAAATGTGATAGTTTAGTCAAACCAAATAGAAATCAGATTGAAATATTTCCGGCTGACACAGATTTGACCGTCTTCAAGTGAAAGCACAAGACAGAGATTTGAATATGTGCTCTAAATCCCTTGTTTGTCTCCTGTGATTGCTCCAAGCTCCCTCTCGGTCTGTCTTGTGATATGCTTGTGTGTTGCACGGAAAACTCTGATGCCAAAAATAACTCTATTTTAAAGGATTTGTACAAAACATACCTGACCAGAAAAAAAAAGACAAAGAAGATTACAAAACTGAAATACAGATGGGTGACAAATGAAAGAAAAAATACACCAACATAAAGTGCCTTTGGTTCTGGGTTGCTACAAGCTGCCAGAGAAGTTTGTCATAGGTCAGACAAGTTCCTGGAAGAATGTACACCAAGTTTTCCTCAAACTGGTGTTTCGGTGGTGACACACTAGTTGAAAATCTCCCATAGGTGTCTAATTGGGCTGAGATGCGGTAAAGGCCGTTGTCATGTTGTATGTACATAATTTTCATCCTTTTTCATTAAACCATTCAGTGCATCATCCTGATGTGGGCGGAGTCATCCTGCAAGAAACTGCTCTCATCAGGATAGAAATATTTCCTCAGAGCATTAAGGTGATCAATCAGGAAAAAAAAAAACTTCCCTCGCAGTGGACATCATAAAGACCATCAAAAAGACCCAGTAGTTTAACAGACCCACTGGGTTTTTTTTTTCCCTTTAATTTGTCACCCATCTGTCCAGAATTGGAATCGCTACTCAAATAAGTACAGACACATCAGCCAGGACTAATGTCTCACTCTAGTTCTCAAACCTAACCCCCTCAGCAAAAACCACATAAATGTTTTCTAATTTTCTTAGCATTGATAAATCCTGCTCTCGTATATACAACCTGTCAACCATCACGGAGTGTTTGACTTTTTCAGAATGTTTCGACGGGGTCCCATTGATGATTATTCAACAGTGCATGAAGGCTACTAACTTATCAAGTTGGCTTCTAAATCCCTGTAAAGTAGAAACACTGCCAGAGCGTTTTTACATCAATTAAAACCAAATATAGTCTTATCGTTCACAAAACATATACACAGCTGTACCATTAGGCTAAACTAAAAATGAGCATCATATTACTCAGCTAGAAGTACTCAGGAAAAAAAATAAATGTTATATATATATATATATATCTGGTAAACATTCTTCTATCTTCCTCCAGGTCACTATTTTACCAGCCATTATAATAAAAAGCTTTCATTTAGCAGCTTCTTCCACATTCATCTTATTTCTGGTGCTAGCTTTCCTTTACTTGTGTTTAGCGTAACAGATGTTTGGAAATATCCCACCATTGGTATACTCCAAAAATATGTATATATATATATAAGTTTGTGTTAGGCACCATCTACTTAAGTGAAAGAAATGTTCTTATACGGTACCAACATCCACCATCGTCCACAGCATTGCAGTATGTAGACAGCAGCATCTCTCCAACCATAAAAAGACAAAAAACATGAACAGTAAACATGGGTCACATATTGCACGGACAGTTAAGCAGTTTAAAGTCTAAAATCAAATTCAAGAAGGTGCCTCTGAAAGAGGACCGCATACACTCTCTCCGCTAAGAATCACAGCCTCTCTGTAATCGCTTTTCATTTTAGTTCGGATTTACGAGAAAAGTCGCACTGTACACCTTTACAGTACACTGAACCCAACTCATTTCTCCCTTCTGCCTCTATATCATGCCTCCAGTTTGTCAGGTGGAAAGATCTGATTTGATAAAAGTCCAGAATCTGGAGGTTCTGCTGATGAAAGGGCTGCACAAGCTACAGGAGGAGTTAGAGAAGATCTGCTTTTCAGGGCTGGACCTTGAAGGCCAGGAGCTGCTCTGAGTGCATGTTGTTGAGCGAGCGTAGCTCAGGCAGTTTGAGAAGCAGCTTGGTAAAGATGGCACTCTCGTTCGGGTGGCTCTGTGTGATGAGACTGCGCAAGGTGCGGATCAACGACTCCTGTAGAGCTTCTACTGACTTGGCGTTCTCCAGGCCTGAGCGGTCTGCGGAAACACACAAGCGGGTCGGGGTCAGTTTCTTTAATCAAGGAATATCCAAGACTAATATTTCTCTTTGTTAGATGCTAAGGTTACTAAGCCTAGTTTAATAATAAGCTTAAGATTGTGGCAGACAATAATTTTGCCAGATATTTTAAACACTTATTTTTAGAAAGAAAAAAAATGACTGCCTATAGAAATATAATTAATGATATAATCTTTGTTATAGAAAAATCTCATAATATTAGAAAAATTAGCTATATTAGGTCGCATCATTTCTGCACTGTACATATTGGACATACTGTTATTATTTTTCCTCAGTTGACCATATATTGCATTTATTTTCTTGTTTAAAGTGGCATTTGTTTTATTTCCTAGAAGGCTGAAATACAGGACAATTTGGTCACCTGTCATGGTAACGCTTTCATTTCCTAAACTAACAATATACTGATTTAATGAATATTAATAATTCATGGATTTTTCATGAATAAACCATAAGTAAAGTTTAACAATACACAAATTACACAATTATTAAGTAATATTTGTGTGCTTTAAAAATACATCAGCACTGACTGTATATTCAATCCATGACTTCACATGAATTAGCACATATTAAACTACAGCATGCTCATAAATGATGATAATATACTCCTCTCTGGTCTCCAGGAATAAATGTTGTTGATGTACTTTTCAGGCTATATTGTTAATTTGGAAAATTACTAAATGTATACATGTTCATTTTTATTGACTTCATTTGATTGATGCCATATTGTTTTATTTTGTTGCCATATGAATATTTACTTATGCAAAGCATCTTTGAGTATATTGAAAAGCACTCTACAAATAAATATTATTATTATTATTATTATTATTATTATTAAGGTTTTGCTTCGTTCTGTAATGTTATGTACAGGCAGTAAGTAAATGAGAAAGGGAATGGGATATTTGTGTGATTTTCACAGGTTATGTTATGAAACCTGTTCAGTAAAGTGTGAAAATATCTAAGAAGCTTCACAATCCTTGAGAGAAATGGAAAGGATGTAGTATTTACAATTTCTAATTAACTCATTTTCTACTTGTTTTGATTTGTTACAGATTTGTTGATCACTACTTGGATTTTAACTGCTCTTCATACCGGCATTTTCCTAATAGGATGAATGAATCATGTGTGTATGGATGCAGACTTGTCTTATATTTCTGTCAAACTGTGAGGGGAAATGACAAAACGGGATGTGTATCGTACCTGCAGAGACAAGTACAACTGCAGTGAAGAGGCTCATCTCCTCCTCACTGAGGTCCAGAGCTCGCAGCTTCTCGCTGAAATCCAGCATAGAGTTGAGCAGGTCACCGGCACCCATAGAGCACAGCGTCTCCACACTATACTTCTTCCCGCTCAGGAAGGTCACAGTGCGCTCCTTCACGTCAAACAATGATGCGAAACGTACCACCAGCACCTGCCCCGGGAATACAAAGTGCCACATTTGTATGCATGACATAACTCACGTGTAATAGAATTCATATATCTGTGTGTACATTGTGAAGGCAGGGGCGTGGATGAGCACCGGGTTGTGAATGAAACTAGGAAAAAAGACCAGTTACATAAATAAAATTTACCTAAACATTTGAGAGGCACATACCTCAAAAGTACCCGCTTTGAGGAGACTGATCTGGTCGTGCTGTGACAGCTCCCTGAATCCGGGGATGCGTTTGGCAAACTCCACCACCTCCCTTACAGCTGGAGTGAAGCTCATGGAGAACTCCTCCCAGATAGCGTGTCCTGATTTATGTGGGTCCACATAGGGAGAAGTGTTCATGGGACACACCTGGCACAGGAAGCAGCAGACATATAATAATAATAATAATAATAATAATAATAATGTCATTGCATGAAACATAGGAACTGACTGTTCCTACATTTCCTATAAGATTCAGACGTACTCACCAGATGCATTCGGTTTCCTCCACTCCAAGCTGGACCAGTGTAGCTCGCATTGGCTCGGGTTGAGTTGGAGTTGTGCGCCCGAAGCGGCTGGCCAATAACAGAGGCAGAACATGGATAACTTGGGTCAGCATTGGCGAGCAGCTGGACATGGCACTGACCGCTGGAGGCACTGTTGCTCACTCTAACAGGGCAGTGGCTGAGAGAATTATGTTCCTGTGCTGTTTCTGGAGTATCCTGAGGAGTGTAGTGTAAACGTTGGTGCTGGCGTGTCACTGTAGCCATGTTATTATGATGGTTCCAGACCTCTTGCGTGTTGTCCATAATGCGTTCAGCTTCGTGACCCGGCCTCGTCCCCGTGCCGACGACCTCTTCTTCGCCACTGTCTGTGGCACTGGATGAGTCAGAGCTTGGGCTTGTGTCCATTGGAAGTGAAGGCTCAGGGTCATTGCTCAGCTCAGATTGGCTGCTTTGAGGGGAAGAGACAGGGGAGAAGGAAGGAGGAGCATGAGCTGTTGGCTTTGCTGGACAAGCTTGAGTCTGGCTGGTGGAAACTGGAGGACTGCTGCCATGCAGCTGGCTGTTGTTCATCATGTTGTTCATGGCGCTCTGCATCTCTAGCAGCATGCGCTGTTTCTCTCGCTTCGGGATACGGCCGAAACGCACAGCTGTAGAGAACATAACCGTATGATGTAGTTAATGAACTACATACAGTGTCTTTACACATAGTATATTATCATACTAGAAAATACTGCAACTGTCTGTAAGAAAAATGTTTAAAAATGTTTTTTCTTAAATTTCTTGTGTGTGTAGAATCCTGGAAAAAATCTTTACAAGGGCAAATTCTGATATATTCCAATGTATATAGTTCTACGGTTGACATATATTAGAATATATTACTTGTTTAAAATTTTTAAACAATTTACATTTATATTAAATTTACCTTACTGTTTGTATGGGTTTTTATTTTTCATTTTGAGTTTGCCTTTTTGTAAAGCCTTTTTTGAGATTTATTCAGGGTTCAAAATTTTTTGTTGTTTTTTTTTTGTTTGTTTAAACAAAACTTTAACCTGTATTTTTATATTTTATGCTTTTAAGCTAATCTTCTCCTTGGAAATTTCACAACAAAAAAATACATAAAAAAATGTCCTAAAAACACTAATTTAATAAGTAAAACATTTTGTAAATACAACACAGTAAAGCTACATTTGTACAATGTGTATTAAAATATAAGCAAAATTCATAGTTAAATTTAAGTTCATTTAATGTTAAGTTTAATATGTTCCATAATAAACCTAAAGACTTGCCTGAACTGAAATTTGTTTCTCTTTTGCATAACAAATAAAGTTTCAAACTCTGTTCATGTTTAAGTGAAAAAAGAAATAAAAACCTCATGTAACACATAGGTGTGCAGACCAATTGTAAATACATCACATCCACAGACATGATGATCAAGAAAATAAACCACTCTGACAGATTTCCCACATGAGCACAATCAAGCCCAAATGCCTTTAAAAACACCATCAGCTAGTTTTTTAGGCACAGTTAGGTTAGCTACTCAGCGTCCCAAAACCATGCACCTCTTAAAAGTAGACACTCGCTTCAGTTAACATTTGGGGAGTGGATAAATTTCAAGGGCCAGACGCAGCCTTCTTAAATAAATAGTTTAGTTTTACTGTGAATGACAATCACTCGGGTCATCTGGTCATTTAGATGAGTACAGCCTTAAAATAATGCTTGTACACTGATGTTCATTTAACTGTGACTATCTAATATTATATTGCAGGAAAAATCTGTCTAGAGTACAACAGCCTATTTTTAGCTTAAGGTAGCTTGTTGGTGCTGGGCCCTTGATTAAGTCCCTTAGCCTTCTCTTCTCTTCTCATCTCCATCAGCACGTGAACTGAAACGCAACACCTGGAGCTATGCAGTAGAAAAGAGGTTAAAATAGTCCAAAGGCTTGGAACTGCTCATATAAACATTACCCTAGCAACACTGAGCAACATGCACACCAGAGTGAAACACACTTTCTCCAATCCCAGGATTTTTGGTAGGAGGAACTAGATCATGGCTGACTCCACCCATGACGTTTTAGGTCTGCAGCAAGGTGCACTTGGTTTCATGGAGAAGTATAATTCGATATACAAACTTATACGGCAAACTGAGCGTGCTCACCGTCTCTCGACATGCCGACCAGCAGACACTTCTTAAAGCGGCACTGCTGGCATCGGTTCCTGTTGATGCGCATGATGGGGCAGTTCTCATTCTTAAGGCACTTCTTGTACTGGATGTTCTGTTGGATACTCCTACGGAAGAAACCCTGGTTGAAAGAACGACAGAAAGCAAAAGACAAGAAATGAGTAAGTCAGACAGGGACGGACAAGGTCTACAAGGTGACTGTAACCACACAGGCAGTAACGAATGCAGGGGCATCAGGACAGAGAGAGAAACAGGTGTGAAATGGTGCGAAATCAGCAAACGTTAGGATAAAAACAAGATCAAATGTACTTTGACAGAAACTGGTTTCTCCTGGAGTTAAGAATGCCGTGAGAAGCGGGTTGATCTTTTCTGCTGTGGACAGGCTTCAGGATGACCGGCTTCGAACAGCAAGCCAGCAGCTTAGAGTGGTGTAGTAAAGTCATCTCTGTTTATACTGTCAAATAAGACAATGCCCTTGTCCAAAATATTCAAATTAAATACTGCGAGGTGAGTTTATACAAGTGGAAGATATTCACTTTAACAGCAGGTATGAGCTGACAGATTTTATTTGAGCTAGTAAGTCTATTATGTTTGAAGACTTGTTAGGGTGTAGTGTACAAATGTATACTTTCTCTTGTTTTCATAAAGTCATAGTGCCCTTTTAAATTTTATTCAGTTTAAACATGGCTCACACTTGAAGCTAATATGATATTAAAAATTAATTAATTAATAAATAAATTAATTAATATAATAATAATAATAATAATAATAATAATAACTATTATTATTATTAAATAAAAAGAAAAGAAATTTGAATAAAATCAAATATAAAAATAAACATGCTTTTAAATGAGATTACTTTGTTTGTTAAATCGGTCTTTGTTGTTTTTGGGGTTTTTCAAAGGAGAGATGGTTGGAGCTAATTGCATTAATGATTCAAAAACATGAAAACATTTTTAATTTCAGAGGCCGGCTAAGTCATTACACTCAGCCATAATCTAGGCGTTAGATCATCTCTCTCTCTCTCTCTCTCTCTCTCTCTCCAAATATAAATAGAAACTTTAATCTGGTATCATGTTACAGAACGAGAAAAAAGGTGTCAAAAACACAATCAAGTGCCAAAAACTAGATAGACTAAAGAACACTGAGTGTATGCATATGTAAAAGGCACACAATAGTGTACCATAATGGACTGATCCTACATAATGTCTAAAGAAGCTTGGATTGCAAAATACAATGGACAAAGTGACAGAAATGGAGAAAGATGAGAGATAATAAAATGGTGATGAAAAGGAAGATGATGAAACGAGTACGAGGAAGTCGTGGTTAAAAATAAATAAAAAATCATGAAACGCAAGCCAGGCTACACACAGCCCTGAATTTCATTAACCCTTTATTTGATTCTAATTTTTTCTGGATTTTTCTGAATTGTTCGACTCCAGAGAACACTTCATGTCATGTTGACAATATTCTTCATCCAAACATAGATGAGTAGGAATAACTTGATTGATTGATTGATTGAAAAGCCGACCAATTTTTTTGCAAATCAAATGTTTACTACGTCTCTTTTTCTAAATGGTTCAGCATATTGTAATGCAGCATTTCTATTCATTCACAGCAGTGGTGTGGTGTATATTTCTGGCATTGGTGGCTCAGTGGTAGGTTTCTCGCCTATCATGCGGAGGGCCCAGGTTCGATTCCCAGCCAATGCCTCAACCCCAGCCACTGGTTGCAGTGCCGGTCCCAAGCCCGGAAAAATGGGAGGGTTGCGGCAGGAAGGGCATCCGGCGTAAAACCTGTGCCAAGTTGTTGTGCGGACCAATTGGTACGCTGTGGCGACCCCGAACAGGGAGCAGCCGAAAGCAACTTCTAGTGTGGTGTATATTTCTGTCACTTACAGTTTGTCAGCACCAAAACTACAAAGTAAATAAATAATTCATGACATTTATATTCATTTGCTACTGTGACATTATTGTGACAGTCATGTTGACAGCTGATCAGTGGAGTACGAAAATGTTTTTTTTATTCCTGTTTATGGAAAGAGTTTAAGCCTAACCCAAATGTTCAGGATTTTGTCTGTGTGTTTGAAGAAGAAAGCCATGAAGAAAGAAAGTCTGGCTTTAATGTGATAGGTTGGAGGGAGATAAAAAAAAAAAAAAAACATAGAGCTGGAGAAAATAGGCTTTATGACCTTACAACACAATTCGGTGTCAGATGATTTTAGATTCAAATCCCAGCACCACCAAAATTGCCACTTACCCCAGAGCCCTTAACTCTAAACTCCTCAGGTGTACAAAAGAGATAAAGATAAATGTACATCTCTCTGGATAAGGCTGTCTGCCAAATACCATACATGAAACAAAATGTTTTCATAAGCAAAATATTATTTAAGAATTGATTCATCGTCGATTCGTTTGAACAAAAACAAACATGACAAATGTCAAGCACAGGACTTGCAGTTGGATATATCGCATGAACTTTCAGTCTTCTTTAGGTGTGCTTTCTCACCTTGCAGCCCTCGCAGGCGTGAACACCATAATGAAACCCTGAAGCCACATCTCCACACACTTTACACAGCAACACCAGGCCACTGATCTCTGCAAAAGCAACATACTATGAGTCATAGAGAAGCGAGCTGCATTACTGCATGAAGCACCGTTTTTTGCAAAGATTTAATCCATTCAAGATTTCTTGACAGCGATATTGTCATCTCTTAATAACCGAACCCTGGTATATAGCTCTGACCTACAGAGGGTGCATGTGTATGAACTGAAGCATGTCTCATTGTCTCATTACTACTTAGTCTAGCATATTATACTTACTTACATTCAGAAGGCAATAACTGAGAAAAGAAACGAGAAGTCATTTACTATATGTTAATAAAGACCACAGACTTTTTAAAAATGACATTTAGTAGGTGTACTCACTGGTGATACCAGATTTGGTGGTAGATGGAGAGCGCGTCTTGGTCGTGCTGTGATTCTGAGGCTGGGAGAAGCTGGCTGCGTCTACCTGCTGTCCGGTGTGGCGGTTGGAAAAAGACGCACTAGGGGAAGAAGACGAAAACTGGTAGCTGCTGTTGGAGCTGTCACTGTGGCACGATTCGGGGCTGGAGGCTGAACTGGATGAGCTGATGTAGGCAATAACACCTCCTGATGGAAAATCACATGAGTTAGAGGTGAAGCTCTTGCGTAACTCTGAACCATGTTCAGTTTGGGCTTCGGAATAACACTCTGAATACACAACTGTGGTTGTGCATGTTGCATTCAGTCAGGTTTTCATTTTCCAAATGAAAAACAAAAAAAGAATAAAATTTTGTTTGCTTGTTCATAGCACATAGTAAAATAGGAAATTAATATCTTTTATCAAATCGTAAGTAATTGTTTCTACTTTTTTTAGATCACTCATGAATTAAAAAAAAAAAACAGCAGTACAACTCAACATAAAATAATCTGGAAATTAGCTATATTATAGCCTATTATATGGTGAAGATGTGCGTTCGGCAACCATATTCTGTTTTAATTAATAATGTAATAAAAGGGCTCAATACAGAAAAACATTTTGTGAGATTAAACCTGCAGCAGCTTGAAATTCAGTTCTTATTTTCAACCACTGTTCTGTCCTCCTTTACTGTCACCCTCTTGCTATTTTTAAAAAGCACACAGTGACACATATTAGCTGTACATCAAGCACTGTTTAATCTACCTTTCTTGTTCAATCTACCCAGTAATATACATATGTGGGTTGTTCGTTTATTTAAGCTTTATTTAAGTTTATTTTAGATGAAATTGAATCATTGAATGAAATTGAGTGCTATTACACAACATTTTCTATATTAAAACCCAAAACTGCACTTTTTCACTCAGAAACAGAAAACAAATGAACATGGACCCAACTGAGAAACCGGTTCAATATACTTAAGGGAAAAGTCATTTAATTCTTAATAACAACTGATTAGTATTAAATATAATATAAATAAAAGTCAAGAAATGCCTTCATCCCATAGTGCATCCTGGTGCCTGGTAAGTGATACAAACACACCCGGCCATCCACGTGATGTAAAAGAAAACATGATTTATCAGACCAGGCCACTTTCTTCCTCCAGTTCTGATGCTCATGTGCGCATTCTGACCAGTCTGCAGCTACACAGCCCCACACACAGCAAGCTGTGATGCACTGTGTGTTTTGACACCTTTCGATCATAGCCAGCACTAACTTTTTGTGCTGCAGTAACTCTTCTGTGGTACTGGACCAGACAAGTTAGCCTTTACTAGCCCTATGCACATCATGAGCCTGTCCCTAGAGTACTGGTCGTCCTTCTTTAGACCACTTCTAGTAGGTGCATATACAAAAGACCTGCTGTCTGAAGCTCTGACCCAGTCATCTAGTCATCACAATTTGGCCACATCAACTTCAATGTTCACTTGCTGCCTAATATATCCCACACCTTGACAGGTGACACTGTAATGAGATAATTGATGCTATTTACTTCACCTGTCAGTAGTTTTAATGTCATAATGGCTGATCGGTGTAATGCTTGCTGCTATGTTGTTATCTAACAAAGCCCTTGATCGCATGATGGGGGATGTGGAATTTACAACCTGTTAACAAAGTTAAAAAATAATAAAAATCTCTGGCACCAATAAGCAGACAAAATATTCATGTACACTGTACAGTTTTTTAATCAGCGCTGAGGGTTCAACAGATCTCTGGCTACAAAATATTCAGGAACTCCTAGTTAAATAATTGCATCATGTTAGTATACAGTAACACGCCATTTATACGGTAAGAAAATTCTCCGTTCAACTGCCTTATTCTCAGGAAGAAAGTAAATTAATTAGAATTATTTGAGGGGGTTTTCATGAATTATTTCTGAACTAGTTTAACCTGAAATCTGCCTCCATTCCCTGCAGTTAGGTAACTCCATTACATAATTGTCCTTTCAGGAGGGTGCAGCTAAACAGACTACAATGATGACGATTCAAAGGCACATGAGAAACGTGAGACACGTACAATCCAGTTAGAAAGGTTTACTTCAATGGGGGGGGGAAAATATATACAATTTGGATAAAAGCAATACATTTATGTAGAGAACTCAACAGGTTTTCCCGGAAGAAGCTCTAAATCCTAGTATAATTCTTGTTCACAAATATTTAATAGGTAATATGACACTATTGTACTACTTTAAGTGAGACTTTCATACATATGAAATGAAAAGGAATGATAGATTTTCACACACAAAATGGCTGCATTGTTTAAGCCCTTATTCAGTATCATTAGGGATGTTATGTAGTCATGTTCAACGTGATAATTGAAATGTGCACACAAGAGAAATGTGACATTTTGTTAGACTTAGATATGACCTGAATGCATACATTAAGTGGTAGAGAGAGAGAGAGAGAGAGAGAGAGAGAGAGAGAGAGAGAGAGAGATGTTGAAGACACTTCAGAAGTAGGTCACCTCTCAGACAGACTGTAGTCGTCTCACGTGTATCCGCAGCTTGAGCCGCACCACCTCGCCGTGCAAAATTATGCAATACCTACGTCACGGCGCTTGTGGACCAATCAGAGAGCACGCACGGGTAGCGTAAACACACTTGCACATGGCTAGGGCGAAGTGTCCATGTGAATTGAGCAACTGCAATGCCGTCCAAGGCAGATGTCTCTATATGTGCTATAACAACAGCCAGCGCTGACACTCTTAACCCACTTCGGTTTTTAAGGTCGAAAATGAGCAAGCAGACACGCAAACAACCGAGCAGTCGATAGATATCACTGTTATCTTTGTGTCTTTTGAATTAGCCGTAATAGCAACAGTAGCTGGAACCCCTTTACAGGAAGTGGACTAACAAAGTAACTAATAAATAAATAAATCTTACCAGCCTTTGTTGATTCCATGTCTTCCGACAACACAGAGCTGTTTCCGTGTCGCGTTCAAAACTTTCTGCTCGCTCTGAATATAAAATGAAAATGTCACTAGCTTGTTCGATGACTGGTTTTAAACGGAGAACATTTTTTTCTGTCTCTGAAATAATAATTATTATTTTTTTTAAACAACAACCAGATATCCCGAGGATTAAATGTTTACTGTTTAGATTTCATTCCATCTGTTGAAGATCCAGAGAATTAAAACAGCTCCGCGACACAAATCATTTAAAAACGATTCGACACACTACTTCGTGAACTCTGCACGACTCTTTCAGTAAAAGGGGAAAAAAGAAAAGAGCAATCCGATTCAAATAAACCTGAATACACAGAGATGAGGGCTCAGCTACACAAACTGATCGACTCTGTAGCGCTGTGCTGACTGTTGTGTTTCGAGTAAAAGTGCTCATTGCGGCCCATGTGACCCAGTTCACCGGCTCCTCCTTCATTGCGCTTTTGCATTGGTGTCAATGTAACCCACTGACACACTTTCACAGCGCAAAGTAACGCACCATTCTGAGTGTGCACTCTAGGGCTCCCCAACATGAGCTCGTTCATTCACACTCACACTCACACTCACACACACACACACACACACACACTGCCTGGTAAGAAAATTAGAACATGCATATAGGACATGGCAGTGTGACATGAGATGATTTAACATTGACCTATAAAAGTTAAAATCCCCTATAGAGTACAGAGTAAATCCTGGTCACTAAATGGGGAAATGGTGCTGGATGAGTAAGCTTAAAGGAAATGAAGTCCTTTACAGTTTTTAAGTGCACAGTTTGTACTTAGAAATATGCTTAAAATATAAATCTGCATGTATGTGTGGTATTAATCTTTTTATACATGAAAATAACTGTCACATTCAAGCTATTTAATATCTATTCATTTGAATATTATGTACTGTAGTTTGGTGAATTTCAACTGAAAAATGAGAGAGAGAGAGAGAGAGAGAGAGAGAGAGAGAGAGAGAATACACCGATCAGGCATAACCACCTGCCTAATATTGTGTTGTCCCCCCTTTTGCTGCCAAAACAGCCCTTTCTATCAGAACCAGCATTAACTTTTTTTCATTAACAAATTTGAGTAACAGTAGCTTGTCTGTTGAGCCTTGGACACATCAAAGAGCCTTGGCCGTCCATGACCCTGTCACCGGTTCACCACTGCTCCTTCCTTGTTCCACTTTTGATAGATACTGACCACTGCAGACCGGGAACACCCCACAAGAGCTGCAGTTTTGGAGATGCTCTGATCCAGTGGTCTAGCCATCACAATTTGTCCCTTGTCAAACTCGCTCAAATCCTTACACTTGCCCATTTTTCCTGCTTCTACCACATCAACTTTGAGGACAAAATGTTCACTTGCTGCCTAATATATCCCACCCACTAACAGGTGCCTGATCGGTATATATAGTCATTTAAGATTAAAGGTTTTACTTTTCACTGGCATTATTGCTGAAAATATCTATTTTTAATGAAAATCTTTCTGTTAGGGGGGCACGGTGGCTTGGTGGCTAGCACGTTTGCCTCACACCTCCAGGGTTGTGGGTTCGTTTCCCACCTCTGCCGTGTGTGGAGTTTGCATGTTCTCCCCGTGCCTTTGGGGTTTCTTCCCGATACTCTGGTTTCCTCCCCTGGTCCAAAGACATGCATTGTTCAGCTGACTGGAGTCTCTAAGTTGTCTGTAGCGTGTGTGTGCCCTGTGATGGGTTGGCACTCCATCCAGGGTGTATCCTGCCTTGATGCCCGATGACGCCTGAGATAGGCACAGGCTCCCCGTGACCCGAGAATAGATCGGATAAGCGGTACAGACATTTTCCTGTTATATTTGAACTGAATACCAAGCATCTAGCATCAGCATAACGTCAGCTATCAGGAATCCAAATATGCATGGAAAATGGATAAAAATGTTAGGAAAATTATAGCAGTAATACAACAGGAGTAAATGACAAATAGGGAATGTTCCAGGCCAGAGAGGTGAGGCATCATCACTACATGTACAACAGAATCAAACATGCACTGCAATAACATGAATCCTGAATGTGTTCATACACAACAGAGAGCTGAATTCACTTTTGCGTGACCTCTGTGGAAGGTTTTAAGCATGAGGAAAACAAGTCAAACATTTGCAAGGGAAATGATGACGTGTTTATTTTAGCAGTTTATTTACACTGGAGTCATGATTTCTCCCTAGTTTCTGTACTTCAAAGAGGAATGCATCAAGCATTTGCTGTATTTTTTATTCCACAGATATTACAGCTAGAATATATGGTCAAATGATGCAAGTAACAGGGGGGCACGGTGGCTTAGTGGTTAGCATGTTTGCCTCACACCTCCAGGGTTGGGGGTTTGATTCCCACCTCTGCCGTGTGTGTGGAGTTTGCATGTTCTCCCTGTGCCTCGGGGGTTTCCTCCGGATACTCCGGTTTCCTCCCCCAATCCAAAGATATGCATGGTAGGTTGATTGGCATCTCTAAACCCTCGGGGGTTTCCTCCGGATACTCTGGTTGGGAACCCCTCCCCCAATCCAAAGACATGCATGGTAGGTTGATGGGCGTCTCTAAATTGTCCGTAGTGTGTGAATGAGAGCGTGTGTGTTCCCTGCGATGGGTTGGCACTCCGTCCAGGGTGTATCCTGCCATGATGCCTGAGATAGGCACAGGCTCCCCGTGACCTGAGAATAGTTCGGATAAGCGGTAGACAATGAATGAATGCAGGTAACAACATCAACTTGTCTGTTAGAATTTCTTCTATCTATCATTTTTCATCAGTAAATATAAGTTTACACTCACTGAGCACTTTATTAGGAACGCCTGCACACAAACACACTCTTATCTAATCAGCCAATTATGTGACAGCAATACTTCAGGCGAAGTTCATATCAATTATCAGAATGGGGAGAAAGTGTTATCTCTGTGATTTTGACCGAGCTGTGATTGTTGGTGCCACATGGGCTGGATTGAGTATTTCTATTATAACTGTTGGTTTTATGGGATTTTCTCACACAAGAGTCTACTCATAATTGTGTAATGAAGAAAAAACATCCAGTGAGGAGCCGATCAACAGAAGGAAATGTCTTGCTGATGAGAGAGATCAATAAAAATTTGTCTACAGAAAGGTTTTTTTTTGTGCATTTCAGAATGCACATGTTGAATCAAGTATACACACACACACACACACACACACACACACACACACACACACACACACACACACACAGTCTCCTCCAAAAGTATTGGAAGACATTTGGGTTTGAAATCGAAGGATGAATATGAGAAAATAGCTTGCATTTGCTATTATTTATCTAGGTGTGTTAAACAACTTCAAACACGGCACCTTTAAGTTCGAGATCAAGAGCTGGCAGAAAGGCTAACTCAGATACACACTCTGTACAATTGTGGCGAGCAGAAAAGCATCTCAGAATGCACTACATGTTGAACCTTGAGGTGGATGGACAACAACTGCAGAAGATCAGGTCGGGTTCCACGTCTGTCAGTCAAAGAACCGAAAATTGAGACTGCACCCGGAGTTGGAGATTGAAATAAATGCTATGCTAAGTCTGTGACCTAGTGATCCTGTGTTAATGTATTCATTAATAGAGATTTCAAAGCACTCTTCTATGTCACTCTGGATAAGAGCGTCTGCCAAATGCCAGAACTGTAAATGTAAATTAATAAATGTAGCCTGTTTCTGATGAATCTCAAGTTCTGCTGAAGCACACAGATGTTGCTTCAGCAACATCAGCAGGTAGGTTCAGGATTTGAACGTTTTCTTGGCACAAAATATATTAATAGCAATCAATCACGGATGAAATGCCCCAGCACATTTGAGTATTGTTGCTCTACATGTGCATCAAATGCAGATTCTAATTTTATTTATAAACAAAATTATTTTATCATTTTATTTATACACAATTATACACAGTACAACATGTAGTGAAATGTATTTACGACTGTCCCGTGATGGAAATAAAAAATGTAAAACTAGAATATAAAATATAAGAAATACAACTGAAATAAAAATAGAAAACTAGAATAGAAAATATAAGAAATAATTTCAATAAATTGGGGCACGGTGGCTTAGTGTTTAGCACGTTTGCCTCACACCTCCAGGGTTGGGGGTTCGATTTCTGCCTCTGCCGTGTGTGTGGAGTTTGCATGTTCTCCCCGTGCCTCGGGGGTTTCCTCTGGGTACTCTGGTTTCCTCCCCCGGTCCAAAGACATGCATTGTAGGTTGATTGGCATCTCTAAATCGTCCGTAGTGTGTGTGTGTGTGTGTGTGTGTGTGTGTGTGTGTGTGTGTGTGTGTGTGTGTGTGTGTGTGTGTGTGTGCCCTGCGATGGGTTGGCACTCCGTCCAGGGTGTATCCTGCCTTGATGCCCAATGACCCCAGAGAAAGGCACAGACTCCCCGTGACCCGAGAATAGATCGGATAAGCGGTAGACAATGAATGAATGAATGAATTTCAATAAAAATGTAAAACTAGAATTTTTAAATATTAGAAATACACAGAAGAATCTAAAATAAAAAGAATATAAGAATATAATACAAAATATAATATAACACAGACTATCATTATAATATATATATAAAAATAAAAAATAAAATAAAAATAAACAATAGAATAGAATAATAACGGAATAAGCAGAATTCTTATTCTATTCTACTGTTGTTTATTTTTATTCTATATTTTATTATTATATATTGTATAATGATATTATTATTGATATTAAATACAGGGGGGGCTTCATTGTGGGGGGCTTCATTGTGGGGGGCTTCATTGTGGGGAGCATGGTGGCTTAGTGGTTAGCACGTTTGCCTCACACCTCCAGGGTTGGGGGTTCGATTCCTGCCTCTGCCGTGTGTGTGGAGTTTGCATGTTCTCCCCGTGCCTCAGGGGTTTCCTCCGGGTACTCCGGTTTCCTCCCCCAGTCCAAAGGCATGCATTGTAGGTTGATTGGCATCTCTAAATTGTCCATTTTGTGTGTGTGTGTGTGTGTCCTGTGATGGGTTGGCACTCCATCCAGGGTGTATCCTGCCTTGATGCCCAATGATGCCTGAGATAGGCACAGGCTCCCCATGACCCGAGAGTAGTTCGGATAAGCGATAGACAATGAATGAATGAATATTAAATACAATTATATATTGTATTTTCTATATCCCTTCCTGGCCATAATTTCCTCATATTCTAATGGATATTTACAGCATGATAATACACCGTGTCACAAAGGAAGCGTCTCAAACTGGTTTCAAGAACATAATGTGTTCAGTGATCATTTCCCAGTCACACCTTTGTGTTGAGGTAGAACCGCATAAACATGCATCTGAAAAATCTGCAAGAACTGTCTGATGCAATCGTTTCAGCATGGACCAAAATCTCTAAAAAAAAATTTCCAACACCTTCATCCATGCCATGAAGAGCTGAGGATGTTTTGCGAGCAAAGTGAGGCCCTACCCAGTGTTAGCACATCATTTCTAATACAGTAGTGCTTCTATTCTACATATAATGTTTTCCCATTATATTTGCATTACGCTCTCCTATTCAAAATCTATTATTCTTTGGGCATATAAAGAACAATCTGCTTACACTAGCAAGCAAAGGACAACCAACAAATATGACAAAACTAAATCCTGTATATTTACTACCTCACTAACACATTATATAGCATCCTATAGCATCCCAAACACGCATCCTGTAATGGAACATTTCACTAGGGTTTTTTCTTTTTCTCTGGATGGTGGATTGTTCTTTGTTAGAAGCAAACCAGTGCTGAGTTTATTTTGAGGCATGTTTGTGATGTTTTGGTAGTTGTACTGCATTTGGTTAACAAATGAACTGTTGTGCTATGCTACATGGGTGTGACAAAGATTTGTGTGTTATGATTTGAAGATACTCCAGACTTTGCATGAGGCTCATGATTATACTATAATAAACTATGAATACTTAGGATCTGGAGACCTTTACGAGAACATCTTTATTTCCCTTGAAGCTTAAGAATGCTTGCAGACAATCCTGTTCAAAGAAATACAGCGAGACTGAAAAGTCGCTGGATCGTAATGTTCTAATCTAGAGATCAGACGATACATTAAGACATACAGTTAACGTAAATGTATACACTGAAAACACTTAAAAATAGTCCATTACTGAGTATAAGACCATGATGAAATCTCCATGATATCATTGCACATGAGGATACAAAATTTAATGCATATAATTAATTTACAACTTAATCTCCCAGAACCCACTGCTATATCCAACCTTATAAACTATACAGCCAAAAGTATGTGGACACCTGATATTCACACCAACATCCTGGCTCTTCCTGAAACTTGTGCCACAAATTTAGAACACCACTATTGTCTCAAATGTCTCTGAATGCTGAAACTTTACAATAGACTTTCAGAGACTCAAACTTGTTCCAGCATGACAAATGCCCCTGTGCACAGAGCTCCATTAAGACATGGTGGGGAGGTTAAGAGGCCTGCACAGAGCCCTGACTCTGACTCAACCCCACTGTACACCTTTGAGATGAACCAGAACACCAACTGAACCCCAAACCTCCTCACTTTTACATCATAAATGCAAGTTCTGTGAAAAGACAGACCTCCATGTATTGACTGCAGCTTAGCTCAATACTGCAGTAAACTATAAAGATATTTATGAATATAAAAAATTCTGTAGATTTTGGTCATGTCCACTGTGACTGGATATCCTTAGGTAAATTGTTAAAAATTCACAAGCATCTATGGGTTTAAACATGAGAAACTCAAATTTTGAGACATTTGCAAGCGAAATTAAGATGTGTTGTGCAGTTTATTTAATCATTTTTCCCTCACATATTCCTGACCCTAAAAAGTGGAACATTTCTACACTTATTAACCAGGAAAGGATCAAAAATTTTCTATATTTTTGTTGCAATAAAGGCATTAAAGCTAGAGCTCATGATCAAATGTGGCTATAAATATACATAGGCACACTCACTGAGCATTTTATTAGGAACACCTATTCAATCACGCAATAATCATATATTACTGAGAAACACCCACTTAGGAAAAACTCAGTATGATCACAATCAACTTGCTAAGTGTAAGAAACTATGTACATTTGAAATTCAGCAATACTAGAAAACTTTCATAATGCTGATAAAATGTGTTGGTGAAAATTCCAACCACTACACACCAAAAAAACTGACATGAGGCAGTAAGTGGACCATATAAAGGTACTTTATTCTGATGAATGTACAGATGTTCAACACACTCTTTAGCGGTAACGGTGCAGCTGCAGAGTGTTGCGTCTCCTCCAGGCTGCACGACGAGAGCCACCGATGGTGAGGTGGAACTTGTGGCCCTTGCCCAAACCACGGCTCTTCTTGCCGGCTGACGTGAGGCCACGCATTTCCCTGTGCTTGTGCACGGCCTTTGTGATCCATTGTGTGTCGGGGTTGCGTCTGATGGCCTTGTGGAAGATGTCGATCAGGATCACCTCGAAGAATTTGTATGTGGAGTCTTCTCCCACCCAGTACGAGTTCAGCACACGAAGACCACCACAGTGACGGCCAGCACGCTCCTAAGGAACAGCAAAAATAAAATCCTGTTAAACACTGCTTACAAACTAGTCTTTCCTAACCTGTTCAAACTAGAACACAAAAAAAAAATAAAAAATTAAGGGTAGTGTATAAATTAAACGAAAGTGGATTTAGTCCTTCTTGTACATCCACCTTAGTTACAACTATTCTCACACCTGCCATCATAACAAGCCTGAAGAGAAAATCTCACGTGTATTAGCATATTTTGAAAAACTTGCACATTTAAGGTTTAGCATGTCCAGAGGCATGTCACAGCTGAGAAAGTTGAACTTTATGCAAATCTGGAGCAACTCTGTGCAGCGACTAGCAATGGGAGTGAAGACTGCAGCGCAGACACGATCTGTGGCCAAAGAGTAACACTGCTTCTGATTCTTCAATACTGCTGAATATTTCCCTCTATTCATTTTAGCAAGAAAACTGATTTCGAATGCTTGCTGCGCCACCCGCTGAAACCTTATTGCTATGGCAACCAGACAGAGGAATGTCCATCTATATTACAGTTGTATAGTGTTCACTAAACAGACTGAAATAGGCTAGCATTTATTTTGTAATAAATGTAAAAGTACGCTCTCACTCACAGCTGCTTTGAGATCCAGAATGGTTTGCATTGAAATCAGTGTAACCATGTGCTAATATTTTCATTGTTAGCATAGCTCTCCGATAAGTAACCTACGCTATTTGCTTAATATTCTCTTGCTTATTTATTGAAATAAATTAGGACTTTTCTGGAAGATTCAAGGGGTGCTATAACATTTAGCTGCTGCAAACCAATACACAGCTTTGATAGTGCTACAGCTGAGTCTTTTATAAAAACTAACTATAATAAGATCAAGTACAATGAAGAAAAATGTTGCAGCAAAGCCAGGGGTCTAAAAACTATGAGGTTGGGTCTTGCTACACATGGATAGTGAACATCAGCCCAGTGTTTGAGAGCATACTGATCCCAAATGTGCTTGCTTTAACTGTTACTGAAACCTGTATACAGTGCTGTATACAGCATTCACGTAGTAAAGCCTCGGTCACAGAGTTTGACTTGCTATGTCATTGTGCACAAACATATTTGAAAAGTCTGACAGCGCATGATGAGGAACGTACCTCAGCGACGGACTGCAGGCTGCGCGCGAACTTGAGCTGGTTGACACCGTGGTGCACGGGCTTGCCGTATGTGGCACCCTTGGGCACGGGGCGTTTACGACCACCACGGCGCACACGCACCCGGTAGATGACATAACCTGTGAGCAAAAAAACATATCAGAACAGGAAGAACTTTAAACCAAAACAAGAACAAAATCAGGGTTCAGCTTTTTTTTCAAGTCTTCAGCTTTTCATGATCTAAAAATTTACACTTTGAACAAACCCCACAGACGTGAAAATGACACCAGAGAACTTTCCGTACCAACACTGGGCTACTTTTAAATTAATTTATACACAGGATCACACCAACACCACTGATGACAGCATCTTTAAGATTACTTTTCACACTATGCAAAATCCCCAAAAATTCTTTAACAAATAACAGAACATGGAATAACGCAAAGTCTTCCTGATGTTAAATTATACATCGAAGCCACAATAAAACTACACTATCATTCTGGCTCATGTCAAAAACGGGGTCTCAAAAGAAACATTCCTCAGTGTGAGCTTGAAGCAACCAAAATATCCTGTAGCATATTATGCTTAGGTCTTTGGCACCATCTAAGAGATTTCGCTTAATCCTACCATCTTTCTATTGGTGGATTTTAGAAAAGCTTTGTAGCAAGTTACACACTAAAAAAACATTCACACTGACTGTTCTTTGATCACAATAGCTCTGAGCAAATCAAGCTGCTTGTACCAAGACGGCTGATCCCAAAGACAAATTGTTCTGGTGTAAACTTGGGTTAAGACAGGTGTGCTCACCTTGCTTGGCCTTGTAGCCCAGTCTCCGTGCCTTGTCAGGTCTGGTGGGTCTGGGAGCACGGTGCAGGGCGGAGAGCTGGCGGTACTGCCAGCAACGGACACGCAGCAGAAAGCGCATCACGTCCGACTGCTTCTTTCTCCATAACTCCTGCATGTACTTGTACGCACCCATGATGCCTCAACTGCAAAAACAAACAAACAAGAGAATCAGCATCATGGTTCAGACTTAAATGCTTTTACACACACAAATACAAATCATCTTAAAACGCTCCAAGAGGAAACAAAGTTTCCTGTGTTATCATAGAAGAAAAAAAGTTAAACAGGAAGCTACTCACAGGCTGTGCCAGAGAATAAAAAGTGTCTAATAACACAAGTTTAGTTTCTTTCTAAAGCTGCTTAACTATGTTTAAATGACAAACCCCATGTTCATGTCAGGTGAGTGCTGCAGTTACATTTCTGGCATTTGGCAGATGCCCTTATCCAGAGACACTTACATTTTCTCTGATTTTATACAACTGAGCAAGTCAGGGTTACGGGCCTTGCTCAGGGGCCCAGCAGTGGCAGCTTTTTTGACCTGGGACTCGAACTCACAACCTTCTGATCAGCAGCCCAACACCTTCACCACTTAAACTACCACATACTCCCATGCTGCAGTGAGGCTTGTTTAGACGGAACTAGCTTGAATTAAAGGCAACACATTTTCAAACCTGTCTACAAACTTGTTTCCTTTGCAGAAATGAGAAAGTGGGAATAAAATCAAGCTCTCCCTCATTCAAAACAGTGTTTTCTGAACCATCACACAGACTGGACTTCACGTCCTTCGCCATGCGAGAATGAAGATTTAGCATAGCTGCTTATCTTCAGTATTCACACAGTACATACAACAAATATCAACAAAAAAGCTTTAATGTGAGAATGTACACATTTGTTAACACCAACAGTCGACATTATGCGTCCTAAACCTGTTAAATCTATATAAACGAGCTATACGCGTTTATCATAGCACCGCTAGCAGCGCTAACAATCATCTAAAGTCCGAATTTCACATAAAAACCCCGTTTTAGTATAAAAATCGCAACATAATGGGCAGCACTAAAGCTTCCGGGACATATATAAGAAATAATAAACCTTGATGGCATTATTTAGTATAAGATTTATAACGGATTCGAGGCTGAGAAAAATGGAAAAGTCTTTCTTACGTGATGGCGTACAAACCGGAAAGAGCGAACCCCTTACCCAGAATGCCTTATGAAAAGCTAGTGAAGGGATTTCCGGTTCAAACGTGTCTGGGTAATGTAGTTTATCATCGTGTTTGTGCGTCAATAGAAGGTTAATCAAAGAAACAACACAAACAGTATTCAGATTTCGTGTGAATAAGAAGAATTGACGATATATATGTGTGTGTGTGTGTGTGTGTTTGTGCTCTTATTCAGCCAAACAAGAACCCGGAAGTGAACAACTAATTTGATGGAACGGTAAAAAATCGGTAACATCATCAACAGAGCAGATTAATACTCGGGATTTTATCAAACACTGAGAGTCGCACAAAACTGATGTCATCATTGTGATAAAGGTATGCTTGTCTTTTTCTTGTTATAATACAGATTTATCTCTGAACACATCCTGACAGCTCGAATGAGACTTTTCAGTTTAGACTTTGACTGCTTTCGGTTTCATTTGAATGAGCTGCTTATCACGTTAATAATCCTTTATAAATCTTCTTTAGTGTTGATATAATCGACCTAGTTATGTTAAGAAAGTAGTTCCAGCATAAAAATGTTTAACGAAGCATCAATATATTGACTTAACATGAAGAGACTATGTTAACTTTGTGACTAAATGCATTCAAACACCATCAAATCTCACACACTCACAAACACTAACTGGGATATCATGCAAATTACAGAGAAGCTTCGTCTGTCTCACCATTAATGTTCATTTCTTAAGAATACATACACAAAATATATATATATATATATATATATATATATATATATATATATATATATATATATATATATATATATATATATATATATATATATATACGCACACACCGATCAGGCATAACATTATGACCACCTGCCTAATATTGTGTTGGCTCCCCACGTACATCAACGAGCCTTGGCAGCCCTTGACCTTGTCACTGGTTCGCCACTGTTCCTTCCTTGGACCACTTTTGATAGATACTGACCACTGCAGACTGGGAACACCCCACAAGAACTGCAGTTTTGGAGATGCTCTGATCCAGTCTTCTAGACATCACAATTTGGTCCTTCATCAAACTCACTCAAATCCTTACGCTTGCCCATTTTCCCTGCCTCTAACACATTACCTTTGAGGACAAAATGTTCACTTGCTGCATAATGTATACCACCCACTAACAGGTGCCATGATGAGGAGCTTATCAGTGTTACTCACTTCACCTCTCACTGCTCATAATGTTATGCTGTTATTATGCATTATGTTATGTTATTCATCCTGTACTACCCTTGTGTATATCCTATAAAATCCACTCTAGAGACTAGATGTCCCACCCCCAGGGGTATACCACGCTCCAAACTGGAAACTCCGTAGCAGCAGATATGACTCTTCTGTGCATTTTAGGTTGTGTCCTCTCAGAATATTCCCGTTTCCTAACCGTCACTTGGTTGGAATTTTTTCATTTCATAGAGGGTGGGAGTTACTTGGCTGTAGTTACATGGCAGACGCTTTTCAGAGGGCAGTTTGGGGCTGTCCCGTGCCGGAACATGAGACTGATTGAGAGGGTGATCCTGTTTTTTATACAATGTCAGGGTTTTTCCGTTGTCCATTCTACTATTCAGACATGTCATGTGCCTCTCAGTAATGACCCCGTGTCTCTGTTGCCACCAGTGTTTGATCTTGACTCAAAAATGTGTGTGTCATCTCATGGTCTAGGATATTGTCCTTGTTAAAATCGACAGATGAATGTGAAAATCCTCCATTTTTTTTTCTTGGTGTTTAACTGTGCTTATTCTTCATCTCTCTGTAGAGTATTTTCCAAGGGCATTATGGGTAAAGGCTGTAAGGTGGTGGTCTGCGGCTTGGCCTCTGTTGGTAAAACGGCGATTCTCGAACACTTACTGTATGGAAACCATACCGCAGGTCAGTTCTGATCTTCATACACAAATATTTGGAAACACTGTAAAATGTAAGACTCTGCAATGTCCATTTATTACTGTAATGTTCATACTGTTACACATGTTTACACACTCAAACTCAGCACTGATTTCTGACCAGCTGGGTCCTGAACATTTCAGTTCAGTTCAGTTTTCTGTATGTTAAATATAAACACTGCCACAAAGCAGATTTACAGAAATCTGGTTATACAGTAGATATAAGTGGGGAAAACCTCTCATCATGAACCCTGAGAGGAACCAGGAGCAATAGGAAATGCATCATCTTCTGTGTGACATCAGATAGTGGGATTATAGATGATTTACTCTTCTACAACTACATACTGAAACATTACTGTGTGTTTAAAAGATGCTCCGTACTAACAAAACAAACCTGTTTCATTTGTAGATATGAAAACATTTTGTACAGTATTAAAAAGAAAACTCCACCCTTAAACACATTAGATACTTACTTTAATAGAAATACCTGTACTGCTGCTCATCAGCCAAGCATGTGGCAGCAGTGTAATGTACATTTATGGCATTTGGCAGACAACCTTATCCAGGGTGACTTACATTTATCTCATTTATACAGCTGAGCAATTGAGGGTTCAGGGTCTTGCTCAAAGGCCCAGCAGTGGCAGCTTGGTGGTCCTGGGATTTGAACTCACAACCTTCTGACCAGTAACCCGAATCAGAATGTGGAAAAAATATGATCTCAGTGGCATGGCTGTTGGTGGCTGGTTTGAGTATTTCAGAAACTGCTGATTTCCTGTATTTTTCACACTCCTGTTTCTAGATGATACACAGAACAGTGCAAGAAACATCCAGTGAGGTAACTCAAATACAGGTGCATCTCAATAAATTTGAATGTCGTGGAAAAGTTCATTTATTTCAGTAATTCAACTCAAATTGTGAAACTCGTGTATTAAATAAATTCAATGCACACAGACTGAAGTAGTTTAAGTCTTTGGTTCTTTTAATTGTGATGATTTTGGCTCACATTTAACAAAAACCCACCAATTCACTCTCTCAACAAATTAGAATATGGAGACATGCCAATCAGCTAATCAACTCAAAACACCTGCAAAGGTTTCCTGAGCCTTCAAAATGGTCTCTCAGTTTGGTTCACTAGGCTCCACAATCATGGGGAAGACTGCTGATCTGACAGTTGTCCAGAAGACAATCATTGACACCCTTCACAAGGAGGGTAAGCCACAAACATTCATTGCCAAAGAAGCTGGCTGTTCACAGAGTGCTGTATCCAAGCATGTTAACAGAAAGTTGAGTGGGAGGAAAAAGTGTGGAAGAAAAAGATGCACAACCAACCGAGAGAACCACAGCCTTATGAGGATTGTCAAGCAAAATCCATTCAAGAATTTGAGTGAACTTCACAAGGAATGGACTGAGGCTGGGGTCAAGGCATCAAGAGCCACCACACACAGACGTGTCAAGGAATTTGGCTACAGTTGTCGTATTCCTCTTGTTAAGCCACTCCTGAACCACAGACAATGTCAGAGGCGTCTTACCTGGGCTAAGGAGAAGAAGAACTGGACTGTTGCCCAGTGGTCCAAAGTCCTCTTTTCAGATGAGAGCAAATTTTGTATTTCATTTGGAAACCAAGGTCCTAGAGTCTGGAGGAAGGGTGGAGAAGCTCATAGCCCAAGTTACTTGAAGTCCAGTGTTAAGTTTCCACAGTCTGTGATGATTTGTTAAGTTTCCACAGTCTGCTGGTGTTGGTCTATTGTGTTTTTTGAAAAGTCACTGCACCTGTTTACCAAGAAATTTTGGAGCACTTCCTGCTTCCTTCTGCTGACCAGCTTTTTGAAGATGCTGATTTCATTTTCCAGCAGGATTTGGCACTGCCCACACTGCCAAAAGCACCAAAAGTTGGTTAAATGACCATGGTGTTGGTGTGCTTGACTGGCCAGCAAACTCACCAGACCTGAACCCCATAGAGAATCTATGGGGTATTGTCAAGAGGAAAATGAGAAACAAGAGACCAAAAAATGCAGATGAGCTGAAGGCCACTGTCAAAGAAACCTGGGCTTCCACACCACCTCAGCAGTGCCACAAACTGACCACCTCCATGCCACGCCCAATTGAGGCAGTAATTAAAGCAAAAGGAGCCCCTACCAAGTATTGAGTACATGTACAGTAAATGAACATACTTTCCAGAAGACTAACAATTCACTAAAAATGTTTTTTTATTGGTCTTATGAAGTATTCTAATTTGTTGAGAGAGTGAATTGGTGGGTTTTTGTTAAATGTGAGCCAAAATCATCACAATTAAAAGAACCAAAGACTTAAACTACTTCAGTCTGTGTGCATTGAATTTATTTAATACACGAGTTTCGCAATTTAAGTTGAATTACTGAAATAAATGAACTGCACCTGTAAGCACTCTCTGCTACCATGAAGAACAGGAGAGTATCTCAGAGTGTATAAGATCACAAGAGCACATCAGGTCCCACTCATATCAGCCAAGAACAGGACTCTGAGCCTACAGTGAGCTCAGGATTACTGTTTTTGAAATACTCAAACCAGCTCATCTGGTAATCAACAATTATACCACCGTTTTAGTCACTGAGCTCACATTTTTATTTCATTGTGATGCAATGCAGCTATATGAGTCTCGGCTCAGCTACGGATGACGAACACAGTGTCGTATGAAGCTTTGGAAGCTGATCTGTTTAAACAGATTGTACAGATGAGGAGCTCAGAGAGCTGGACAGACCAAAAGCTTAAAGCCCTGCTACATCAGTCTGAAGGTCCAGAAGAAAATGTTAAATCCCAGAAATGCCATTACAAGCTCTATAGGTGTGTCTTAGTAGAGTTATGTGTAACTCTTTGCATAAACCAAACCAGACTAAAACATTTACATTGGCTTTACAAGTGTTTCAGTGTCACTGACTTGCATGTGTATGTTAATGAATGCCAATCAGCCATAAGTTACAGAGCGCGTGCACAGCACCGCTGATTTGCATGTAGTCACACCCACAAAACTCCATAAATGGTCAGGCGGACAGACAGCAGGTTAAAGTCCGGCTGAAAAACCAAAGCAGAAGTTATTTTAACTTCTATGCCAATACAAATAACAATGCATTGTAATAAAAAATAATAACAAGGCGTGTCATGAGAAATGTAGGACACTGTTAACCAAATGAAAACTGACCAAAATGACACTAAAAAAAAGTTTCAACTAAAAGCATCACCTCAGGATATCTAAATAAATCCTTTGTAGAAAGTGTATATAATGATTGATATCTAGGTCATTCAGGAGTGAATTCATGAATCACAAATATATAGGGAGTGGGTTTTTTTGTATGTTGAGCTACAGTTTACATTTTACTGCTTAGGTGCTGAAACAAACGAAACCCAGGAGGATATCTACGTGGCCTCTGTGGAGACGGACCGCGGTGTGAGAGAACAGCTACGCTTGTATGACACCAGGGGGCTCCATGATGGCCAGGAGCTGCCAAAACACTACTACTCAGTGGCTGACGGCTTTGTTCTGGTGTACAGCGTCGACAGCATGGAGTCCTTCAAGAAAGTTGACGTCCTGAAGAAGGAAATTGATAAATCCAGGGACAAAAAAGAGGTACAAAAAGACTAATGTGACCGTGACGTTAAAATTGACAATGTGACATTTATTTTTTCCAGTTCTGGAAATAATGGTTTATTAGAGTTCAGGTCTATTATCATGGTAAATCTAGAGCATCATATCAGTGTAAAATGTAGAAAAAATAGAAAGAATCATATAAATAGGTTTATACATATGGCATGTATTATATACCGATCATGCATAACATTATGACCACCTGCCTAATATTGTGTTGGTCCCCTTTTGCTGCCAAAACAACCCTGACCCGTGGAGGCATGGACTCCACTAGATCCCTGAAGGTGTGATGTGGTATCTGGCACTAAGATTTTAGCAGCAGATCCTTTAAGTCCTGTAAGTTGTGAGGTGGGGCCTCCATGGTTCAGATTTGTTTGTCCAGCACATCCCACAGATGCTCGATTGGACTGAGATCTGGGGAATTTGGAGGCCAAGTCAACATCTCAAACTTGTTGTGCTCATCAAACCATTCCTGAACCATTGTTGCTTTGTGGCACGGCGCATTATCCTGCTGAAAGAGGCCACAGCTATCAGGGAATACCGTTTCCATGAAAGGGTGTACATGGTCTGCAACGATGCTTAGGTAGGTGGTACGCATTAAAGTAACATCCACATGGATGACAGGACCCAAGGTTTCCCAGCAGAACATTGCCCAAAGCAGAACACTGCCTCTGCCGGCTTGCCTTCTTCCTAGAGTGCATCCTGGTGCCATGTGTTCCCCAGGTAAGTGACGTACACGCACCCGGCCATCCACGTGATGTAAAAGAACACGTGATTCATCCGACCAGGCCACCTTCTTCCATTGCTCCGGCTATGCAGCCCCATATGCAACAAACTGCTGACACCTTTCTATCAGAACCAGCCTTATTATCTTCAGCAGTCTGAGCAACAGTAGCTCGTCTCTTGGATCGGACACACGGGCCAGCCGTCGCTCCCCACGTGCATCAATGAGCCTTGGCCGCCCCTGACCCTGTCGCCAGTTCACCACTGTTCCACTGTCCATCACAATTTGGAAAAAAAACTAATATCTGTATATAGCACAATGATGAAACTAGGCTTTAGCAGTGTGTTATATCATGTGTCTTCAATGATTTAACAAGAGTACACACTTAAATGCAGACGGCAGCTGCAATTAAATATTATTGGATATTTTGTAGTGCGTTTTAAGTGATTTAGGGTTGTAATGCTCTATAGGGTTTATGCCTTGTTTTTTTCTGAATAGCAATATATATATATATATATATATATATATATATATATATATATATATATATATATATATATATATATATATATATATATATATATATATGCACATTTTATTAGTACCACTAAACTGATTGCTTTGCTCAGTTCTTTTGTGTTTTTTTTTTTTTTTAAAAGGACAGGCAGATGCCCTTCTGTATCACTACTGAGTCTGAGAACCAGGCCTATATTATTACATTTGCATATCATCTTTTCAGTGTTATGTTTATCCATCATCATTTTTCGTCTCAACATTTAATCATTTATGCAAGTTCATCAGCTAGCTTGTCACATTACATCAAAACACAGACAAGCTTTTTAAACCAGACCTTCTCTGGTCAAAAGGAAAGCTGCCTGAATTTTGGATTGTTGCCTTTCACATAGAAGGAGGCCATGTAGTACTGACTTCAGTTTTTCCCAATGGGCCTTTAAGTAAGATGAACCAAACAGTTCCTGTCTGTGCAGCTTCCTTTTGAATCAATATCTGGCATTTCCACGTCAGCAGCATTAATTCAGCAGTTAAGATTGTGAGAAAGTATCACCGGACTTTCATGCTCCGCTGTCGGGAATGGATAGGAACGATGACCTGCGAGGGAATCCTGTGCGAGGCACAAACACTGACAGCTATAGCTAAACATCTTAATATTTAGTAATAATAGTAATACTGTAGGGGATGGTATGAAAGGTTAAGGGATGATAACAAATTAAGAGATATTGCATTGAAAACCTACAGTAGGGTTCCTGCTTTCTGTCAATTTGGGATTTTCTTTGGGGAATACTTAAAGCATACTGAAAATAAAAATACAGGGAAGTATGATGAATACCATAGCTTACACCCCAGCGCTGTGGAATTCTCAAATCTGATTGGTCAGAAGGTGTTTTCTATAACTGACAGTAGTTCCAGCTTGTTTATATTAATGCCCTTGTTCTAATACGTCGCTGTATCTAAGGTGCACGCTCTGAATAATCTAAACGTAGTAGTAAATGTTATTTATTCTTGTTTTTTTTTAAAACACAAAGAAAGAAAACGATTGTGAAAAGCACAGACATTTTTTAAAGCATTTAAGGAATCATCAGCATAAGTTTTCCACAATGTGAAAGTTTTCAGAATGGAGGATGTTGTGGTTTGCCGTTACTGTGTAACATGACAAGCTGCACTGAAGAAACCAGAGGAAAAATAGGCTGAAAAGTAAACAAGCTGCTTCAGCATTTAATATAATGATAAATAAGTTGTTATAATTATTACAGAATAAAACTCTTTGGGAACTGCTGTTATTGGAAAGCAAATCAACTCAATGACAACACAGTGAAGTTGACTATATCACAAATTACAATCATCATCATTAAGAACCTTCAGCGATGTTGCTTGTGGTCTCTACATGAACAGGTGACGGTGATTGTCCTGGGCAACAAGGCAGACCTGCGCGATCGGCGTCAAGTAGAACAGGAAGTGGCTCAGCAGTGGGCTCGGGCTGAGAAAGTGAAGCTGTGGGAGGTGAGCGTGACCGAGCGCAGCTCTCTCATCGAGCCCTTCACCACTCTCACTAGCCGCCTCACTCAGCCTCAGAGCAAATCAGCCTTCCCCTTGCCCGGCCGCAAGAGCAAGGGAACCCCCTCCAACGACATCTGAGTTGGAGTTTCTACATAATGACTTCACTGCCACATGAAGATGCACATGCAGTGCAGCCACACACATCTGGATTACACGTGAATGTTACGGTGAACATGCTCCAGTGGTTTAGAGTTGAGTAATATAATAGCAGAGTGGCTGATAATAGCGATTAGTGTAAGAACTCTGTTTTAACAAGCAAAATCAGGAACCTGTACTCTATAATGCTTCATTTCAGCTCTTATGAAATTAAACTGATCTTCCAAGAGCATTTGAATGACATTACAGACCTTTAAAGAAAACAAAGCATCAAGCATGGTTTAGCAGTTTAGCCCAATGCACAGCTTTGAGGTATTACTTTGAGAATTTTATATCAATAGGCAAAAATTATTTTGTTTACTAAAGCTGCTCAAGTTGAGGTGTGTTAGAAGAGAGAGCGGGTAGAGATTTATATTTATTACAGTGTTGCACAGCTTTGTGACTTGGCACTTGTATGTAATGTGAGCAGTAGTCGTAAGGAAATCAGTTATTAAACACTAAGGAGAAGTAAGCTAATAAATGTAGCCTCTAATAAACATGACATCTCAGTGGAATGTTGTTACAGCACTGTACAGATATGTTGTATGATTTGAAGCAGTCTTTCTCGAACCTTCTTTTGTAAGTCTGTAAAATAAACTCCACACTCCGTGAGTACAGATTTATTTCATGAACCTTATTTAAGAGTGTACAATAACATGTTTAACTTCTGGGACTATTCACTGAAAAGAACACATTATATCAGAGTTGACATTTATAGCCCGACTTTTTTTTTTTGGGTTATTGAAGTTTAGCTTAAAAACCCATTCACTTCAAGTGAACAGTCTAATCGCTGGGGATGCATCAATAAGGATACTGGTATCCCACAGCAGTTAATATTGACTCTTAAAAGCCTGGGGGGGAAAAAACCTACTGTACAAGCTTTGCTGCTGTTTTACGTCGTTTGTTTATTTCTGATCTAGACACATTTTACGAATAATGATTATAATCAAATTAAAGCAGACTGTGCTGTGTGAAACCAACACAAATAGAGACATCATCTTCCAATAAAACCTTCTCTAACCTGAAATCTTAAATAGAAAACTCAGTACTCGGATGTCGCTGCTAGCAATTAAAGCTAAAAACAAGGCAAGAGGAGTGAAAACACGCCAACACTGAACTCCCTCGCGCAATTAAAAAAAAAAAAGTACTTTTGTGCAACAAAAGAATCACTTCTCTAGGTCCAGCTAGCTAATGCACTTCATGTAAATCAGGTAACGTTATTTTTTTATTAAAATGAGCCTTGCAGTGTGCAAGAGCATGAGCACCATGGAAATAAATAAATATATTGTTCCATGACGTCTCGGATTCATGTTAGGTTACTCATTAGTATCATGGAAAAATATATTTATTAAAAAAAAACAAAACATACATATATGTGTGTAAATATATATATTATATACACACACACACACATTTATGTGTGATATATAAATATATACATTGTGTGTGATTTATTTATTTAGATTTATTTATATATGTAGATTTAAAAAAAACAACCAAATGAACATCTGCAATAAATAACTGATGTGGTAAATTAAAAAGAAGCAGAAAAAGAAAGCTTTTCTGCTTGATATGATCCAATATAGCAGAATAATACAGGACTCTTGTGGGTGAAACCATCACAACTACATTACTCAACCAGAGAAATGCAAGCGCGTCATTTTACGAACGCATTTGTGGCTGATTTGGTCACCCAGCTGCGAGCAATCATTGCTGACAAAGACAGAGTGTGTATGTCCAATGGAACTTTAATAAGCAGAGGGAGAGATATTCATTGTACAGACAGACATTGTACCAGATGTCAATTTTTTTTTTTTTTTTTTTTTTTTTTTAAACACGCAATCAGAATTGATAATGATGGCCCCTTTTGAAGCCCTAAACTAAAATCAATTTACAAGAGCAGAAATGAAACAAAAACAAGGAAGACACCTTAAGATCCATTATTGCCAAAGTAGATTCTACATGGGCCAGGGAGGGGACACATTAAATGACAATCAGGAAATAAGACTTTAATTCCACCATAAAACACTCCTTGTACACTATCCTACAGCCAAACCCATTCCCCCCACCCTACACCACCCGCTTACCCTCCCCTCTCCATTATACATCCTTCTCCCCCAAGCCATTCCTCCATCAGTAGCACTGTTCCCTCGTGGTGGGGGATTATGTGGCGTAGCGCTTGGTCCACTGTTTGGCTATCCTGTCGTGCTCTGGTCTGTTGTTTGTATACTGAGTGGCGATGCTTCCCACCAGAGGGTCGGCTTTAAGAGAGTGAGCACAGTGTTGGTTAAAAAAAATAATAAAAAAATGAAGGAATAAAAATGAACACGTATAAATCTAAAAGAGGGTACGATGATTAGTGCAGGATGTGGTTTGACACACAGCCAATTCAAAGAGTTAATCTGGAAAAATTCCATAGATAAGACGGGTCACATTTTCCTTTTTAGAGACAATGTAAATCACCTTCATTACAATATAATAATAATGTCTGCAGTAGCATACATGAGCATTAAACAGCTGGATGAATGCTCACACCTGTAACTGCCAGAGCTGTGTAGTCTGCTATATTCTAGGTCTTGTTATGGGCCGAGTTCCAGCATATAACCATGACTGGCAACGCTGCAACTTCTGCCCAAGACCACATGAGAGGAGAGTTATTCCTGGATTTTTATCCCATCATGCTCGAAGAGTCAAAAGGTCACTAGCTTCGGTTTACAGTTCATTATGGCCTGCGGTAGCTCAGCCGTTACGGTTCCGTGCTAATGACTAAAAGGTTACGAGTTTAAAATCCCAGAGAACAAATTAGCAAAATCCATCATCAGCTGTGTGTGAGAGGACTGGGTTCTGCTTCACTTGTAAATCATTTTAAAGAAAAATGTCACAGTTTAAATTAAAAAAAAAAAAAAAAAAAAAACCCACAAAAAACATGGTTTCCCTCGATTTAGAAAACATGTTCTCAGCTCAGGTCCAGGAGTACCCCCTGTCTTGCACATTGTAAGACGTTTTCACACCTGTATGTATTTTAGGCGATGTGTGAAAGCTGCTTTACTCCTGGTCCTCAGTGGTTTGGGGTCATGGTGTGATCTGCATCATGTGCAGAAATTATCTGCTTTCTGTGCTACATGGTGAGTAACACTATTGGTTATGTTATGACCTGTTTTGGTTTTTCAGGGTGTCATGTTCAGTGGAAGAAACTGAACACTTTATTGATCTCTGTATAAAACTGTCTAGACTGGAATCTGTATGATTTGCTTCCATTTGTGAAGCAAATGGAAGCATCATGGGATAATAATTATACTAATTCTGATCTGAGAACAGATGCTCATTTGCAGGTTTTCGTGCACGTAGCTAAGAATTTGAATGTTGTTACCAAAAAGAAAAAGGGGGAAAAAAAAGCAAACAGTTCAACAAGATGCATAGCATTTTTCAAACCTACATGCTCAAAAAGCGATGTACAGAAAAAATGATCTATACTTCAGGTGGAATTATTCTACCTGAAAGTAAACCTTGGTTCTCCTTGTGGACTCGCGTAACCGGATTGTGCTCAGACACACCCAGAGTAGGTTAGAGCAGGGGAACAGATCAAAGTGTGCGGGCCAGGGTGCACTCCAGGAGCAGGGTTGGGAACCCATGCTTTAGGTTGTTTGTCTCGGAAAGGAAGCTCCCTTTCATTTTATTTGCACTGTCTGGAAAACCGAAAAAGGCCTGGACTTGGATTATATGCTTTTCTGTACCCAAAGCATGTGATTCTGAACACACCGCATACCAAACACACATTCAGCCATGTGCTTTTTGGGTTACATCATCGTGTTGTGCCCTCTGTAGACAGACCCATAACTATAACTGATGAACATACGATTCACATTCTTACACTGACTTGACTCCCATTTCTTCTTTTTCCTGAATAATTAAAATTGTAAACTAGGCCTTGCCCTTTATATGTTTTTCAGGACTTTAAGAAATTAAACTGAAACAGGGGGTTACTAAAAACATCTTACCGGGGTTGCAGTCTGTGAGGAGAGAGCAGATGGACAGCAGGACCTTGGAGATGGTTAGCGCTGGGCTCCAGTTGTCCTTCAGAATGTCCAGGCAGATCACTCCCTGACTGTTAATGTTGCAGTGGTAGATTCTGGTACGAAATGTCACCTGTGAGAAGATCACACACACCCCTTGGGCTGTTAGCCCATGAACAACAAGGCCCATTGACCCAGGCCAGTTTTAAAGTCCATTTTAAATTATTAAATTTAGTCAGACTCGTACACTCATTAATCCCTGCCGTGGGTGTTGAAGTGGTCGACAAAACAGTGTTGAGGCTGAGAGTAATGAAATGCAGGAAAAGTGAGACTTCATTAGTCCAGTAATATTACAGACTAGATGAAGCAAATTCTACACTCGACTGCACATTGTGTAAGGAGAGGTTTTTACATTTTCTTGTAATGGAACTTTTCATATTACATTTATGGTTCATTTTAGATTTTTAAATAGCTATCCCACATGCTCCTGCAGCTACACTATATGACCAAAAGTTTATACAGACACCCGACCGTCACACCCATGGAGCTTTGTATGCTGTAACGTTACAATTTTAGTTCAATGGAACCAAGAGGCCCAAACCTGGTCCAGCATGACAATGCCCATGTGCACAAAGCCAGCTCTATGAACAGACGATCAGCCAAGGCTAGTACAGAGCCCTGACCTCAAACCTACTAGACTCCTTTGGGATGAACTGCACACACCCAGACCTCCTCACCCAACAGTGTCTGATCTCACACTAATCCCTCCACAGCCACACAACATCTAATAGAAAGCCCAACAGAAAAGGGGAATAAATCTAAAATGGGAAGTTCAACAAGCACATGCAAGTGTGATGGTCAGGCAATATTTTTAAAATCCACTCATTTTTTAGTGAAGTAAAACATAACCAAGCGATTTTAAACCAGTGACCTTGACTAGGATAAGGTCAGTGAATCAACAGTCTACTCCAGTTCCAAGCTACACCAGGTGTGAGGCGGATACAGGAGTCACCGTCACTACCCGAGGCCTGTTAATCAACATGACTTGACTCGATCCCATTTACACTTACTTCAGGACAGTAAAAACCAGCCTGCTGCCGCAAACTGCGGGGTCCGGCAGGAGCCCGGGCCTGATGCACACGTCTAATTAAGTGCTCCATGTTTAAGTGTGGAATTAATTTTTTTTCAATTTGTTTTTATTATTTGGTGCATAATAGCCAGAGAATAGCTGTTTAAAATTAAAATGTGGTTTGGCTTTACTGGTGTTTATTAGAATTTAACCGCACTAATAAAATAAAGTCCTAATTCAGTCTTTGCTTTATCTCTGGAAAAGACAGCCGAGCTGCTATTTTTTTTAAGAGAATTTTACAAGTCGACTACTAAACACTCATAGTGCAACCCCTGGTATATTTCTGGAATGGAAAGCAACACAAAACCTCTTCAGATGTTTGGAGATCCTTTTAGTGACAGATGTTTGTGTGCAAACAGAAGACAGCCAAACACATTTAACATGCATTTGCCCTTTGTTATTCTTAGGCTAAAATGAGCCGAACAGCTCAGCTCTATAATTACAAATGTTTAAAAATGATGTTTTTTCATCTTCACTATGGAGACTGAGTCAAGTCATTTTGGAATGTAAAAAAAAACTAGCACTGAAAACCATTTTATGAATCTAATAGCAAAATCACGAGGAGGAATGCGATAACCAAGTGGCTGAAGAATGAAGAATTGGAGGAGATGCACATCAGGTGATCACACTAGAGTAGAGCAAACAAATAAAATATTAAAAATATATAAATGGAGGGGGGCAGCAGCTCAAAGGTCATAAAGAGGCAAATTCAGAGCAAATGGCCCATCAGTGACATCACAACAAAGCAGTCTTCACAAGCTAAGACTCTGGTTTAATACCAGCAAGTGGGAACATTGGAAAAGTGTGTGAGGAAACTCTGAGCCAGAATACTCCACTAACAAAAACCTGCTACAAATAACAGGTCTATAAAGCAACACAATAGGTTCATCACCACCACTAAAATATCCAGTGACCTCATGGCTTTGTGGTAATATGACAGCATTGTTTTTTTTTTTATCCCTCTGCTATAATCCTCAGAGCAGCTTTACTCTGCTGTCATTACCGTCAGTTTGGTGGCATTATAAACATACTGGTTTAAACACTTGTGTTGACAGATCGCATGAACACGTATTAATCAGTCTTAGCTGGAGCTTACCAGTTTCATGATCTATTTTCTGCAGTGCATGCTGCATCTAATGCCATGATGAAAAGATACCACGGTCACTAAAATACTGTGTGAATAAACACTTTAGCCATAATGGTAGTGCAGAATTCGAAATAAATAGCGTTCTGCGCCTTTGGAAATGGCTGAGAAGATTGTCGCAAACCACTGCTTGAACACTGCACATTTTTCTGTAATTTCCTGTAACCATATCATCTTAAAACATCAGCAGTGAGCAGCAGGATTTTGATATTGGTTTGCAATTTGGCAGAAAGATGAAACGATAGACTGGCACTCTAAACCAAATCAAAACCACACAGCCAGAGATTGTTTTGAGCTCATTACCCAGAGCAGAATAATAGAAATTTCAATTTCATGGAAAGCTTCTCACCTTGGGCGGCTTGAAGGGGTAGTCTGGAGTGAAGGCGATGTCGAGGAAGAAGACTCCTCCTTCATACACAGAGCCTGGGGGACCCAGGATGGTGGACCTCCACTCATATATGTTGTCTCCTTTTGGGCCGGCGCTGGGGAAGGGAAGAAAAAGGAAAGGAGGGGAGGGAAAGAAAAAAATAAAATAAAATTTAAAAGAAACACAAAAAAAAAAAAAAAAAACAAACCCCAAGAAGCAAAATTATTTTAAGATTTTAGAAATTAGATGTTAGGCAATGACTCGTACAGAAAAATTTATTCTCTACAGAAACTAAACGTTCTATTACATGTGTAAGGAAACGGTCAAACGGTCTTAAAAATAAAGGCCAGGCTTTCATCTGACTGCAAAATGTATAATAACTATGTGACAACTCCAAAAGGTGAAAACGAATCGAGGCAACAATCAGAAGCTGCTTATTATTGATTATAAATTGATTATGGAAATGGGCCTGGTATGAAAAAATTGTTTGTAAATGATTTAATCGGCTCAAGATGGTGATTTGCCAGTGATCTCAATAACTAAAAAAAGTTTTTTCTACATCAATTTTACGGTCAGCCTTAACCGGAATCTGAATAGATGGACACGCATCAAAATCAGAAGCCAATTCAAAACTACATCAATGCCAAACTGTTGCCTGTTGAATCGTATCGTACTAGATTTACTGATAGAAGATGCTTTCGGCTGCTCCCTGTTCGGGGTCGCCACAGCGGACCGGCTGGTCCGCACAACAACTTGACAGGTTTTACACCGGATGCCCTTCCTGATGCAACCCTCCCATTTTTTCTGGGCTTGGGACAAGCACCGCATCCAGTGGCTGAGGTTGGGTCACTGGCTGGGAATTGAACCCGGGCCTTCCGCATGGTAGGTGAGAAACCTACCACTGAGCCACCGATGCCCATCGTACTAGATTTACTGATATCGAAAAAAAATCATGTACATCATGTGGAAGCCGGAGGTTTACACTGTTAGTACAGAGTTAAACATTGTAAATAGTAGCTTTGCTTAAACCATTTTGTACCTTCTAATTTTGTCCGATATTACAAGCCATCACAAAAAGGCAGCATATTCAGAAACAAAATTTTACTTCCGTAGTCTTTTCTTTCACGCTGCACATTACAGTCCTTGATTCCGTCAAAGGAATGTGGAGCTATCTCTAAAGCTGTTCAGACTTCTGCAATAACCTTCACCGCGCTGCCTGACAGGGAAGGGGAAGTCTTGATTATTTAAACCTGAGTCTCATACTGGTAAATTTGTAATATTTTAGGTGTGATCTGATGTGAACCTGCTGGGGTGACTGTTCAGACGTTAGTGTGAGGACTGCTTCAGCTGGGGAATGTGTAGCTTTTCTAGCTTGATTATCGAGTCTTGCCTCAAGCGTAGGCAAACCTGTTCAAGAAACTGGTTTGGAAAGCATATTGAAATTTGAAGAATTCATGCATCATCATTGGTTATAACAGGATCGCAATATCAAATAACGCCAACAAAAATAAATGGAGCACAATGTCAGTGCTATGAGGTGAGTGAAATAAGCAAAACAAAACCTCACTTCAAGCTACAAAAATAAATTCCAAGATACAAATAACAGTCCACTATATCAAGTGCAAATACTAAACTAAAATTACTCATCTGAGTAAATGGAGCCTGAGGTTTCTGCTCATGACCAAAATTGACTCTTCTGCTGAGCAATGCCGTGTTTTCACCACAAACCCTTTATACACACAGATTATATCACTGCCCTGTATCTGCTGAAGAAGTGAGAACAACAGATCTACAGAGAGAAAAACACACACACACACACACACACACACACACACACACACACACACACACACACACACACACACACTTCTGGATGGTGAAGAGAACTACAGTGTACAAAGTGTACAGTGACAAAGCAGCTTTACAGAAATAAAAAGGTGTCAATTCAGATCCATAATGAACAAGCTGCAGAAGATGGGATCAAGGAAACAGACTCAATATTGACAGTGGATAGTGGGATTAATGATTACACACAAAATCAAACAGCACTGAGTGTGTTGAAAGGATGTTCAGTAAGAACAGATTGTGAAGTGTCCTGGGATGAGCACAAAACACCAAGAGTGAGACTTGGATATGAACCCTTACACACACACACACACACACACACACACACACACACACCACAGTGTGTATAACTACAGTAAAACCCTCAAAGCATCCCTTTTCCCCCCGTATCCACTCTGTATATACTCTAACCGGTTGTTAGTCACTTCTCAATTCACATCTCGGTTATCAGATCAACTCTCACGATGTCGCAGCGCTCATGTTCGTGTAGCCCTTATTTTGCTTAATAATGGCTCCAAAGTGCAAGAGTCGTGATGCTGGAAAATCTGCCATGCCAAAGAGAAGTCCCAAGAAAAGAAACAAAATTTGTATGCTGGTTAATGGGATATATGGTAAGCACAAAAATGTGAAAAAAAAATGAAAATGTGTGCTGCTTTTGCACAGTATGGACAGTATAGTTTCTGCTACTTTTCACAGTTTCAGGCATATCAGCAGAAGGCTTGAAAAAGATCCACAGGTCCTATTGTGTATACACACACACACACACACACACACACACAGCTACACCACGCTCACACATGCCCTTTGGTAATTTAACAGCAATTATTAAGAAAGGGGTCGAGTATGAACACAAAGAGATCTATGACGACAAGCCCAAGCACATGATGCCCTGGAATATCATCAGGAGGACTCGTGTGAAGAGAAGCTTATAAATTATCCAGAGATGTGTGCTAAAAATATCAAAATCAGTGATTTAAAAAAAAAAAAAATTAACAGGAAACTCCACAAAATAATTGCATTTCAACATCATTAATACTACATAACTTTAAAAGAAAATCAAACAGTAGTTTTAACCTAACTACAGAAATAAAACTGCTGCCGACTTTTAAACTTCACTAAGATATACACCAATCATCCAAACATTATGAGCAGTGCCAGATGAAGTGGATAACACTGAGTATCTCCTCATCATGGCACCTGTTAGTGGGTGGGATATATTAGGCAGCGAGTGAACATTTTGTCCTCAAAGTTGATGTGTTAGAAGCAGGAAAAATGGTCAAGTGTAAGGATTTGAGCGAGTTTGACGAGGGCCAAATTGTGATGCTAGACAACTGGATCAGAGCATCTCCAAAACTGCAGCTCTTGTAGGGTGTTCCCGGTCTGCAGTGGTCAGTATCTATCAAAAGTAGTCCAAGGAAGGAACAGTGGTGAACCGGCGACAGGGGGTCGCCAGGCGGCCAAGGCTCATTGATGCATGTGGGGAGCGAAGGCTGGCCCATGTGGTCTGATCCAACAGACGAGCTACTGTTGCTCAGATTGCTGATGTTGTTAATACTGGTTCTAGAAAGGAGTCAGAATACACAGTGCATGATGCGTCAAGGCTGTTTTGTCAGCAACAGGGGGGCCAAAACAATATTAGGCAGTCATAATGTTATGCCTGATTGGTGTGTAATTGGACTGTGCTCAAAATAAATCCTATTTGTTTCATTTTTATTACTCAAGTACAGAGATTATTTAAACATTTACAACAACTGGCTATTTAACAAACATTAAACATTTTTAAACCATCTTTTTATTTTAAAAATGTTAGATTAGACTCTTGATTTTGAGAAACCTATTTAACCTATTCAAGTAATGGGTTAAACAAACTAAAACCCATAAACAATATATTATGATAATGTTGGGTTGTAGTATCCAGCACAAAAACACACACAGTCTGGAGAACCATACCTGGAGGCTACTTTTAATAAACATGCTGGAAGAGAATACTAAATCTGCTCACGTGACACCACGCACCTTACTTCACACCCTAGGACTTTCAAATCTGATGTGAATATGTGCGTGGTTTACATCTCGAGTTCAGGCATGTTAATAGACTACCAATTACCTACATTAACAGTTGACCAATAGCTACAAACACAAGGCACACGTTAGTCCTATAAACAAGTCAAAACGTGTTAGTAAGAACCATGAGGAGTTGGGATTACGGCAGCATGGCAGCGGAAGCTGGAGGAAGAAATTATCGGTGAATTGTGAGGTTTTACGTTATCTGATATTTACATGCAAGCAAACAATGAGGAAGATATCGTATAATGCCGGTTCAATGAACGAGCAAATAAACACCTACAAAACCCCTTTTTACATTAAGTGACTTGAGTCTTTGTTTTCCCCCTGAAAATAAAATGCAACAAAATTCATTATTGCTCATGCCTTACATAAGAGGCACATCTCCTAAAGAGGTTTCCCAATAGGGTTTCTTTGATGAGTAAAACTTCATCAGGTGCAGCGCGACGCTGCGGGTGCCAATCATCCACCCGTGACTGATTCCAGCTCTCTAAACACATTTAGCATGTGACCGTGCAACCTCTTGTCTGATTATGCTTGGAATTTCTCAGGCAATTCCATTGAATTTCAAGCAACAGAACGACAAAGCCCTGCCAGGATAAACAGATCTGGAGACTCAATCAGAGGAATCTGCATTAAAGGGGAATCCCATTAGGTCAGATTTAGTCGTTCTTCGGCGTGCGGTGACGCTGCTGTTTGACTCATCCCATGAAACATTAGCTGCTCTAGTGTACAAGCAAAAGGCACGGCACCCAGGGGTTTTAGTTTAATGCAACTCACAATTCCATTGAACAACAACAGAACGACAAAACCCCGCCTAACCCAGAACTAACAGAGGAAGCAAAAAGGGGAAATCCCTTTTGAATTACCCCTTTTGGGGGTCTCAGCAATGCAGAGCACAAGCAGGGCAATTAGAGCAGCACACTGTTTTTAATTTCAGTCTCGCCCTCCCAAGTCAGCTTGCGGTGCTGGAATGTGAGGAATCCCAAACGTGTGACCGACACCCATCGGCCAAAATCCACACTAGGGGGAAGAGACAGAGGGATGGCAGAGTCACCGGGAAACACACACACACACACACACACACACACACACACACACACACACACACACACGAAATTACTGAGAAAAGAATGAAGGAAGAAAAAAAAAAAAAAGAAGAAGAGGTGAAAGGATGAAAAAAGCAAAGGGGGAAAAGAAAATAAATAAAGGGGGGAAAAAAGGAAGACAGTATGTAAAGAAAAAGAGGAAAGGTAAAATTAAAAAAAAAAAAAAAACCTGGGGAGGATAAAATGGGAAGAATTAATAAAGATGAAGAAAAGGAGGAGAGAGAAAAAGAATAAAGATGACACTGTAAGAAGTAAGGAAAGAGAGATGGCATATAAGAGAGAAAAAGTAAGGCATATGTGTGTTGGAGATGAAAGAGAAAAGGAAAGAAGCCAGGGGAATAAGAGAAGCACCAGAGCAGAACGACTGCCGATAAGGAGATCCAGAGCTCACGGTCTCACAGCGCTGGTGCTCGGCAATACACTCACATTTCTATTTGCGCCTGTAAAAGCCACGTAGGAATTTGGCACGTGTAACTAAATCGCCTGTCCTTTCGAGGAATCACGTTTAATATAACGACAACCTAGACAAGGTAATGGACGTTGGTTTGGAGGTGTTGAGTCAGAAGCCTCGAATGTAAAACAAAGTCGATAAAGACACTGCGAGATTGTTACACCAGTCAGTGCGCAAACAGATCAGTCTCAGACCATCAACAGCACCAAGCACCCAGGAGAAAGGACAGCATGCATCTGGGCTAGATTTAATTGTAGTTGCCCAGCAGATGACTTTAAAGCAGTTTAAAGCAGTCACTTGACTATTGCAAGTCATTAAGTATGTGTGTTTAAGTGTAATATGTACGTGACTCGCCTCCAACTGCATCACAATGATCCCACGCCAAAATGTGATTTATGATTAAACCATCCAGATCAGACCTCAGACATTTTTCAGTAGCATCCCTGATAAATATAGATAACTGATGTTAACTGTTTATTTATAGAACATGGAACGTACCGTACACAGAGATTTTACTTCATGTTAATGAACTTAAAATGTTCTTTATTTATCTTGACAAAGTGAGGATGACCCATGTGATGACTGAGGAAGAGGGCAGAGCTTCAGGCTGCATCAGTTCATTTCGGATTCGTACGTGTACTGGCGCGTGTTTTTGAGGTTGCTGTTGTAGAATGGACATTATTAACATTTACATTATTTCCGGTCCAGTGTCACCCAAATGAGGATGAGGTTCCCTTCTGAGCAACCTTCAAGGTTTCTTCATGTCATCTCGGGGAGTTTTTCCTCACCATCACCCCAGGCTTCTCATTCGGAATAAAATGTTAGGGATAAATAGTAACTAGACTTTATATTTTTTTTCTTTTTAATGTTTCTATAATCCTGTAAAGTTGCATTGAGGCAATGTTTTTAGCATCAGCTCGTTCAAGCGGACGCTGGTGTTCGATTCTGGCACGCAATGTAAAATTCAGAAGGGTTGACCGATAGACTATATTTGGAGTAAATATCAGTGGACATTACAGCAGTCTAAAGCCATATTCAGGTTGGATTAGTTATCAGGATGGCTGTATTAAATTACTCACAAACTCAAAATCTTGAGAGCAACACCACAGGAGGTGTAAGTTTTTATCAGGTTGTATTGTCTAGGAGCCCTGATGACTTGGGACAAGCTAACAGACTAAATACGGCAAGCAGCAACAGTCAAACATCTGACGTGCATCTGGGTTTGAAAGAGTCAGCAATTTGGTTTGTGATTCTCTCAGAGAAAGACAAAATGCAGATATCTGAACCAAAATAAAATCCCACAGGGGAATCTGTAAAAGAGGAAACTACCGCAGAACCCCTTGTAAATTTAGTCTCATCCGAGTAGGGCTCAAGACTCAGAAGTGACAATTAAAAATGTTATACTGCACAAGTGCAGCTATACAGCAGTGTTTACCAGGCAGATTAATTAGCGTGCATATTAAAGCGGTAATAAAACCCGAGCGCAAAAGCTGAGTAGTGTGAGGAAGGTGGGAGAAGCAGAAGGGCGAGAGAGAGAGAGAGAGAGAGAGAGAGAGAGAGAGAGAGAGAGAGAGAGAGAGAGAGAGAGAGAGAAGGAACAGCACGATAGATATGCTAAAAGCTCTGAAATGCTGGAAGAAAGAAAAGTGTCCTGAGAGCAATAATGTTAACGTAATAAAGTTGCGGTATGCCTTGATGTATTAAAGAAAGCTCATGAGGGAAAAATAAACATGTCGTGCCCGTGCTGTGCGTCATTATCCAACTCATCACCTGCACAAACTGCACAGCCTAATCTTTCAACACCCAAAAAAACAAAACAAAAAAAAAAACAAGCAAACCCCAAAACACTTGTGAATCAGCCAGTCTGCTGGATTAAACAGTGGAAATCTATCACCAAGATTTCTGTGAACAGGAAACTGATCATTTCCACAAACCGGCGAGAACGGTGTGCACACGATACTATCAAAGACAAGAGCACAGGGTGAAACTTGCAAGAAGCAGCTCCTGAAGTGCACACAGGGTCGAGACCACTGGCGCTCAAAAGCATGAACTTCAATCAAATAGCCACCTCTGACCTAACTGTCTAACCACACATGCTGACTCTACACGTCTGTTTATTATAACCCAGTAAAGCCTCAACGGATTAACCACGCCAGACGTCGACGTTTCCAGCGCTGAAGCTGTTGTGTTCACCTACACACAAATTCCAAACACTACAGAAATGCAAAACACTGGTGAAAGATGAGTCCCAAAGTGAAACTGAATGAAGGTGGCTACAGAATGGCAGAAAACAAGTGTTTCATCTTGATTACGGTTTACACATGCACCTAGCAAAATTATTATGTGGTATATAACTACACACATCCAGCACATACACACAACTCGGTGTGATAAAAGTGGAGGGGGGGGTAGGTATTTCTGGCACTAAAGGGTGAAGACAAACCATCAAGATATTTCAACACACAGCAGGCATTACGATGTAATACAAGTGTCCTAACAAACCACTAGCAAAACATTAACGCTTCATTCTAAAATAGCTTAAAGCTTAAAAAGTGCTTGATGAAGGGACTTGGAAAGAAACAAAAAAAAAGGGAAAATGTGAAAAAAAGGACAAAGATTCAGCAAGTAGAAAAAACAACAAAAAAACCCCCACCAAATGTGCGTCGAGTTTTAATTGCCATAAATATTAACGCGTCTAAAGATATCCCATCAACGAAAACGAGATCTGTTTGGGGGGGGGTGTTTCAGAAAAGAAAGAAGTTTCAGAAAAGAAAGAAGTATTTTGTCATCTCTAGTTTTCTGTGGTGTTTACTGTATAGTTTGTTGGCCATAGATGTAAAATCTACAGTCGTTATTTACATTCACAGCATTTGGCAGACACTCTTAGCCAGAGAGATTTACATTTCTCTCATTTATACAACTGAGCAGTTGAGGGTTAAGGGCCTTGTTCAAGGGTCCAGCAGTGGCAGTGCTGGGATTTGAACTCGCAACCTTCCACTCAGTAGTACTAGTACTACTCACTGTATTTCCTGACTTTTGTACCGTGACGATTATCCTCTCATCCTATTCTCATATCTACTCAGAGAGAGTTATATTTCATTCCTAATGTTACATCTGTACATAAGAACCTACTTGACGTGAAACAAGAGTGATACACACACACACACACACACACACACACACACACACACACACAGCTGCAGGTTAACACCTAATCAGTTCTCATGTCAAGGCCCAGACAGCTCGAGTCGTCAGCATGCAGACAGGACTGCTCACGTAACCTGGCTAAAAAGATGCGCACCACATGATGGATGGATGATTTTCACAGAAAGCACCAATGATCTATTGATTTACTAACATTTTTTAAATTAATAGATGTAGTTGTTTTATTACTTAACAGCATTGTAAGCTGAAATGAAGAGAAATGCACTTTTCCCTCTCATGATCAGGAATACAGATTGTGTTCAGGTAACAAAGTTGAGTGAAGGAAAGATTAAATGGATTTAAACCGTAATGCAATATTTTAATTTTCTAAACATTTTATCGATTATATCTCAAGGTAAAAAGTGTCACAGTGGACTGCGACAGGACTAGAGAGGCTTTATGTTTCATCCAAAACATGCAGAGGCTACCTCTACTCGTGTATAAAATGTCTGTTGCTTTAAATTGGCCTACATACACTACATTGCCAAAAGTTTTGGGACACCCCTCCAAATCATTGAATTCAGGTGTTTTTCAGGGGTTGGTCTTGGCCGCTTTGTTCCAATGAAACGAACTCCTAATGCTTCAGCATACCAAGACATTTTGGACAATTTCATGCGCCCAACATTTTGTGGACAGTTTGGGGATGACCCCTTCCTGTTCCAACATGACTGCACACCAGTGCGAAAGCAAGGTCCATAAACACATGGATGAGCAAGTTTGGTGTGGAGGAACTGGACTGATTTGTCCAAAATGTCTTGGTATGCTGAAGCATTAAGAGTTCCCTTCACTGGAACTATGGGGCCAAGCCCAACCCCTGAAATCAACAATTTCCCAAAACTTCTGGCAATATAATGTATTTGTAGACGCAACACCAGTGGAACCAAAATGGCATCCAGATTATGAACAACTCTCCCTAAAAACCTGAGCAGACGTTCACCTAAACCTGCAGCACAGCAAGTCTGATACGAGGTGTAGACAGGACATATTTTTATACTGGAAGTGCACATTCATTCATTGTCTACCGCTTATCCGCTCTACTCTCAGGTCACGGGGAGCCTGTGCCTCTCTCAGGCATCATCAGGATACACCCTGGACAGAGTGCCAACCCATCGCCGGGCGCACACACACTCACGCAATCAAACACTACGGACAATTTAGAGATGCCAAATCAACCTACAAGGCATGTCTTTGGACCGGGGGGAGGAAACCGGAGTACCCAGAGGAAACCCCCGAGGCACGGGGAGAACATGCAAACTCCACACACACGGCGGAGGTGGAAATCAAACCTCCAACCCTGGAGGTGTGAGGCAAACATGCTAACCACCAAGCCACCGTGCCCCCCCAAGACACAAACAGGAGACAACAAAATCTATTAACCTCACAGCTATCAACAACGCCCTCATCAGCTAATTTAAATTTGATGGAGACCTGAACGGAGTTCTGAAAAGCGAGCTGAAAACCAAACTGATTAAAAATTAAAAAATAAATAGATAAAAAAAAAAATCACCTTGTGTAAACTGTGTGTGTAAATGATTTTGCCTCAGCATGATCTAAACGGATGATGCACATGACATAGCACGGCAGGTTTCAGCACAACAAGCCAGAAAACAGGAAACCCAGTGCACTTCTACATGGCTCCTCCAGCTCATTGTTAATTCAGGGTGGGAACAAACACAGGAAGTCATTTTGGAGAGTAGGGACATGTCTGCTCTTTCACCTAATCACCAGGTTGCTGAAACCTTACACAGGGACAGCAAGTTACTGATGACCTCAATATATTTAAAAGATTAAAAATATAAATAAATAAAAAGCCAAGAACAGGCCTCAATTAAATAATTAAAAAAAATAATGAAAAAAAAATCAGGAAGGAAAGCGCTATCTTGTGGACCAGCAGGTCCTGATCGCTCTTACCCCATCATCTCCCGGAGCTTAATCCTCTCATAATCTGCTCACACTACGTTTATTAAAAGCTGATGCAGCACAATACAATTTGAATCAGATGGTGAGTTTTTTTTTTGTTTAAGCCATGTCAACACCAAATCAGATTTGACCCACTTTTATATGTACTCCTAGATCAGATAACGATCAGAAACATTCTCCAAACCATGCATTATCGTGGTTCCAGAGACCAGGCTAAGATCAGCTGACATTTCTGAGATCACCTTTGCACTTCAATATTAAGTGAAACTTCATTCTTGGTCAAAGGATTAAATGTAAAGCTCTTTAAAAGAGATTTTGTTAACCACCTAAAGGACACAAAAGAAGGCTTGGTTTTGAGTGTACTACACAAAAAAAAGCCAAGATGCGATGGATGGCAATGGATTCGTAACTGTCCAATAAACATTTCACTTACCTGCAGTTTGGTGGAGGATCCAACATGATATCGGCTAGCTCTTTCTGAATCCTGGAAAACAAAAACAAGTTAAACGATTACAAATGTGTTCTTTAACACTGGAGCCATTTCTACAGCTTCATGCGCATCAGAAACTTTTAGGGCATGACCGTGGTGGCAGGAGGACGTTGTGCTGTAACATCTGGCCCTGCTCATTAGATGCCTTTGAGCCTATCTACAGTTTTCTTTTCTCTTATGCCTTTTTAACGGTCCGATCTGGTCATAGTCCTCTCTGGCATTAGAAGAGTTTACCCAAAAACCCATACTGAATTACCTGCCTATTAATCTTTAAAAGAAACACACGCTTTCAAATGCCGCCCAGGATTTTTCACAATGAATTCACGCTGACATGTTTGGCTTAATACTTCCTTCATCGACACGATCCATTTTCACTTTAGTTATCGTTATCATACATCAGCAAACAACTCCATCATTCGACGTCCTGCTGATAAAAGCTCTTGAGGATTTAATGCTTGGTTACAAAACGTCCATGCTAACACTGCTAATGCCGCTGCGCTCATCATGTTAACTAACCTCTGCTGTAATTCTGTAACTGTCGTATTTAAGTGAAATCGTACAAGTAACAGTGAGGTACTGAATATCGGCACAGCGAGGCCGTACTGAATACCGGCACAGCTCTGCTTACTTACTGATATTCAGTACAACAGCATGACTGCCAGCGTGATATTACTTTCATGTAACAGTTCTATAAACAGGATGCTTACATTGAGCACCAGACACTTAATGCATCAATTAAGATGCATTTTAAAAATGCATTTTATTCTCAGACAGTGAAAACAGTTCCCAAAAGTAGCCACAGCTGGATGATGTGTTGCGTGTTGCCATGCCGATCCACAGACTGCCCGACACCCTGTGGTAATGTCGTAAAAGTGTAGTTCAGTATAACGAACTAAGGCTAGAACTGGACATTTACATACCAAACAGGCCATACTGACACTGGACACAACTCACTGGACCAGAATGAACTGCAGAAACGAAAATGTGCCATCTCCGTTCTGCTACATGCAACATCACTAGAAATTGAAGAACCCAAGAGCTCGTTTCTAAGAGCAACACCGGACAGTTATCAGACAAGTGACATTTTCACCTCTTAAACTCCTCCCATGACACAGTGCAGCAGATAACTGCTAACTTCTCACAGGAAGTCGCTTTCGGCTGCTCCCTGTTCGGGGTCGCCACAGCGGACCAACTGGTCCGCACAACAACTTGGCAAATGTTTTACACCGGATGCCCTTCCTGATGCAACCCTCCCATTTTTCCGGGCTTGGGACTGACACTGCATCCAGTGGCTGGGGTTTGGGGATTGGCTGGGAATCGAACCCGGGCCTTCCGCATGATCGGCGAGAAACCTACCACTGAGCCACCAATGCCCTGCTAACTTCTCACAGGAATAAAGAAAATACTGCATCAGCCAACTTGTTAGTCCCATAGTCAATAAAAGCAATATTTACACATTTCAGAGTGGCTTGATTTGGACGGTGGTAGCTCAAGTGGTTAAGGCTCTGGGCCATTGACCAGAAGATCAGGGGTTCAAGCCCCAGCACCGCCAAGTTGCCACCGTTGGGCCCTTGAGCAAGGCTCCCAACCCACCCTGCTCCAGGGGCACTGTATCATGGCTGACCTTGCGCTCTGACCCCAACCCCCAAGGATGGGATATGAGAAGAAAGAATTTCACTGTGCAGTAATGTATGCGAGACAAATAAAGGCAACTTATAGAGCAGCAAGACTCGTCATATTCAACACCAGTGAGCGCTCTAGAGATAACTGTGTGACCCAGTTCTTTGTTTCTACTAAATTACCTGCCACTAACAGAACAGCTCGGGCATTTTTCACATTAGAAAGTGGAGGAACGCTAATATGTTCCTGTCACTCGTCAGCAGGCATGTTGGCATAGTGAGTAGAGCTGCCACGCCACACCTCCATGATCCCTGGTTCAGTCCTGAACTCAGAATACTGTGTGTGTTCGCGTGTGGGTTTCTTCTAGTTTCCCCCTGAAAACATATCTGTAGGTGAACTCTAAGCTGTGCAGATGGCACACCGTAATCAAGACTGAGGTCCCACCCAGGGTGTGTTCCCAGGATAGGAGAATCCGTATCCACCAGGATAAAGCGGTTAGTGAGGGTTCACTCAGGTCTACATACTGACCTTTTGGCGCTGGTTGATAGGAGTTTGGAGTTTTTGTTCACGCTGGCTTTGGTCTCTCGTTTCTTGCTAGGTGTGTCTTTCTCCGACTGCTGACGGACAGAAGACGAGGAGGACGACGATGAAGATGAAGAGGAGGAAGAACTAGAGCCGGCACGTGAATCCTCGTCCGACATCCTCGCGACCTTGGCAAGATGGAAATACAAAAACGTTGATAAGATGACTACAATGTGATGGATTGGCTGCAAAAATGAGAATAATAAGATAGATGTGGGGACCTTTAACACCAGACTTTCACATAATACTATGTGGATTGTAACCTCTTTTAAGGGCACAGACAGACGGACAGACACACACACACAGAGAGAGAGAGAGAGAGAGAGAGAGAGAGAGGGCAAGAGAGAGAGAGAGAGAGGGCGAGAAAGAGAGAGAGAGAGAGAGAGAGGGCGAGAGAGAGAGAGAGAGAGAGAGAGGGCGAGAGAGAGAGAGAGAGAGAGGGCGAGAGAGAGAGAGGGCGAGAGAGAGAGAGAGACAGAGAGAGACAGACAGACAGAGACAGAGAGAAAGAGAGAGAGACAGACAGAGAGGGAAAGAGAGACAGACAGAGAGACAGAGAAAGACAGAGAGGGAAAGAGAGACAGACAGACAGACAGACAGAGAGAGAAAGAGAGACAGACAGACAGACAGAGAGAGAAAGAGAGACAGACAGAGAGAGAGAAAGAGAGAGAGAGAGACAGAGAAAGACAGAGAGAGAAAGAGAGACAGACAGACAGAGAAAGAGAGACAGACAGAGAGACAGACAGACAGAGAAAGAGAGACAGACAGAGAGAGACAGACAGAGAAAGAGAGACAGACAGAGAGAGACAGACAGAGACCCACATTAAACAGCGCTGTTATCTAAGAGTAGGTGATTCATTTCATAACCCAGTTGTCTAACCCGAGATTAGCCCACTGACCCCTGAGTTCGCGCTGTAACGGAAGCCGGTGTTTATATGAGTGGACACGAACACTTGGACACTTTAATAAGAACACCGCGCTATAAAGAAACCGTTTAAAGCTCGAGTCTGAACCGAACAACCGACTGGGCGACGCCGCACACAGCCTCGGGACTCGCTTCACTTTCCTCCTCCGTCCTCGAGTTCAACAAACTTTCGCCGCCATGTAAAGGTTTCGCTTGGCTCTCCCGATCATTCACAAACAAACAAACAAACAAACAAAAACAAACAAACAAACAAAAACAAACAAAAACAAACCGACGTCGAATAGAACCGAACGCTAGGTTTCTTCACGGCGTCTCGTGCTCAAACACGCGACTGTCCAACAACAACAGACCCGAGACGGAGTCTCTGAGTGTCTCTCTCACACACACACACACACACACACACACTCGATTTCATCACGAACGGTTAACGATAAACTGTGAAACCGTTCGCTGATTAAAGAGAAAGAGAAAAAAAATAATAATAAAAAACACCGTGAAAAGCTCAGCTACCTTTCTTTGTGTCTGCGCGAGCCTCTTCCGCCGCCTGGACGCGCGCGTTTGTAGTCGCCCTCGCGCCGAGCGGAAGTGCCGTGGCGATGCGGCGCGAGCCCACAGCTTCAGCACGGAAACGGTCCTCCTCTACAGGGCCGTGTCAGGCGAATAAAGCGCTTATAAGCCTTTATGTCACGCTGAACTAGAGCGTTATGAGCTTGTCTTTGACGTCCTGCTGTAGAATTGACTGAAAGTAGCCTTCCATTTGAGTGTAGAGTGATTAAGCCACGCATGGAAGTCAATTAGTTTGTCTCAGCCTGCGTGGATCTACCTCAGATCTCCAGCTAACACTTCACCAGTGTCCAAAGTTTATCCCAAATATTTACCTCACAATAAACCCCATAGCTATAATTAGTACTTAGTTTGAACATTTATAACTGAGAACAGAAATCATATACACTGTGTGGCCAAAAGTATGCGGACACCTGACTGTAGCACCCATGTGTGGTTCTTCCCCAAACTGTTGCACCAATATCAGAAGCATTTAATTGTATAGAATGTCTTTGTATGTTGTAGCATTAAAATTTCACTTCACTGAAACTCAGATGGGGGACACGGTGGTTAGCACGTTTGCCTCACACCTCCAGGGTGGAGTTTGCATGTTCTCCCCGTGCCTCAGGGGTTTCCTCCGGGTACTCCGGTTTCCTCCCCTGGTCCGAAGACATGCGTTGTAGGTTGATTGGCGTGTCTAGATTGTCCGTAGTGTGTGATTGTGTGAGTGAATGAGAGAGTGTGTGTGCCCTGTGATGGGTTGGCACTCCGTCCAGGGTGTATCCTGCCTTGATGCCCAATGACGCCTGAGATAGGCACAGGCTCCCCGTGACCCGAGAGTAGATCGGATAAGCGGTAGACAATGAATGGATGAATGAATGAAACTAAGAGGCCTGTCCCTGTGCACAAAGCAAACTTCATGAAGACACGGTTTTGACAAGGTTGGAGTAGAAGAACTCGAGCGTCCTGCACACAACCCTGACCTGAACATCGATAGGATGAACTGGAACACCAACTGCACACTAGGTTTCCTCATCCAACAGCAGTACCTGAACACGTTGATGCTCGTATGATTGAATGAACACAAATCCCCACAGCTGTGCTCCAAAATCTAGTGGAAATCCTTCCCAGAAGAAATCTGAGACATTTGGGATGTTCAACAAGCACATATGAGTGAGATGATCAGGTGTCCTTAAACATTTGGCCATATTGTGTAGCATTTAATAACAACCATTCAGAAATTGTTTTTCTGTCTATCAGCATGTGGCAGCGGGAAAAGATGGCCTACCAGTTTGACCAGCTCAGCCTGCATCTTGCCAGCTGGTAGCTTGTCAGATTAAGCTGGATTTTTCAGCAGTTCAAATAAACAAACGACTAGATAACAAAGAAAGAAAGAAAGAAAGAATGAAATTAATATACAGTATGCAACACATAGCTAAAAATGCTTTAACAAATGGGAAGTACACTTATATGGCCAAAAGTATATGGACACCCAATATATGGAACATTGGAACAAAAACCAAGGGCATTAATATGGAGTTGGTCTTGCTTTGCTGTTAGAATAACCTCCACTCTTCTCTTCAAAAGATGTTGAAGTGTGGCTGTGGGGATTTGTGTTTATTCAATACTAGGCACATTAGTGAGATCAGACACTGATGATGGGTGAGGAGGTCCGAGTTGTTAAATGGGGTTGAGGTCAGGGCTTTGTGAAGGACACTTGAGCTCTTCACTCACAAAATTTGCTTTGTGCCCAGGGGCATTGTCATGCTGGAACAGTTTCAGGGCCTCCTATGTCCAGTGAAGTGAAATTGTAATGCTACAGCATACAAACACATTCTATGCAATTGCGTGCTTCCAACTTGGTGGCAACAGTTTGGTGAAGAACTACATCCTGGTGTACTGGTCAGCTGTCCACATACTTTAGGATATGTGGTCATATATAAAGGCCCAGAACCATGTAAGAAAAAGATAAACATAGCTCAATATGGTTTGAGATAAGAAGTGTGTAAAAACATGCAGGCTTATAGTCCTAAACAGCGGTCATAAACTTGCTCTAGTCTCAGCTCCATTCCACTGTGAAGAAGCAGGAGATGCTCATTAATTGTAACCAGAGAGATACTCATATTTTTACATATGTATATTTTTAATTGTTTTTAGAGTGTTATGAGGAGTCTCTTCCTGTCATGTCCCTCGATTTGATTATGTTCACATTTTGTCCAGAAACACCTGATTCTGCATTTCGTTTACTATTTCTCTTTTAATCTGTTTAAAGTATGTTTGGCTTAGCTTTATTGACCTGCATTAAAGTCTTAACCTCCAGGCAGAGGCAACCAGCCTATAGAAGAGTCCCTAAGTCACAAGCCACGAAACAGCCCCAAAGCATTAATGACAGGAAGAGGAAGAGTATCAGGTAGTTTACCTCATATGCAGTTCCCTTTTGTCACAAACGTTCTGATTACCAAAAAGGGGGCACTGGAGGCTCAGTGGTAGGTTTCTTGCCTACCATGGGGAAGGCCCGGGTTCAATTCCCAGCCAATGCCCAAACCCCAGCCACTGAATGCAGTGCCAGTCCCAAGCCTGGAAAAATGGGAGGGTTGCGTCAGGAAGAGTTGTTGTGCAGACCAGTTGGTCCGCTGCGGCGACCCTGAACAGGGAGCAGCCAAAAGCAACTGTTTTAATTACCAAAGGTGATCTAATGACACCTGGTGAAAAAGCTGCAACTTTACCAAACAGCTGGTTATGTAAATTATATTTAACATTTGATTTTGAAGCTTGAAACCACAATTACTGGAAATTGACTTTTCCCCCTCCTTCACTTCCCCCTCACAGTGGGTGGAAACATGTCACATGTCAAACTGTTTGTCAAGGTCCTAATTTGCTCAGAGGTATTTTTTATCTTTTTATGTATTTTTTTTCCTACCTGTTGCCTGATTTGTGTCGTGATGGATGACAAACCCTGTGTTCCAATTCACTTTCTATCCAAGTATCCGAGTTCAGAATCAGTGTGTCCCAAATGTTGAAACGAGTATCCCGAAAGGTTCCCTGAAGGTTTTGTATTTATGGTAGATTTGAAGTTTGGAAATATATCCGCATAAATATACTCACAAAAAACCCCCCCCCATAAAAAAAAAGAGAGATCCCAGAGAAAGCCCAGAGATCCAGGTAATTCTTTCATAATTAACATTCTTTTATAAATAAAAGATAATTAACTCCTAAGTGCCATTTAGTGCAATATACACTCTTAAAAAATAAAGACACTTCTTTATCAGGGTCCTATGAATAACCTTTAACATCTATAGAACATTTCCACTGCACAAAATATGTTCTTTGTAGTAGAAAAAGGTTATTTATACTATAAACGGTTTCTTTATGGTCCTCAGAAAAAGGGCCGTTTACTGAAAGGTTCTTTAGAGAACAAGAAATGGTTCTTTTCTGTAATTGCTGCAAAAACCCCTTTCTGGTTCTCCCTGGCACCTTTATTTTTAAGAGTGTACTAAACTTTTTCAACTTTTTTTTATAATTGGCTTTTTTAAAAGATTTATTTTATTAACATTATTTATACAAATGAATTATATTACAAGGATTGCATTCAGGATCGTTTGACATAAAATGTAAGAAAGGTGAGATCAAATAAAAGTGTTAAAAAAAAACACAAATAGACAAAAACAAACAAACAAACAAACAAAAAACCTTGGTCTTTGTAAATACAAAACCAAAAGTGAATTGTAGTCCTCTTCAGACAAACAATCTTGCATAGACATGCAATCAGGAGAATTCTCAAGCATTGTGAAGCTCTTTTGTGTCTCTAATCTGAAATATTTTGCATTGTAAATAATTGACATGGATGTTTATAACCACTTTGCTTGCTAGAATTTCTCACTCTGACTAAGCTGATTCAGGGAAAATTTTTTTTTTGGCCACTACAGGAACTGCCCTATTTACCCATAATTCTGCCAGCGCTCATTCTTCCCCCTCCACCATCAAAGTTCTTTGCATTTGTAACAGGATGGGTTTCAAGGGCTTTCCGCTCTCTTACACACAACACACACACGCATACGGGTGAAGGGAGTAGTCAATCAATCTGTTTCCTGCCTGTCTCGCTGTCTGTTCGCATTACATGTGGCAGACGATCAGACATGGCTTGTTTATGGCTCATATGAAGCGCCTGGCTAGAGGAAGCACCTGAACAAGTTCGTAGCCTGATTTCTGTGCAAAGTCACTGGTTCTCAAACCAGTCTTCAGAGCCTGCCAGACGTCCACATTATTACTCCTTACTTGTGTTGTGCGAGTTAGGTTTAAAAAAAACAAAAAAACAAACTGGACCATCTGGGAGGCCCTGAGGCCTGCTTTAAGTAATCCCAATGTGGTAGTTTGCACTTAGCCGGCTGTTTGCTCAGAGATAATGAATGGATAGACAGGCTGTGACAGTCTACAGGGTATAACCTTATTCTGAAATATTACAGTGTAGATAATAACAGGTAGATAATATCTTCATTCTCAGAGTGACGTTACTTGGAAATCTGCAATTTGATGAGTAATACTCTGTTCACCTAGAGGTCGTAGCTAGTAATAGCAACAAAATTTGTCATTTCTACTAGTGAACCACGGGGCAGATTTCACAACCCCGAGTTCTGCAAGTTATGGCAAACCAACATCATCAGTAAACAAAGTAATGCTTCTTACCTTTACATGAATTACACTGTAAATGCAAGAATTACTTCATCAACACACAACAATTTCTGTTCTAACAACGAAAATACGCATCACTCACTGGCGCTAAAAAATATGAACATGGAGGCGGCCATGTTTTTTCCTCCACTTTGAGTTTACCAAACCTAGCACTGTTCTATTCCAACACTGTTGTAGTTTTAAGTTACATTTAATGTTGTGAAATATCTTAAACAAGTTCATTCCTTTCATACCTTACAAGACCTACCCTTTTCTCTTACCTCCGTTGAAGTTTAATAATACAGACTCAATGCAAAGAAACTCCTAGAAAAGTCCTAGATCCTGTAAGCTTCCCAGCATCTGGAAACTTCCAATCGATGTTAAATAAACATCATATCACGATATTAACTATTTCTCATGTTTTTGTTATACATGTATGCAGCGCTTTCACCATACAGCTCTTTGAATTGTTATTATAGAAACAATTATGAATTAGATCTTTTAGGTTTACTTTGCCTCCTGCACTACTCTCAGAGCCAACAACAACATTTCTCCCTAATTTTGAAGTTATGTGCTTCTCAAAAGGCATGAAGTCAGATGACTGCATCTTTATCAAACACCAGCGTAACACATTCGGACTGAAAGTGCTATCGGCCCTCTTCCGCATACATGGGCTCACAGACACACACAGTTGGCTAGTGTTGATGCTAATGAAATATATGCCACCCTTCCTGCCTAGAAACCATGGCCTGTTTTGCTTTCTTGGATAGCTAGCCACAGATGGCTGTAGCATCATCAGGGTTCAAACTCATGTGATGCTCATTAATTCAGTTATTTAGCAAAGATTTTTAGTAAATCTAGTTTATCCTGGTCATGGTAACAAGTCTATCCTGGGAACACTGGATGCAAGTTAGGAATGAATTGAACACCAGTCTATTGCAGGGCACAATTCTGATATGTTTACACATTTAGGAACAATTTAGAGTAACCAGTCCACCTACCTAACCATTTTTTGGTAGTGGGAGGAAACCAGGAAACAGTGTAATCAAACATTTACAATAGAAATGGTTAAAACGGAATAAACATTACTCAACCGTGATTCAACTTTTCCACTGCAATAGTTACCTTAAACCTATTTACTTTTATTCTAACAAAAAATCATTATTGTGACAGAAAATCCTCTCAGAATGACTTGCAAAATTACTTTATTTAAAAATATAATATTTATAAAATATTTAAAATAAATGCAACCAAATAAGTCTCATACGTTGCTCATACGCAAAATCCATGTTCCATCCATCACCATGGTTAACAACCAAAAAAACAGCACAGAAGAGATAGCTGGTTGATGACTTGCCCAAGTCAGGTAATAAATATAAAAAAGGTGAAAGCAGTTAATCCTATTTTATACAAACAGGGCCATGATAAAAGGTTTGAAATGTCTGGAAGGCTTGACAATTTGCCAGAAGATGCCATCTGTTTAACAAGATGTTTAAATGCTCTTCTGGAGAGTAACAAGCATCAATGGAAAGGTACAGGTTTGTGTTCTTGATATCAAAATTGATACCAAAATTGGCTCTGTATGATCACGTTTAGTAAAAAAAAAAAATCAGGGAAAATCCACCACACTGTAAAATATGGTGATGAATTATTGAGGCTGTCACTCAGTCAGAAAGTTAACACTTAGCCACACATCGATCTCTCAACAAAATAATGACCCTGAACACATATTCAAATCAACACGAGATTTACTGTTCCACCATCTCAGGATCTGAATCCATCTTAAACCCTGTGGTCAGAAGTGGAGACGTCAACAAGCACAAACCTGAGTGTCCTAGATTCCTAAGTCTTAGGTCTTAGGGGCCTAGAGCAGCAGTAACAAAATACTAATTACAACAGTAATATTAAAAGTTTGTAAACCAATGTTTTCCAGGAAGATTACAAACTGTGTTTAAATGAATAGTACACATCTGCAAAATTTCATTAAGTGTGCCATTACTCCTAGAGTTAACTGTGTGCTTGGGCTTTAATCCTGCCTTGTTTGTATAGCAAACAAAGCAATGCGAAAGAAGTTCTAGATGGGAATGTGTGTGTGAAGATTGAAGATTGAAGAATGAATGTTTAGTTTTTGACGTTTTTTTTTTCCCCCCCAAACGTTCTCATAAATTTAGTCTTGGTCAATTCCCAGCTACTAGTCAGGTCTTCCCTATCATATGACAGACACCAACTGGGAGGGTGAAGGGTATCAGGTGCTTCATCCGAGACCAATCCATTTACTTCTTTTCAAAATGAAGTATCTCTGTATCCCTCTTACACATACAGATGCCTGTGATTGGTTGTGATTAATAAGAGAGAGAGTTTAACACGGCTGAATTTGCTCTCTTGGATGGATGTCCATGGCATTGTTGGGATTCAAACACTTTCCAGATGACTGGGCAAATGCTTTTCTATTCCTCCACTCAAAAGCCTGCCCCATGTGGTTTTGCTCATATTTTCATTTTTCGAGCCAGAAAATCTTTTACCAAAATTGAGATGGCTCTGCATTTGAATGCTTCAGCACTCTTATTGTCTCTGAGGGTTGCACGATTACAAAGCCACCTTTTAAGAGTGGCTTTTACTTGAGCAGTGTGCAATTTCACATTTGTGTTCATGTACCAAAGCTCCAGTACTGCAGGATGCACTATTAAAATTTCTTGACAATTTCCAGGTCTGCAGGAAGAAAATCAGCTTGTTGGAAGTAAATAAGCAAATGAAAGACAAATGATAGGATAAGAGGAGAAACTGCTTATTGTGATTCAAATTTAAGGAAAAAAAAGCAATAAGAAGCAATAAGGTGGTACGTGAAAGCCCATTAAATAAATTAAAGGGTGACAATGGAAAACATATGAATGCTTGGGTACGCCTTGTTTGTAACGACCAATCACAGGCTCGGTCACGTAACGTGTTTGTCTGTGGAGTTCGTCCGCTTACACAACATGGCGATCGAAGCCTTTGCATGAGGCCCATTTGCTCTGTGATTATGACATATTTTTAAAGATCAAGCATAAAGTGTGCCAAGGTCAATACCGGAGCACAAGGGTGTTATTCAGATTTATTACACTGAACAAAATTCAAAATTCAATTTATTACAAAACACTGCCACTAGATTGAATGTTTAAACACACCCAAGGGTCGCTTCAATATAACATCAATTCTTGAGCTCTCAATAAAAACCGAAAAGACAGAATAGCATGCATGTGATGAAGAGGAAGTCATGAAAGGAGAGAGCATGTTAAGTCAGAACATCCCCACAAACATGACCGACCAAACCACATTTCAGCTCAACACATCATTTATTCACTCAATTACTTACAGAGTATCAGTCGAATTTTCTCTCACAATGTGCATTTTACAACAAACTGCCATTGGCTGCACAGGGCAAGCTGCAGGCTGCTCAACTTTTACGACGCATTTCGAGATAAACAGGCCAGTGCCATAGTGTTCCACATATACAACTTAACAGAGAGGGGAGCTGAGTTAAAACAACCATTTATCGGGGAAAGAATGTCCGCTACATGAAAAAAAAAAAGATTCAGTGATCGCTCCGTCTGGAGCATCTTCCACGCGCTCGGTAATGATGGACGTACTCGCCGAGCCCAAAAGAAAACCGCTGGATATGAAGCGCACTCTGCTCACTCAGGCGGTGCACTTCTCAATAATGCAAAACAATAGCAGAACGGTCATGATAGCAATATAACATTACAAATAATAAAGCTCTTGATGACCATGCCAACATTCAGTGTATTGGAAAAAAGTACAATCCTGATCAGCTTGCTCTTAGTATGCATACACTGTATAAAAAAAGCGTTCAAGTCAACAAGAAACGAAGGACAGTTCGTTGTGAGATAAGGGTGGGACAGGGGAATGGGGTATGGAGCTTTCAAGCGTCGTGGGAAGGTCTATGTGGCGTAGCGCTTGGTCCACTGTTTGGCTATCCTGTCGTGCTCTGCTCTGTTGGTCAGGTACTGTGTGGCGATGCTTCCCACCAGAGGGTCGGCTGTGGAGAAGAAGATAAGGAAGTACCGTTAGCTTGGGTGTAGAAACAATAGTAAATGTGTTATTAGATCAAGTCAAATGTATTCAAATCATTGAGGTGAATATATGATATAGAACTTGGGTTCTGCAGCAGGACAATGATCCAAAACACACCAGCAAGTCCACCTCTGAATGGCTGAAGAAAAACAAAATGAAGACTTTGGAGTGGCCTAGTCAAAGCCCCTGACCTCAATCCGATTGAGATGCTGTGGCATGACCTTAAAAAGGTGGTTCATGCTCGAAAACCCTCCAATGTGGCTGAATTACAACAATTCTGCAAAGATGAGTGGGCCAAAATTCCTCCACAGCGCTGTAACAGACTCATTGCAAGTTATGGAAAATGCTTGATTGCAGTTGTTGCTGCTAAGGGTGGACCAACCAGTTATTAGGCTTAGGGGGAAAACACTTTTTCACACAGGGCCATGTAGTTTTGGATTTTGTTTTCCCTTAATAATAAAAACCTTCATTTAAAAACTGCATGATGTGTTTACTTGTGTTATCTTTGACTAATATTTAAATGTGTTTGATTATCTGAAACATTAAAGTGTGACAAACATGCAAAACAATAAGAAATCAAAGGGGAAAATTTTTCACACCACTGTACACTGTACTAGGGACAGCTGTACTTTCATGCAACTATCATGTAGTAATAACCACTGGGACATTGTATTTTTGTCCAGTCTGCAACTGTGTAGCATCAGATTCCTGATCTCGGCTGACGAGCGGAACATCATCTGCTTTTCTGCTGCACTTTTTGATGTGTTTTGATGCATTCTGAGATGCTTTTCTGTTCACCATGGTTTTAAAGAGTGGTTATTTGAGTGACTGTAGGCTTCAGGTCAGCTTGAGCCAGAGTGAATCTGGTTTTTTTTTTGGTTTTCACACTATTCTGTATGAACTCTAGGGACCGTCGTGTGAAAGTTCCAGGAAAACAGCAGATTCGGAACTACTCAACCCAGCTAAAGACACTGGGTCAAACTGACTTTCCATTATTCTGCTGTTTGATGTGAGCTGTATCGGCATTCTTTTATGCCACGTGATTGGATTAAATTAGATAATTGCATGCATAAAGGTGTAGGGGTGCAATAAATTGTAGAGTGAGTGTATATCCGGAAGACTTTCACATAATGATGAGTGAAAATCTACTACTATCAGCTAGTATCATGCTTCCTTTGGTTAATATTATCATTACTTTATGTTTAATTGAAATGAAAAGGGGAGAAACAAGTGAATAAAACCAGGAAGTTCTGTTACTCTAATATACAGTATTTTTACATCTGGTCCAGTGGGACGTTTAGAACTGAAAAATCACTAATGACGCGAATAAATTTTGTTCTTAAAATTCGATTTGTCCTGTGATCGTAAGAGGTCCTTGGAACGATGTATGTGGCTGAAAAGTTTAAATAACATTATATAACATCTTTGAAAACAATGTTGTGCATTAACACCAAGGCTGATGGTTCAGGATCAAGACCGTTAAACTGGAAATGTTCATCTATTTTTTTTTTTATTCCCATTTGTAGTAAAGAATAGGTTAAGAGAGGCCATGGGGAAGCTCTTCATTGCAGACATGCATGGCGCTTTTTTTTGTTTGAGAGCTTTTGGAGTACTTTGGGATATTGCTGTCAAGAAGAGGCTGTGTAAATAAACTCCATATTGTGGGAACCTCATAAAAAATACCATCAGATCGGCTTCTAAATCGAACCTACAGCCTTAATCACTGACCTCCAAATCAAAGGTGCTCAAACGCGGCTCCTCGGCAGCCCGCTAAAGTGCTGTGAAGGGAGCGTGTGACGGGGAAAGAAAGGCCTGTGAGGGTTAATTAACTGTCGTTGCACCCTGGCCCCTCTTTAATAAGCTGTGTCTCATTGATCTTTTCTGCATGAATAGCACCTTCACTAGGGGGAACAGGCGTACAGCGCAGGGGGAAGGGTTGACGTTCCTATTCAACCCTACACTGAGGGGGGAGCTGGGATAGCGTTCCTGCACGTGAACATTCGACATGTACGCTGTTAGGATGTACATAGCACTGCATTTGTGAGTTAAAAAGAGTTTATTCTTTTTTTTTTTGCCTACAAATGATGGCTGCATTGTGACTATTTCTCTCAAGGAAAGCATCCCTTTCACTGGTTCTAGGAAAGAGTGAAAAAACTGCAAACTACCATCTGTTCTAGCTGGAGTAGTTTACGAATTACAAATAAAAGTTAACTGTCTCATAGACAACCGCTACAGCGATAGACAACTTCAAATTCTTCTCTCTTCTGGCTATATTTCCATTCAGACCAATGGTATTCTCATTCCGTGACCTAGTATATCTAGTGTAGTATCGATGTATTCATTAATAGAGGCTTCAAAAGCACTTCTGTACGTCGCTCTGGATAACAGCATCTGCCACATGCTGTAAACGTAAATGGAAATGAATTAAGATTTTGCCCTTTATGGTAGAAAAATGCTGGCCTCCTGGTGGAGGGTTGCAACGGGAAGGGCATCCGGCGTAAAACCTGTGTCAAATCATGATCCGCTAAAAACAGCGGACCCTGCCATTGCGCAGGACAAACGTTAGAATAAAAAAAAAGAAAAAAAAAAAAGAAAAATGGTAGAAAAATGCTACTGCAAGCCTCTTTCATTAAGAAGTGACACAAGGTGTGCTGTGCTCATCATGGCGATAAGTGATAAGTCAGTACACATTTATCCAATAATTGTCCAAATCCGGATAATACACCCTTTATAGTATGCCGATGTACGAATGATGCCAATATTTAATATTTGCAAATCTGAGAATAGAATTAAATGCTGCTTGCTATTACTTCAGTATTACAGAACTTCTATCGATACACGCAATCTACACCGCTAACTATAGCTAGCTAATTAAAATACAGCCCAAAAGACAAATCCATCACTTCCGTTCGCTTTCATTGTGTCAATTTCTTTTATGTGCTCTCAGTGTATTTCCTTATCTAATCTGTCCATAATAACCAGAACACAGAGCTATAAATAACTACCAAGATTAAGACGGTACAAGGTCCACAAACTCCTCCCATTATCACTACTCCGCTATCAGAAGATCTAGCTCAAACAACTTGGTTCACTACTGGGTAAAGATACAAATTACGAGGATAAACTGCAATACGCTGACCCGAAATTTGACTCCAATTTGTTTATCCTCTCATGCTTGTATTCTTTCTTTCCTCTGACTGGCTGTCGGCTCTGTCTGTCACTGTGAGGCGGGATCACGGTTTACATATCTGAGCTGCCGCATGATGGATGAAACAAATTTCCTGCCGATCCTGACCCGACACAGTGACTGTGAATCACCATCACAGCTCTGTCAGAGCGCTCGCCTCTTTCCAGCGCAGGAACGAGAGCTTTTTTCTTCTTGTAATCGTTTTTTTTTTTTTATCATGAATTATTTTCCAGCTTTATTTAACTTAATTCTGACCATTCATTCACACTGTTGAAAGTAACTAATGATCATGACAGACTGAATACAATCAGCTCCAGAAGTATTGGAACCCTTATCCTTGCTAAGGCTGGGTAAGAACAGTACGGAAAAAATGCTCATTTTTCTTGTTAATTTGTTTCAACTCACACTGGAAATATGACAGAAATATAAACACAAACTGGAACGAATCTCTTGTTAGAATAAATAACCATTAGCAGCAATATATATTTGAACAACTGATGTGTCACAATTATTGGCACCCTTCCATTTACTACAATTATTTAACCAACATTTGTTGACAAGTCTTCAATGACGCTTGATGAGACTTGAGACTACAAAGCAAGGAAACATTTCAATCTTCAAAATATGCATATATATATTCATAACCTTGGTTATTTTTACCAAAGGGTGGCAATAACTGAAAAGGTGGAGCTAATTACATAGCTTGTAATGGTCAGTCTCCTCATCAGGGCTAAATAAGAACATGAATACTCTAGTATGCAACAGTGAACTAACATCTGTCACAACTGCATGAGATGACTTAGTGCCACATTAACGAGAAAGTCATGGTTTCATAACATAATTCTGATGCAAATGTGAAAATGCCGGTACGACACATCAGTAGGATGACCGGACAGCGTAAACACAACACATATGATTCGAAAGAAGAGCATTTTGTTGACCTGTGGCAGACAGAGCGTCTCATCACAGTTACATCACAACAAGAGGCATGCGAGGAAACAAAGGAGGAAGTACAGTTTCCAGGTGTGTAGCTATTAAGACATTTTGTTCATTGTGTTTATTTACTATTACGACGACGCAGAACTATTTCCCAGATGCAGAGCTTCAAGCCTGTGCTGTGGCTCTGTGCACCCGGTATGGCCCTGGAACCTAGTAATTTTCTCTAATCGCAGGTCTCGGATCTCGATCGTATGATCTGACACGGAGAACACGCGTTATTGTAGACATGGTGTAGTATTCTGCCTAGATTTCATTGGAATCACGTTGTACAGTGTGACGAGTAACGATCGTAAAAGACCGCTGGAATTGCACAGTGTAAAAAAAAAAACACAAGGAGATGTGTCTAAAGTAATGTAGTAACCCTGAGAAAAAGTTGTCACGCTGTATATTTAGTGTGAAAATCAGATCTCAGGGCATGACATGTACGATCGTTTCATCCCTCCTGCCTCTCATATGGAAGATGGGATCCATTTGTGACCCAACAATGTGGTTTTAAGATTTTTTTTTCTTCCTTTTTTGAGATGCTCGTGCCTGTAAGGCTGCCAGTACTCAGTGGAAACAGAGCCAGAGACCACATTGGATCATCATCTGAAGGCCAGGATGAGATGGAACTAATTTGCCTCCAGCTATAATGCATTGTATCGGAAGTGGGCAAGCTAGCTGTTATTAACGGCATGTTTCCGCACTATTCTCTTGCTCACATATTGATTAGCATGCCAGAAGGGAAGCTGCTCCTTATTTACACAGATGGCCACAGGTTGTGTGTCTCAACATCATTTTAAAGCAGCGCTAATACAAAGCAGATAGCATATGGAACAATAAGCCTTTTAATCATGTTGCTCTTTCTGATACATGTAGAATAATTAGAAATGGAGAGAGATTTATTTAGCTAGTTTATTTGCTTCAGTATTAAATCCAAGGGCTTTGAATTAAAAACTGTAAGAAGCTGTCCATTACAACTGGGTAATATGATAATAAATATTACTTCAAAGTAGTATAAAATACTAAAAGGTTCAGATTTTTCCTTTTTCTCCTCTTAAGTTATGAATAATTTGTTTTGTAGGCATTAAACAAACATAATGTCTGCACATATGATCGTATAAATGTGATTATCTCATTATTTCCTCATGACGGTCGTGCTCATAGACGATGCCGTACTGCTTATACACTGAGTTTTCTCTAAGCTCAGTTCAACCGCGTACTCACACCACTACTCGAGACTAACCAAATCACACACATGTCCACAGCCCAAATTAGCCGAAAAGGCGCTCAGATTAAAGCCATTTCAGAACAGCAAAACGGCAGTGCTGGGAATTTCCACTACTGTAAAAGCTCTAGCAGTGTGAAATCAGACTGAACATGGGATCGCAGTCAATTACAGGCTGAATAATAGTTCAAGCCTTTTGGCTTCTGTTCAACACATTTCTTTTTCCAGTTTTAGTTTAAGATGAAGAACTGCAGTCAGAAATGTAATGTGTCTAAGGTTAAACGCGCTCTGGCTCACGGTGTAAAGGAGCTGATCGAGCGGAAAAATTCTGCTCACATAACAAGTCAAAGGGACATTCAGGATAATGCGAATGTCTTGAAGGGGGATGTGGATCTTACCGGGGTTGCAGTCTGTGAGGAGAGAGCAGATGGACAGCAGGACCTTGGAGATGGTTAGCGCTGGGCTCCAGTTGTCCTTCAGAATGTCCAGGCAGATCACTCCCTGACTGTTAATGTTGCAGTGGTAGATTCTGGTACGAAATGTCACCTGCGAGAAACCCAGGAGAAAATGATTTTAAAATAAACGTCACACACACACAGAGAGAGAGAGAGAGAGAGAGAGAGAGAGAGAGAGAGAGAGAGAGAGAGAGAGAGAGAGAGAGAGAGAGAGAGAGAGAGAGAGAGAGAGAGAGAGAGAGAAGGGGGATGGGAGCAAAAGGACAGAGATACAGAGGGGCAAAAAAAGAGAGATAGGAGAAGAAAGAGAGACACGGGGAGACAGATAACAGAGAGAAGCAAATATAGACAGAGAGTCAGAGAAAAAGGGAGAGAGGATGGGAGACAGACATAACAACAAGCAAAGTGAGAGACAGAGAGGACAAACTGAGAGACAGATATGGAGAGAGAGAGAGGCAGGAAGAGATAGAAAAGTGAAAGAAATCAGAATCAGAGAGACAGAGAGAGAGAGAGATTGTCCTTTACACGGAAAATCACACACACACACAGGATTAATATTAATGAGTTAACGCTGGCTTTATAAAAGGTCCACTGCTGCTCTAAATAACTATGAATAATTAGAAGAGAGATATTTTAGGAAGAGAATTATTATTATTTTCATTTCTACTTGCTGAAACAAATAACCGGAGACACATATAGGGTGGGTTGAAGCAAACGTCAGCTCCGTGTTGTGATGTCATAAAGTCTGGTGTGAATCACAACTAGAGCTGATATTCTGCTCCTCACTGCTGAATTCTGAAAGTTATTACTTTACTTTTATTTAATCATTTAACAAATTGCTCATGAGCCTGTCCATGAGTTTTTCTATTCTCATAGGACAGAACTGGAAATTTGACCCGGAAGTTCTGATGTCATCGATCTAGTCTGATCACTCAGCTCTGAACGCTCAGACTTAACCTTCATTACACTGCTACGAAGCGCACTAACACTGGGAAATAACACTTACGGAATGAACAGTATTTCATGATTAGCTTCACCCAACAGGATTTTCATAAAGCTCCCAAAATCTTGTCTGCTGCTACGTCCCAAATCACACACTACACACTTACACACTGTGCACTATATACTCCAGTGTCTAGGGTATGAGTCGCATCATCCAGCGTCAGTTCCTGGTAGCCCCGCCCCTTATCCACTAAGCAAAACTGCGAGCGTTGAGTGCATGAAGTGTCCGACATTCAACACTTTTTTTTTTTTTCCCTTCAGTTAAATAAGTGCATCATCCAGGTACTTCAAGTGCTCTTCTTCTTTCTTCTTCAAATCAGCGTGAACACACTAGTCACATTGAAAATGACGAAGGACAGTGCATGTGTCGATTCTTTCCAAATAAGAAGAAAAAAAAGCAAAGCACTACTCTGTGTAGTGCTACAGTACAAGATTTCTGTAGTGTTTGTAGTGCTAGAGAAGTACACAGAGTGGAGATGTAAGAGCTAGTGGAAGTGCAATTATTTTTAAGTGAGGAGAAGTTATGCATCAGTCCAGCGTTCATGTAAGAGGTCATGAAAGATAGTGACAGATTCTGCTGTCCAGATCGAGGATGGAAGTTTATTTATTCCACCACTGAGGGACAGTCAGTGGGAAGGTATGCGATCTAGGATGCACTTTATGTTTTCAATAAAAATGACTTGTTTGGGAAAACAATTAGTAAATAAAAAGTAATTTAGTTCATAGTTCTTATCAGACATCAGAACAGGGACAAAGTGTAATCTTTGCTAGTTTTGATATTTCAGAAAATACCATTCTGCTGGGATTTTCTCACAGTCATCCGATTATGCGAGTGGAAACATCTCGATGATTCAGAGGTGAACAGACAGACTGGTATGAGCTGGCAGGAAGTGAAACAATCACTCCTTACAGCCGTGGCGAGGAGAAAAGCATCCCACAACACGTGACATTGACTTCCCCCCTTCTTCCTGTCTGTTGAGACCAGGACGCTGAGGCTGCAGTAAGTATAGCTGATTAATAGTCACTGAGATTTTTTTCCTCATTCTAATTTGATGGATATTAACTGACCTGTATCTGCCACATTGCTGTCTGATTGGATAACTGCATGAATAAGCAGGTGTTTCTTTCTAAAGTCATACAGACTTTCCTGCATTTCTAGAGTGCCAAAATTTTGGGATGGACTAATAATAAAATAGAGGTGAGAGCAGAAGAAACAGCTCTGATTGAGATTACTGAGAGCAGGAGCTACAGCACAATCCAGGGGTCATGATCAATGCTGTTGTGTGGGCGGCATGACAGACCTCAGCGTCACACTGTGTGTATTCTGAGCTCCAGCTGGAAACGACTTGCTGAAATAACTCTGGTCTTACTTTAGACTGCAGTGGAGGAGGTGCACTAACAAGTGAATCTGCTCTGTTTTACTGCCGGTGACCCGGTCATGAGGAAAGCTCGCTGATCTGAGGTCAGGCACAGAGAGCAGAAGCTCACAAAGGGTTTAAATTACAGTAAAACCCAAAACATAAGCATGCGCTCACATTTTAGTCTGAATAGTCATTTTAGTCGTTAGTCTGAAGAGTTGCCTTGGGAGGAATAAAGAGAAGGAGAGAAGAGAGAGAAATAAAGAGAAGGAGAGAGACTCTTCTCATTTTTTCCCCCCCACTCTATTCTCTCTACCTCTCAAAGAGAAAGCTGACGTGAGTAGTGAAGATGGAGAGAGAAAGACAGAGAGAGAGGTGAGGTGAGTAGTGAATATGGAGAGAGAGAGACAGAGAGAGAGAGAGAGCTGAGGTGAGTAGTGAAGATGGGGAGAGAGAGAGAGAGACAGAGAGAGAGAGAGAGAGAGAGAGAGAGAGAGAGAGAGAGAGCTGAGGTGAGTAGTGAAGATGGAGAGATAGAGAGAGGGAGAGAGAGAGAGAGAGCTGAGGTGAGGTGAGTAGTGAAGATGGAGAGATAGAGAGAGAGCTAGAGAGAGACAGAGAGAGAGAGAGAGAGAGAGAGAGAGAGCTGAGGTGAGTAGTGAAGATGGGGAGAGAAAGAGAGAGAGAGAGAGCTGAGGTTATAGTGAAGATGGAGAGATAGATAAAGAGAGAGAGAGAGAGAGCTGAGGTGAGTAGTGAAGATGGAGAGAGATAGAGAGAGAGAGAGAGCTGAGGTGAGTAGTGAAGATGGAGAGATAGAGAGAGAGAGAGAGCTGAGGTGAGTAGTGAAGATGGAGAGATAGATAGAGAGAGAGAGCTGAGGTGAGTAGTGAAGATGGAGAGATAGATAGAGAGAGAGAGCTGAGGTGAGTAGTGAAGATGGGAGATAGAGAGAGAGAGAGAGAGAGAGAGAGCTGAGGTGAGTAGTGAAGATGGAGAGATAGAGCTGAGGTGAGTAGTGAAGATGGAGAGATAGATAGAGAGAGAGAGAGAGCTGAGGTGAGTAGTGAAGATGGAGAGATAGAGCTGAGGTGAGTAGTGAAGATGGAGAGATAGATAAAGAGAGAGAGAGAGAGAGAGCTGAGGTGAGTAGTGAAGATGGAGAGAGATAGAGAGAGAGAGAGAGAGAGAGCTGAGGTGAGTAATGAAGATGGAGAGATAGAGTGAGAGAGAGCTGAGGTGAGTAGTGAAGATGGAGAGATAGAGAGAGAGAGAGCGCTGAGGTGAGTAGTGAAGATGGAGAGATAGATAGAGAGAGAGAGCGCTGAGGTGAGTAGTGAAGATGGAGAGAT
>JAUCMX010000028.1:5529085-5564085 GCA_033459395.1 Hemibagrus guttatus
ATAAGCGCAGAACGAGCCCCAGCTAACATCGATCAAAAAATGAAATGAAATGATGTTAAAACTGTGTGCTCTCACCTTGGGCGGCTTGAAGGGGTAGTCTGGAGTGAAGGCGATGTCGAGGAAGAAGACTCCTCCTTCATACACAGAGCCTGGAGGACCCAGGATGGTGGACCTCCACTCGTAGATGTTGTCTCCTTTTGGACCGGCGCTGAGAAGGGAAAAAAAAAAAAAAAACACACATTGCGAATTGAGAGCTTCGTTTTCTATGCTTTAAATAAATAAATATTTTATTCAATTTAGCTGCAACACAATTAAAATCTAAACAACTGACTCGAATATGTGTGTGTGTGTGTGTGTGTGTGTGTGTGTGTGTGTGTGTCCGCCTTTTCATCAGTTCCCCTCTCACATCAAATTAGCTCCCATTCCCATGTCTGATCATGATTTCATCTTATCATGTTACATGCAACTAAAGATGGCTCTGATCCAAGACCCGGTCTCAGATATCTGATCCTGTAGCAAATGGAATGGGATTAGACTGGGATTTTTGGAACTGGATATGTTTAGCCTACATACAGTATACAGACACCGTGATTTTTTCCCCCTTTTTGTTATGATTGATTTAATTAGATATTATTATGTTTACACTGAAGTGATTTTGGGGTTGGAGAGTTGAACAGAAAAAAGAAAACAGTTTAAAGCTAAGTATTATTTATAGAGAACCATATCAAACGGGTAACAGATGATATCAGAGGTTTCGGTTTGGGAAATGAATAAGCGGCATTATTTCATCGCTATGTATAAACTCTAGGGTAAAAGCTTGGAAAGGAAGAGGAAGTGGAGATAGTAACTGGGAGGAGCTAGTACAGACATAGCTAGCTTGTACAAAGCTGGGAAAAAGTATGAAATAACTATAATATAAGAATTTTACACACCCCCCGAAAATATGGCAGTTTTTTGTTTTTTTTTTTGTGAAAAATTGGAAGCAAGATAAATCATAAATCGGAATCTTTTCCACATCTCAATGTGAAATTATGAGCAATTAAGAAAATTAAGCAATTTTTATGTCATCATTTTAAATAAATAAATAAATAATAATAAAAAATGGGGGGCACGGTGGCTTGGTGGTTAGCACGTTTGCCTCACACCTCCAGGGTTGGGGGTTCGATTCCCGCCTCCGCTGTGTGTGGAGTTTGCATGTTCTCCCCGTGCCTCGGGGGTTTCCTCCGGGTACTCCGGTTTCCTCCCCAGTCCAAAGACATGCATTGTAGGTTGATTGGCATCTCTAAATTGTCCGTAGTATGAGAGTGTGTGTGTGTGCCTTTTAATGGGTTGGCACTCCGTCCAGGGTGTATCCTGCCTTGATGCCCAATGACGCCTGAGATAGGCACAGGCTCCCCGTGACCCGAGAGTAGATCGGATAAGCGATAGACAATGAATGAATGAATGAATAATAAATCAGATACTTTATTTTAGGAAAGAAACAACAAGAACAACGTATGTACACCCACCTAAACTATTCCACCATTCTTTTTTTGGGGGGTCCAGAGTCGCATCTTGGCTTCATAATATTTTCCCACTCATTCTTTAAAAAACATACTAGATCCATCATGTGTGAGGGCATCTCATGCACAGTCTGCCTCAAGTCCCCATACAGATGTTTAGCTGGATTCAGGACTAAGCTCTGGCGAGATCATTCAACATCATTGATCTTTTCTTGGCTTGTTGATTTGGATGTGTGCTTTGGGTCTATGTTGTATTGAAAGGTGAAATTCCTTTACATCTTCAGCTTACTTTGAAGGTTTTGCACTAAAATCATCACCTTGCTAAAAAGCTCCAGTTCTGGCTGAAGGAAAGCAAGCAAGCTTTGCTAAAACAATAGCTCTAGACACTACACGTCCACAAGAGACGACCTACATGCAATAGGAGTGCGTGTTATGTTCGATTTAAGATTAAACACGCTTAAAGTGTCAATAAAGACTTCCTGTTTGATTGAAGTCTTCGGGCTGCAGCGCTGTTTAACCAGGCGTGTCCCATTCAGAGCAATTTCTCATGACTAACACTCATACAGCAGCTCAAATAAGACAAGAGACTATAAACACGGTTAAATGGACATCACATACTGTTCATAAGGCAAAAGTGAGATCATAGTGACAAACTGAATGAGGCAGGCACACACACACACACACACACACACACACACACACACACACACACACACACACACACACACAGCTCTGGACAGCTGCTAGCAGAAGGACACCACTGTTCAACTTTCTTTCCCTCCCTTCACCACAGGGAGCAGCTGATCTTATTCTGGATCCAAAACACGACTCCGCCAGCTGCCCCGGCCCTTTTTTCCCCCTCCTACAGACGCTGAGCGTGATCCAAACTCACTTTTTCAGCAGCTTAGTCTAATGGCTAGGGATGTGGAGTGGACCGAGGCAGAGAAGGGAACAGATGAGTGGGTGAGGGAAAGAAATAAGGAGAACAGAAAAAAGAGACAGGAACTAATAATGGAGAGGGAAAAAAAGAACAAAGAACTATAAAAGGAAGGATACTATGAGAAGGAGTGAAAGGAATGATAGAGAGAAGAGGAACAGACCACAAGGGGAAGTGTGTGTGTGTGAGTATCAAACATGTTGATAAATTTGCTCATGTGTGACAGGAAGCTGTGGTTAAAGCGACACGACTTTGTATTTTCGCCAAATGGGAGCCGGCTTACAGAATACATAGCCAGTTCATTTTTTCCTTTCTGCCTCTCCATCAATCCGCTATTCTTTGTGATCAGAGCTGGAAAAGTGGCCAAACTATCAGCCCCCATTTTGTGTGTGTGTGTGTGTGTGTGTGTGTGTGTGATAGAGAGAGGGCTTTTTCAGATGTCCCACACTGCTGCTAGCTACCCAGAGCTCCCTTCTACTGACCACAGCCATTTTACACGCGGCACATCTGGAGCCGCTTTGAGATGGCAGGCACCACATCTCTCTTTTCCCTGCTGTGTGTGTGTGTGTGTATGCATATGTAAGAATCTGTATGCCTGCCAGATACCCAAGCTGGAACTTTGCTCTCTCTCTCTCTTTCTCTCTCATGTGAAAATCCTACTGATGAAAGAAGAACAACGGTCAAAGACACAAATGTCATGAGGTTTATAAAACGCCTCGCTGTAAAAAAAAAAACCAAAAACAAATCACAACATGCCCCCTCCTTTTGTTTTTAGGAATTATCAAGCTCAGTGGACTACTAATCGGAAGGTTGTGAGTTCGAATCCCAGATCTACCAAGCTGCCTTAACCCTCAATTGCTCAGTTGTATAAATGAGATAAATGTAAGTCGCTCTGGATAAAAATGTCTACCGTATGCCGTAACTACGCATTAAAACCTTATTGGAATGTCTTTAATGCTTGGCTGAAGTGGAAATGAGGTGGATTAACACTAAAGACGAGATGTGAGAAATGATGATACACAGTTTGTTTTTAAAATAATGTACACAGTCAAATGTCTGAATACTTGTACACAAATGTTTTGTTGCATCGGAGTTACAATAACGATTAAAAGACTTTCAACCTTATTTTACAGGGATTTACATCCAAATAATAAATTATGGGTCTAGGAATTATGGCACTTTTTATATATAGGTCTCCGTTTCCTTTTTTTAAGGAAATAAAATTAATTGAACAAACTTAAAAGGTTATTTTAATACATGGTTTCAAGTCTTTTCATGCTCGTCATCACCAGACTGCGTTTCTTCCCTGCTGATGCTCTGCACGGCCTTTACTGCAGCTTTCTTCACTTCCTTTGGGTTCTTGTGGTGCTTTGCTTTCAGTTTGCCTTCAGCAAGTGAAATGCATGCTCAAAGTCTTGGGTTACTTTTCAAGCATGCTTGGGGTCATTGTTGATTATGAAGTGTGCATAAGTTTTGAAGGCTGGATCTGAGCAAAGAATACAACCTTAAACACTTCAGAATTCATCCTGCTGCTTTTGTTAGCTGTTACATCATCGATAAATGCACAAGATCCAGATCTCTTCTCTTGATTTGACCTCCTGGAAGATCTGACCTGATCTGGCCAACTGATGTGAAGAAAATTTTCATCACTCTGTCGCCCACACCAGTTGTTCTCCATGGTTCTTTCAGACTATTTAGTGTTTCTGAGCTCTGAAACAGTTTCGTATTGCACTAAAGCACCTGAAGTTTTTGCACTAAAGGTGACTGGTATTCGTTTCTATTCAAGATTTCCTCCACCTCGATAAAATCTCCAGTTTTGGCTAGAGAAAGTCAGCCTTCCTAAAGCATGATGCTACCACCACCATGCTTCACCGTGCGTGTGTGAGTTCACCATATAATTAAGAAATCACAAAATGTTGAATTAGCTACACTTTAGATTTTTGTTCTGTCTCTTTTATAGGTTTTTTTTGACGATGGTTCTTGGGAATTAATATTGAGAACAGCAACAGATTCCAGATGTGAATGCCACATTTAAAATCAATTCAATCTAGACCTTTTATTTGTTTACTTATACAAGTTATTTAAGAAGCAAATAACACGCATCTTGTCATGGGACAGCTGAGTAGCCAACCGTCCGATTTCCTTTCATCCCTAAAAAGGGAGGACCACGTATTAAAAGTGTTGTAAATCCTAGATCCAGGGTGTGGGATGTTGTACAGAAAAGGTCGTTGTGGGGGCAGTTTTCATTCCAACCGAGCAGAAGCCACACCTGAGTCTACTGAAAGCCAGCCACAACTGATTAAACAGGTGGAATCAGGTGTGGCTCCTGCTTGACTGGAATGAAATCCTGCACCCACATTTTCCCTTTCTGGATAAGATTTGACCCCCTGCCCTAAACGGTTCACCTGATTTGGATGCAAACCACATTATTGTGGATGATTTGTTCACCTGATTTGGATGCAAACCAAAGTATTTAATATCAGTGGTTTTAGCTAGGGCTAAAGGCTCTGGCTTGTTCTTTGGAAGGTCAGGGTTTAAGACCGAGCACTGCCAAGGTGCCACTTTAGGGCTCTTGAGCAGGACCCTTAACCCTCTCTACTCCAGGGGTGCTGTATCATGGTTGACCATGTGCTCTGACCTTCTGAACTTCCTAATCTGGGAAATGCAAAGAAAGTATTTCACTGTGCTGTAATGTATATGCAAATTAAGGCTTCTTCTTCATCTTAAAAACTTAGAAAAAAGTGGATAAGTGATTAAAGGTCAAAGTTCAATAGAATAAACTGCCATTACAAGCAGTGTCACTACCTCCAAACTCTCGTTATTAATGTACTTGGAAATTTGATTTATTATTATTTATTGTGGATAATTAGCCTCCTGGTGGTCCAGCGGCAGGATCCCGTGCTTTCATTACCATGGCCCGGGTTTGATTCACGGGCAGGATGCCGGGCCCAAGCCTGGATTAAATGGGAGGGTTGCGTCAGGAAGGGCATCCGATGTAAAACCTGTGCCAAATCCAAACATGTGGACCAAATGACCCTCTGTGGTGACCCCGAACAGGGAGCAGCCGAAAGAACAACAACATTTACTGTGAATAATTAAGATTTATCTTTCAGGTTACGGTGTTCAGATGCTGTTGTGATTAATGACTCGTTCTTATGACACCTGTGACAATTAATAACTCCGAATCTAATGACCGAATCTAATGGCACCCTGTTACTGATGATGTCATTATTGTCACAATTTCCAAATAGATTCCCAAAACTTCGAAGAATCTGAAAGAATCGTATCTGCATCTTCGAACGTCATGACATTTTGAGACTGACCCGTTTATCATGCTACCTAAAACGTCCCAAGTTCATTCAGTTAGATTTCCAAGCAATTAAAACACGACAAAATTAAAGCTTTTCCTCTTTTTATTCTTTTTAGACTGGTCACTGGAGTGAGCACTACTTCTTATTATACAAAATGGTTTATATCTAAAGGAATCTTTAACAAGGTCACAATGTCAGGCATTAAATTGAAAATAAATCAGTCCACTTAAACAACTCACTAACATTTCACAAATCTATTAGTGGACATTTTAGGCAATAAAGAAGTGATTCAGTTCTTCCAGTGTAGCATGAGAAGTTATAACGCTCGCTTTTAGGAAGTGCTGCCTCTAGACCGTCGGCGCCGACGACATGAAAAAAAGGAAGCAATGTGTTTTCTGATTAAAGAACTCTGAAAGAAAAATACACAGGTTTTAGTTGGAAAACCAGAATTTAACGACCCGGATGGAAAAAATGATTTGCCTCCAACCGCATAATCCCGACCCAGAAGGACCCAGAAGCGCAGGTTTACAGTAGATCAGTCATCCATTTCCATTACCTGAAGCTCCCCACTACACAGAAACAACCAGAAACCACTACGGAAGTGGCACATCACAGTGTGCAAGAGGACAGCACTCCTCCGCCTCTTCCTTGAAACACTTCTCATTTCTACAGCCATCTGTCTCTCTCGTATTCCCCCTAACCCGAGTTCTTCTCTCATAACTCACCCCGCCTGTTATTTTTAGTCACAGCAGAGGAAGGATTAAAAAAAAGATAGAAATGAAAATGTTTATAGCCCTGAGAGATCAGGGTCTGAGTGAACACTGAGGAGGAGAGCCCTCATAAGTATCTGATTTTTAAAGAAGAATTATAGCAATACATACAGATACACACAGATACACACACAGGTACACACAGATACACACACAGATACACACACAGATACACAGAAACCCCCCTCTGGTAAAGAGAAAGTGAGACTGAGAATTTGCTTCTCTTCTTTACTATATGAGTGAGTCAGAACAGACAGAATGAAGCAATGCTCAACACACACACACACACACACACACACACACACACACACACATTTGTCAGTCCTTGTGAGGACCATCTATAGATCTAATGATTAATGCTAATCTAACAAGGAAACATTTTTTCATTTTCGAATAAAAGCTGTTAAACATTGTATTTTTGTGAGGTCTATGTATTTAGGAGGACATTTGGTCCTTTTTGATCCTCACAAAAGTTCTAATCACACACACACAGACACACACAGACACACACACACAAAATGAACACATCCACAAAGACCTACACAAACAAATGCACACTAAGCCAAACACAAGCCAACACACCCACCTAGATGGAAAGACACGCCCACCCACAAGCCAACACCCACATGCTGAGATACACCCACAGGTATACTGAGACACACCTACCTACATGCTGAGACACACCCACCTACAAGCCAACAAACACCCACAGTCTGACACCTGCCAACCCACAAGCTCACACACGCTCGCCCATGAGCTAATACACTCCCAGACACAAACCAGTACATGCCACCACAAGCCAAGCACACAGAAACACACTGGCTAATCCACCCACAAATCAACACAACCAAATAAGAAGAATGCCACAAACACACCCACAAACACACCCACACCACAACTACACCCACAAACACACCCACACCACAACTACACCACAACTACACCTACACCACAACTACACCCACAAACACACCCACACCACAACTACACCCACAAACACACCCACACCACACCCACACCCACAAACACACCTACATGAGCTAATACACTCCCAGACACAAACCAGTACATGCCACCACAAGCCAAGCACACAGAAAACACACTGGCAAATCCACCCACAAATCAACACAACCAAATAAGAAGAATCCCACAAACACACCCACAAACACACCCACAAACACACCCCTACACCACACCCACACCACAACTACACCCACAAACACACCCACACACCCACAAAACACACCCACACCACAACTACACTCACAAACACCACAACTACACCCACAAACACACCCACACCACAACTACACCCACAAACACACCCACACCACAACTACACCCACAAACACACCCACACCACAACTACACCCACATAGGAATAATCCCACAAACACACACCCACAAACACACCCACAAACACACCCACACCACAACTACACCCACATAGGAATAATCCCACAAACACACCGACAAATACACCCACACACAACTAATCCCACAAACACACCTACACAAGAAGAATCGCACAAACACACCCACACCACAACTGCACCCACAAACACACCCACACCACAACTACACCCACAAACACACCCACACCTCAACTACACCTACAAACACACCCACACCTCAACTACACCCACATAAGAATAATCCCACAAACACACCGACAAATACACCCACACACAACTACACTCACACACACCCACATAAAAATAATCTCACAAAAACACTCACAAACACACCCACACCACAACTACACTCACAAACACACCCACACCACAACTACACTCACAAACACACCCACACCACAACTACACTCACAAACACACCCACACCACAACTACACTCACAAACACACCCACACCACAACTACACTCACAAACACACCCACACCACAACTACACCCACAAACACACCCACACCACAACTACACTCACAAACACACCCACACCACAACTACACTCACAAACACACCCACACCACAACTACACCCACAAACACACCCACACCACAACTACACCCACAAACACACCCACACCACAACTACACTCACAAACACACCCACACCACAACTACACCCACAAACACACCCACACCACAACTACACCCACAAACACACCCACACCACAACTACACTCACAAACACACCCACACCACAACTACACCCACAAACACACCCACACCACAACCACACCCACTAATCACAAACACACCCACCAAAAAACCACAAACACACCCACACCACAACTACACCCACAAACACACCTACACCACACCCACACCACAACTACACCCACAAACACACCTACACCACACCCACACCACACCCACACCCACAAACACACCCACACCACAACTACACCCACAAACACACCCACACCACAACTACACCCACAAACACACCCACACCACAACTACACCCACACAACTACACCCACACCACAACTACATCCACACCACACCCACACCACAACTACACCCACAAACACACCCACACCACAACTACACCAACAAACACACCCACACCACAACTACACCCACACCCACACAACTACACCCACATAGGAATAATCCCACAAACACACACCCACAAACACACCCACAACTACACTCACAAACACACCCACACCACAACTACACCCACATAGGAATAATCCCACAAACACACCGACAAACACACCCACACCGACAAATACACCCACACACAACTAATCCCACAAACACACCTACGCAAGAAGAATCGCACAAACACACCCACACCACAACTGCACCCACAAACACACCCACACCACAACTACACCCACAAACACACCCACACCACAACTACACTCACAAACACACCCACACCACAACCACACCCACAAATACACCTACACACAACTAATCCCACAAACAAACCTATGCAAGAAGAATCACACAAACACACCCACGCAAGAAGAATCGCACAAACACACCCACAAATACACCCACATAGGAATAATCCCACACACACACCCATGCAAGAAGAATCGCACAAACACACCCACATGAGGAAAAGCCCCACAAGCACAGCAGGCACTCTCACAGCCCTGCTCTGCCTCTCTCCTCTTTAGGGTTTACATGTTTAATGGATCATAATAAAAGTTTTCAGTTTCTCACCCACTGACAGGAAACTAGAGAGCAGTGTCATTAAACTGAGACATGAACCAAAACAAATGTACTAAAGACTCAATGAGAAGGAGACAGAGAGAGACAATGGAGGGAGAGAGAGACAGACAGTGAGAGAGACAGAGTGAGAGTGAGAGAGAAACAGACAGAGAGAGAGAGAGAGAGAGAGAGAGAGAGAGAGAGAGAGAGAAGAGTGAGAGATGAGAGAGAGAAGAAGAGAGAGAGAGAGAGCAGAGAGAGAGTGAGAGAGAGAAGAGAGAGAGAAGTGAGAGAGAGAGAGAGAGAGAGAGAAAAGAGACAGAGAAGAGAGAGAGAGAGAGACAGAGACAGAGAGTGAGAGAGAAAGAGATAGAGAGAGAGATAGGGTGAGAGAGAGAGAGAGAGAGAGAGAGAGAGAGACAGAGACAGAGTGTGAGAGAAAGAGATAGAGAGAGAGATAGGGTGAGAGAGAGAGAGAGAGAGAGGGAAGCAGGTGTGAGAGAGAGAGAGAGAGATAGGGTGAGAGAGAGAGAGAGAGAAGGGTGAGAAAAGAGATGAGAGAGAGATAGGGTGAGAGAGAGAGAGAGAGAGAGAGATAGGGTGAGAGAGAGAGAGAGAGAGAGAGAGAGAGAGAGAGAGAGAGAGAGAGAGAGAGACAGACAGAGAGACAGACAAAGTGAGAGAGGAAAAACAAACAGAGAAAGAGTGAGGTCTCTGGTGAAGTCCTCAGAGTGCGTCAGCTGCAGTCTGGGCTGCGTTCCAGTTCTCACCATCGAGAATAATAAACATGCTGTCATTCAGACCGTGTGTGTGTGCGCATGTGTGTGTATTTAACATGTTACATACTACACACACACACTCAGTCTAAACGTGACAAATGAATGATTAATTCCTTCAATATTATCACAGAGCAATAGCGTTACTGACTCCACGAGCAGGTCATTATTGCTGAACACCTGCGAGCGAGCTGTTACCATGGAAACGATAATATATTAGAATACGCACATTAACATAAACCTGCTGAAATGTTCAAAATCAGCGCCGGTTCATTTCCGCGCCAAATCCCTCAACGGGAATCAATCAACTCTCCTCTGAATGTAAAACAGAGGCCCTGTTCAGTCACATCAAATATTTACTGTGTAAAGAAAATGAAAATAAATGCATAGATAAATAAACCATCACCAGATTTATTTGACAAAAAATAAACGATTCAAATAATTAGGTACAGTAAAATTTATACCGCAATTGAATTCTCGACTCCACCCAATCTAAGACCAATAATATACAGATTAAAGGGAGGATGTTAGGAGGCGTTTATTTATGATTTATGGAAGGAGCTTTGGGTGGTTTTTTTTTTTTAAGAAAGAGAGAGAGAGAGAGAGAGAGAGAGAGAGAGAGAGAGAGAGACAGAGAAAAAAGAGAGAGAGAGAGACAGAGAGAGACAGAAAAAAGAGAGAGAGAGAGACAGAGTGATAGAAAGAGAGAGTGATAGGAAAGAGAGAGAGAGAGAGAGAGACAGAGAGAGACAGAGAAAAAAGAGAGAGAGAGAGACAGAGTGATAGAAAGAGAGAGTGATAGGAAAGAGAGACAGAGAGAGAGAGAGAGAGAGAAGAGAGAGAGAGAGAGACAGAGAAAAAAGAGAGACAGAGAGACAGAGAGAGACAGAAAAAAGAGAGAGAGAGAGACAGAGTGATAGAAAGAGAGAGTGATAGGAAAGAGAGAGAGAGAGAGAGAGAGAGAGAGAGAGAGAGAGAGAGAGACAGAGAGAGAGAAAGAGCAATGCATACATTTTAACAAAGATAAACAGTAGTTCCCTCACAGCAGCATCTCTCTCTCTCTCTCTCTGTCTCTCTCTCTCTGTCTGTCTCTCTCCCCCCCTCCATCTCCCCCCCTCCATCTCCCCCCCTCCATCTCCCCCCCTCCATCTCCCCCCCTCCATCTCCCCCCCTCCATCTCCCCCTCCCACTCTCCCTGTATCTCTCTCTCTCTCTCGTAAAAAAAACCTCTGCAGCTTTTCATCTTGAAGTGAAACCCAGGAAAGTATAACTTCCTCTGTCTTGAAAACTTTCCTGTACTGGGGAACGTCCCTGAAGCACCGAGACTGCTGCAAAGTGCTTACAAGCGAGACACCTTCTGTAAATGTTCAATAAACTCTCCAATAAAAACATCACCATATCAACGATTATACATTTTATGAACTTTTGCTAAACTAAACCTTTTAAAAAAATCCTTTTATTGTTAGTTATAGATTAAGTGAAATATTAACTGTCCATGTCCCTGTGTACGAGCTGATCATATAGTCTATAATCCACTCCTGGATTAATATAAACCTGTTGTTTATGTCACATCGTAAACTACTGTCTTGCTGACCAATCAGAATCGAGCATTCAACTGCGCTGTGGTACAAATGAAAATATAGGAATCCATCCATCCATCTTCTATACCTGCTTATCCTACTACTGGGTCACAGGGAACCTGGTACACCCTGGACAGGATGCCAGTCTGTCACAGAGCCCAATCACACACACGCTACGGACAATTTAGAGATGCCAATCAACCTACAATGCATGTCTTTGGACTGGGGGAGGAAACTGGAGTACCTGGAACATGCAAACTCCACACACACACACACACACAGTGGAGGCAGGAATCGAACCACCAACCCTAGAGGTGCGAGGCAAACGTCCAAACCACCAAGCCCCCCAAATATAGGAACCGTTATCCACGAATAACTTATTATAATATACACAATTATAATAAATTCTAACAATTGTGATTCGCATCACGGTAATAAAATTACAGACCCCCTAGAGATCCACTTTAAGATCTCGGCATCACTTCATTTCCACCGATCAGCCACATCAATCCGAGCCAAACCTCTGAATGACAAAGAAACCCTTTTTTTTCCCTGCGTCCATTTTCCCCCCCCCCAAAAAAAAAAAAGTCGTTAACTTCCGAAACCCAAAAGCACATGAGCCCCAAGCCCTGGTGTGAAAGACATGGCCACATGTTAAACACATGCAGATACTGTGAGAGGATGTGAAGAAGGAACAATTTATTAATTCCTGCCAGTCGGCTAGTCTTTTATCAGATTGAATGCTCACTCGGTGTCAGCAGGCGTGAAATCGAGAACGACATCTGGATCTGGGACAGTTTCATGTCAGGCTGGAGCGAGTACGCCGAGCAGATCGGCGAAAAATAAAGACTGAGTCACCCCAGTATTCCCCTCCTCGTCATGACTGTTCGACTGAGGTCAGTGTTTGTGGTCAGCCATGCAGAAAGCACTGCTGCGAAAAACGACTACTGTGAGAAATGAAGCTTGTCTGAGCCTCGCTCAATAGAAGGCTGAGAGAACACGGAGTCTGTCAGGAAATCCTAAAGACGTCTCGGCTTGGCATTGAATCATCCTTTTTAGTCATCTTTATTTTGCCAAATAAAATGGCGGTCCTCCAAAAAAACCAATTACTTTCCTTTTCCTTCTTACACTAAACACAAACAATAAGCTTCACTGATCATGCTGGATCTAAATGAATTAATTCATAAATTGTTTGGAAGAGAATTTAGACAGGAAATTAGACAGTCATAAAAAAAAAAACCCCCCAATAATAATGTTGTGTCCTACGATTGCTGCACATGTAGCTGAAAGCTTTAGCCTGGTTTGACTTAAAGCATTTACAGGTTACAGCTTGGTGGTTAGCACATTTGCCTCACACCTCCAGGGTTGGGGGTTCGATTCCCGCCTCTGCCATATGTGTGTGTGGAGTTTGCATGTTCTCCCCGTGCCTCGGGGGTTTCCTTTGGGTACTCCGGTTTCCTCCCCTGGGACAAAGACATGCATTGTAGGTTGATTGGCATCTCTAAATTTACCATAGTGAGTGAATGAGAGTGTGTGTGTGCCCTGCGATGGGTTGGCACTCCGTCCAGGGTGTATCCTGCCTTGATGCCCGATGACGCCTGAGCTCCCCGTGACCCGAGAATAGATCGGATAAGCGGTAGAATGAATAATTATTATCACTAATATCATATATTATTTAATACCTTTTCAACATAGAAGCGAGTCAAAATAATTTCCACTTCTGTTTTCCAGCCTTTACCTTGAGTGTTCATTTCATGCTCTCGGCTCTCTGTGCACATGGACTTTTACATTTATCTGTGTCACTAAATACATCCTAAAAACACGATCTGGACCTTACAGGTGATCAGCATCCGTGCGCAAGCCCAAACAAAATCAGCCGTTCCAAACTGTTTGCAAGTCCAGTGGAAGATTTTAGTTTGGTTTGGCTTACACAAACATTTACACAACTTTACTCAACAACTGATAACCGAAGCCCCAATAAAACCCACATCCCACAGTCAAAACATTTACGTAACAGCTTTGTGAATTTTTAAGTCCATTTTAAGAGAAGTGCATTTTAAGGTTAAGAGCAGAGTGGTATTGGGGTTGAGTAGATACTCAAGGTTTCTGTATCAGGATCAGGAAACTGGTATGTAGCCAATATCTAGCTTGTGAGTCAAAAGGAAACAATTTACATGCAGACTTAACTGATGGAAGAAGCCATTACATGTTTTTGGACTATTTTCCAAAAGAACAGGACCAATAAGCAAATCCAAATGCCATGGAGGTTAAAGAATATGCATGAAGGACTAACCCCTAAAGGACTAATCTGCCATTAAAGGTACTGCTCTTAAACCCAAGCTGCAATTACTTTCTCTTCCGTCACCTTAAATAAACGACAGACGAACACTTTAATATCCCATGTTGAGCCCCAAAGCCTAATAACATTAATTAGATCCGTCAGCGTTTACATCTAAACAATGCACACTTCTCAGATAACTATAGTCCTACAACTGGGAATAACACCCTAAGGGGAAAAGCTTCATTCACACATTTTTTCCAAAGAAATGATGAGCACAAACAGCTGCGAGTAAGAGTTGTCAAAATACAGAGCTCATTAAACGCTAACGAATATACACCGTATACAGCGCAAACTGCTGGGGTAGGAAGCCTCCGGGGTTTGTGCCGCCGTAGCCGGGTAATACCTCCCATTCCAGACCAACCACTTAATGATACAACGCTGGAATGCTACTGCTCTGGTTCACAAAGACACACCTTACACCACAAGTGTCGAGTCCCAAGCAGGAATTCACTGACATAATAGCCCTTATTCTTTACAAAGGTGTCATTATGGAGCCAATAAAAGGAAAGTGTAAAGCAGGCTACAGTTATCCAAGATCGGAGAGAAAGAAGGAACTCAATGAGAGAAGAAACATGTTATAACAGTGTAATACAGCTAAAGCTGGGCTATTAAAGACAGCACCCGATGGAAAAATGCAGCAGAATCAATAAATGAACAGCTTCAGCATAGGGAAAGATCGTTCAGTAGGTTTGTCTCTTTCTGAAATTACTGTAGGTGTAGATTTTTATTTTATTTTATTTTTTTGCTTAAGGTCAAAATCTGGTAGAAAAAAAAAATTGCGCAGGAACTTGGAAGCACTTCTGGAAGTTCTGTATTTATAGCTGGGATTTTATTCAGTTTGGAACTGGAACAGGTCAGAGTGAAGTGAAGTCAGACTGAAGTCATCTCCCTGAGCCAAGTTTCCATCCTGAACAAATAAACAAGCGCATATAAATAAAACACATGTAAAGATGCTAAACTCTGAAAAGCGGACCATGAAAATAAATCAGATCGTGTCTGGAGTGTTTTTCTAATAAAGTCTCAGGAATAATCCCTTGCCTTGAGATTCACTATACTGAAAGACAGGGATTAATGAGCTGATAAACTCATTAGCTCAACTCCACATTTCTAAATTGTTTGTAAAATGCATGTAAAGTACTTGTTGGATTTTTTTTTTTTTTAATCGCACGGAAGCACACGGATATATTTATATCGTAGTATTTGTGATGTGTTTCATGGTGGTCTTAATTGTTTGGTCAGTGCTGTATTCATCTTATTCGTGACAAGATAATAAGGTTATCTGCGGTAGGAGAGAAAACGACAACAAAATCCAAGAAATCCAGAGATTCGGCTTGGCTAGTTAGCGATCTGCGCGTCAAACAGACCATCGAGAAATTAACGCAAAGTCAAGCAAACACGGTGATATTCAGAGGAGTTTGGAATTTGTTAAAATGACCACAGATTTTCTGCGGGTTTGGGCCGGGACACGGCGTATGACATCACCACAACACGCAATCAGCCGAAACCCTCATCGATTCACATGCGTCCAACAAGAATACAGCTATTAAAGTAACAGCTTAATAATTATAATATCTTCTTCTTTTGGCTTTCCCTTCAGGGGTTGCCACAGTGAATCATCTCTCTCCACCTATCCCTATCTTCTGCATCCTCAACACTTGCACCCACTAGCTTCATATCCTCATTAATTCCATCCATATACCTCCTCTTTGGCCTCCCTCTTTGCCTCCTGCCTGGCAGCTCCATGTCCAACATTCTCCTACCAATATACTCACTCTCCCTCCTCTGAACATGTCCAAACCATCTTAATCTGGCCTCCCTAACTTCCAAACGTCCAACATGAGCTGTCCCTCTGATGTACTCATTCCTAATCCTGTCCAATCTTGTCACTCCCAAAGAGAACCTCAACATCTTCAGCTCTGCTACCTCTAGCTCTGACTCCTGTCTCTTCCTCAGTGATTAATAATTATAATATAATAATAATAATTACGTGTTATCAGTGGTAGGAGTTTAAAAGAAGAATCCTCTGCTTGTGACAAAAGCGCAAAAAAACTCAGCAACTTGGTTCATGAATTAAAAAATAACTGCTGCACTTTTGGCCACAACAATCAGAAAAAACTGATTAACAATGTTATTACTGTGAAAGCTGAGGTTTTGGAAGCTGATCATATTGTAAAGATGTGGATTTGAGAGAGCTGGGCACACTAAAAGAGAAAAGTGCAGCTGCATCACTCTCTTTAGATAGAAAGGAACCAAGGGCGAAATCCCACTGCACCACTCCAAGAGCATTGTGGGTAATTAACCCAAAGTATAAAAATAGTCCAACTAAAAATAGTGGATTTAGTGGATTTTTCCTTTGAGGACATTGACAGTGACTGCACGGCTTGGCCATGACCTTACAGAAGTGTAATCCTGTAATTCTTATCTATAAACCAACATATCGCTTTATAACCAGTAGCCAATAAAAATTCAGCCCAAATCAGACTAATTACACACTACAGTCTCTAGCATGTAATGACTAGAGTTAATTAAACACATTTCCCACTAATTAAGCCTGTCCTGAAATCTACTGCATTTCATGGCAGTGTGTTTAGAGGCTGAAGGTAGTTAATAAGAGAGTGTGTGCACTGCTATGCAGCCTACACATCCTGACAAGTGTGACAAGGATCCTGTGTCCTTCTTGAGATGGAGTGGACACTGTAAAAGGCAGCAGCAGAGAGAGGACAAAAATCCCCACAGGCCCCTGCAGAGAAAAGGCTCTTTTCATGTCTTTGTGGTTCAGGCTAAAAGACCTGGGTGTCGGCTTGTGCCGAGCTTTTGTCCATTCTCATTTCGTCAACAAAGAAAGCACAAAAGTACAACGGTGCAGCGTGAGAGATTCGTCAGGACGTCCGACGTGTGATCGTTGAGACCTGTCTCTCTATCCTTAACGGACCTTTTTTTAAAACCGAACGCGACCCTGCTGTAGAGACGCCAACCTCTGACCTTTGGATAAGCAGTAAACCAATTGTAACAAGTCCCCGTTGGCTCGGGTGGCGTTGCCTAGCAACCTGTCCCAGTGGGGATGTGCTATCCCTGTGTTGCCGCAGGCCAGGATTTCCATGGAAACGACAGTGATTCTCAACACGACAGGACAGGTCTGCTGCTGTCGGACGCTGTACAATAACCGCTGGAGGATTACGAGGCACTAGCACTCGTCTCGCATCACGAGGATCCAGCAACGTAGCAGCATTCAACCTTAAACGCGACAGATACTTACACATGTACACAGATACATTCAGTCACTGTATACAACCCAGACACTGAATTTCACACTCCACAGTGGTGGTCAAGTATATGTAAGTATTTCTGTTTTTTACCAAGCCTACAAGGGGCAGTACATTCATAGAAAAGTTTTTTTTTTTTTTTTTTTTAAATATTATGTTCTTTCACACACACATGTTTCTATCTTCAAAGTAAATGATGATATCAAACCTATTTCTGCTCTCTGAGATGCCCCAAGTGTTTGTTGATAAGCAGCTGAAATATGAAGGTGACCTCAACCTCTAAAATTCTGTGTAAGGTTTTCCAACAGAGGAAAAACGCACGTCTCGCACTGAAAGCCAACAGTTCTGACTCATTTTATATCAGACTCACAGCAATCAAACAATTCATTTTTTTAATACTGATTAATAAATGTCTGATAAGACGATTTCTATTCCTGTGGCAAGCCAGTGTATGGAAAAGACAGTGTATGGAAAAGACAGTGTATGGAAAGCCAGTGTATGGAAAAGCCAGTGTACTAAAAAAGACAGTGTATGGAAAGCCAGTGTACTGGAAAAGACAATGTCCTGGAAAAGACAGTGTACTGGAAAAGACAGTGTATGGAAAGCCAGTGTACTGGAAAAGACAGTGTATGGAAAGCCAGTGCACTGGAGAAGACAGTGTCCTGGAAAAGACAGTGTATGGAAAGCCAGTGTACTGGAAAAGACAGTGCACTGGAAAAGACAGTGTACTGGAAAAGACAGTGTACTGGAAAAGACAGTGTATGGAAAGCCAGTGTACTGGAAAAGACAATGTCCTGGAAAAGACAGTGTATGGAAAGACAGTGTACTGGAAAAGACAGTGTATGGAAAGTCAGTGTACTGGAAAAGACAATGTCCTGGAAAAGACAGTGTATGGAAAGACAGTGTACTGGAAAAGACAGTGTACTGGAAAGACAGTGTACTGGAAAGACAGTGTACTGGAAAGACAGTGTATGGAAAGCCAGTGTATGGAAAAGACAATGTCCTGGAAAAGCCAGTGTATGGAAAGACTGTGTACTGGGAAAGCCAGTGTATGGAAAGCCAGTGTATGGAAAAGACAATGTCCTGGAAAAGCCAGTGTATGGAAAGACTGTGTACTGGGAAAGCCAGTGTACTGGAAAGACAGTGTACTGGAAAAGACAGTGTACTGGAAAGACAGTGTACTGGAAAAGACAGTTTATGGAAAGCCAGTGCACTGGAAAAGACAGTGTATGGAAAGACAGTGTACTGGGAAAGACAGTGTACTGGAAAGACAGTGTACTGGAAAGACAGTGTACTGGAAAAGACAGTGTACTGGAAAAGACAGTGTACTGGAAAAGACAGTGTACTGGAAAAGACAGTTTATGGAAAGCCAGTGCACTGGAAAAGACAGTGTATGGAAAGCCAGTGCACTGGAAAAGACAGTGTCCTGGAAAAGACAGTGTATGGAAAGACAGTGCACTGCAAAAGACAGTGTATGGAAAAGACAATGTCCTGGAAAAGCCAGTGTCCTGGAAAAGCCAGTGTATGGAAAGCCAGTGTACTGGAAAAGACAGTGTATGGAAAAACAGTGCACTGGAAAAGACAGTGTACTGGAAAAGACAGTGTATGGAAAGACAGTGCACTGGAAAAGACAGTGTACTGGAAAAGACAGTGTATGGAAAAACAGTGCACTGGAAAAGACAGTGTACTGGAAAAGCCAGTGCATGGAAAAGACAATGTCCTGGAAAAGACAGTGTATGGAAAGACTGTGTACTGGGAAAGCCAGTGTATGGAAAGACAGTGTACTGGAAAAGACAGTGTACTGGAAAAGACAGTGTACTGGAAAAGCCAGTGTATGGAAAGACAGTATATGGAAAAGACAATGTCCTGGAAAAGCCAGTGTATGGAAAGACTGTGTACTGGGAAAGCCAGTGTATGGAAAGCCAGTGTACTGGAAAAGACAATGTATGGAAAGACAGTGTATGGAAAAGCCAGTGTACTGGAAAAGCCAGTGTATGGAAAGACAGTGTACTGGAAAAGACAGTGTACTAGAAAAGCCAGTGTATGGAAAGACAGTGTATGGAAAAGACAATGTCCTGGAAAAGCCAGTGTATGGAAAGACTGTGTACTGGGAAAGCCAGTGTATGGAAAGACAGTGTACTGGAAAAGACAGTGCACTGGAAAAGACAGTGTATGGAAAAGACAATGTCCTGGAAAAGCCAGTGTCCTGGAAAAGCCAGTGTATGGAAAGCCAGTGTACTGGAAAAGACAGTGTATGGAAAGACAGTGTACTGGAAAAGACAGTGTATGGAAAAGACAATGTCCTGGAAAAGCCAGTGTATGGAAAGCCAGTGTATGGAAAGCCAGTGTACTGGAAAAGACAATGTCCTGGAAAAGACAGTGTATGGAAAGACAGTGTACTGGAAAAGACAGTGTACTGGAAAAGACAGTGTATGGAAAGACAGTGCACTGGAAAAGACAGTGTATGGAAAGACAGTGTACTGGAAAAGCCAGTGTACTGGAAAAGCCAGTGTACTGGAAAGACAGTGTCCTGGAAAGCCAGTGTCCTGGAAAAGACAGTGTATGGAAAGACAGTGCACTGGAAAAGACAGTGTACTGGAAAAGACAGTGTATGGAAAGACAGTGTACTGGAAAAGACAGTGTACTGGAAAAGCCAGTGTATGGAAAAGACAATGTCCTGGAAAAGACAGTGTATGGAAAGACTGTGTACTGGGAAAGCCAGTGTATGGAAAGACAGTGTACTGGAAAAAGACAGTGTATGGAAAGACAGTGCACTGGAAAAGACAATGTCCTGGAAAAGACAGTGTATGGAAAGACAGTGTACTGGAAAAGACAATGTCCTGGAAAAGACAGTGTATGGAAAGACAGTGCACTGGAAAAGACAGTGTACTGGAAAAGACAGTGTATGGAAAGACAGTGTACTGGAAAAGACAATGTCCTGGAAAAGACAGTGTATGGAAAGACAGTGCACTGGAAAAGACAGTGCACTGGAAAAGACAGTTTACTGGAAAAGACAGTGTATGGAAAGACAGTGTACTGGAAAAGACAGTGTACTGGAAAAGCCAGTGTATGGAAAGACAGTATATGGAAAAGACAATGTCCTGGAAAAGCCAGTGTATGGAAAGACTGTGTACTGGGAAAGCCAGTGTATGGAAAGCCAGTGTACTGGAAAAGACAGTGTATGGAAAGACAGTGTATGGAAAAGCAAGTGTACTGGAAAAGCCAGTGTATGGAAAGCCAGTGTACTGGAAAAGACAGTGTATGGAAAGACAGTGTACTGGAAAAGACAGTGTATGGAAAAGACAATGTCCTGGAAAAGCCAGTGTATGGAAAGCCAGTGTATGGAAAGCCAGTGTACTGGAAAAGACAATGTCCTGGAAAAGACAGTGTATGGAAAGACAGTGTACTGGAAAAGACAGTGTACTGGAAAAGACAGTGTATGGAAAGACAGTGCACTGGAAAAGACAGTGTATGGAAAGACAGTGTACTGGAAAAGCCAGTGTACTGGAAAAGCCAGTGTACTGGAAAGACAGTGTCCTGGAAAGCCAGTGTCCTGGAAAAGACAGTGTATGGAAAGACAGTGCACTGGAAAAGACAGTGTACTGGAAAAGACAGTGTATGGAAAGACAGTGTACTGGAAAAGACAGTGTACTGGAAAAGCCAGTGTATGGAAAAGACAATGTCCTGGAAAAGACAGTGTATGGAAAGACTGTGTACTGGGAAAGCCAGTGTATGGAAAGACAGTGTACTGGAAAAAGACAGTGTATGGAAAGACAGTGCACTGGAAAAGACAATGTCCTGGAAAAGACAGTGTATGGAAAGACAGTGTACTGGAAAAGACAATGTCCTGGAAAAGACAGTGTATGGAAAGACAGTGCACTGGAAAAGACAGTGTACTGGAAAAGACAGTGTATGGAAAGACAGTGTACTGGAAAAGACAATGTCCTGGAAAAGACAGTGTATGGAAAGACAGTGCACTGGAAAAGACAGTGCACTGGAAAAGACAGTTTACTGGAAAAGACAGTGTATGGAAAGACAGTGTACTGGAAAAGACAGTGTACTGGAAAAGCCAGTGTATGGAAAGACAGTATATGGAAAAGACAATGTCCTGGAAAAGCCAGTGTATGGAAAGACTGTGTACTGGGAAAGCCAGTGTATGGAAAGCCAGTGTACTGGAAAAGACAGTGTATGGAAAGACAGTGTATGGAAAAGCAAGTGTACTGGAAAAGCCAGTGTATGGAAAGACAGTGTACTGGAAAAGACAGTGTACTGGAAAAGCCAGTGTATGGAAAAGACAATGTCCTGGAAAAGCCAGTGTATGGAAAGACTGTGTACTGGGAAAGCCAGTGTATGGAAAGACAGTGTATGGAAAGACAGTGTATGGAAAAGACAGTGTACTGGAAAAGCCAGTGTATGGAAAGACAGTGTACTGGAAAAGTCAGTGTACTGGAAAAGCCAGTGTATGGAAAGACTGTGTACTGGGAAAGCCAGTGTATGGACAGACAGTGTACTGGAAAAGCCAGTGTACTGGAAAAGACAGTGTATGGAAAGACAGTGTACTGGAAAAGCCAGTGTACTGGAAAAGCCAGTGTATGGAAAGACAGTGTACTGGAAAAGATAGTGTACTGGAAAAGCCAGTGTATGGAAAGACAGTGTATGGAAAAGACAGTGTACTGGAAAAGACAGTGTATGGAAAGACCGTATACTGGAAAAGCCAGTGTATGGAAAAGCCAGTGTATGGAAAAGCCAGTGTACTTGTATAACAAGCACCACTGTTTCTCAACTGAGCGAGTTGTTTGGTCTGCCAGGAAGTCTAGAGTAACTCAAACAATCACTCTGTACATCTGTGCAAGAAGAAAAGCATCTCAGAACCCACAACATGTCAAATCTAGAGCAAAATTTAGAGCAGAAGAACAGACTGTGTTCCTGTCAGGAAGAGGGCAGAGGATGAAGTGGACAAAACACGGTGTTAATCGACACTCGTGTGTTTTATGACTGTTCAAAATCCCTGTCTGGTAACACCACCGATACCACATACTCCTGCAAACCGCAGACTAGAGAGCTAGTCAAGTGAGAGTCTTTCTGTTCTTTACACACAAGCTTGCATCACGTTTTTGGCAGGTTGATCGTCTAGTAAGTGACAGAGAGTGAAAAAATTATTGTAAATAATATTAATAACAGCTGTTTGATTCTGTTTGTGGTATTTGTATAGTAGATTATCGTGAATGTCTTCATAGGGAAGTTGATGTGAACTCCGGTGCAGGAGGAAATGAAATCAGGAAATCAGGAGTCAGGAAAAGAAAGAAGGCGAATGTTCACTAAGTCTGACTTTCACATGCATGTGTAAAGCAAATATGTCGTGGTTATTAAATAAGAAAAAATGAATATAAAAAAAGACCTCCAGTGTTTATCACACCATCTGCTCATATTTATTTCGACTCAATGATTGAATTCAGTGTGCAGCAGCCAGAGTGTGTAGGACATATTCCCTCTTTACTTGCATTAACAGATTAATAAATGAACTTCTTCCTGTCTCTCTCTCTCTATTTTTGCTCCATTAGTGCGTGTGTGGTTTTGTTCTTCAAGCCAAATTATGGCACATATTTCTGCTGCGTTAGTCACAGAAACCGCTCAAGCTTTACAATCCTCTACCGCTGTGTGGGACGTTTTCCTCTATCTCCTGCAGCCAGGGCTGGTAATGTGCCTATATATCCAAACACACACACACACACACACACACACACACACACACACACACACACACACACACACGCGCACACACACACACACACACAAATGCATGCCCACACACACTCACGTACACACACAAATGTGCACACAAACACAAGCGCGTGCACAAACACAGACATACAAGCAAACAAACACACACACATACACAAACAAACACACACACATACACAAACACACACACACACAAACAAACAAATGCATGCGCACACACACAAACTAGCGCACGCCCACAAACATACAAACACAAAAACACACAAGTGCGTACACACACACACAATCAAAAGCACATACACACACACACACAAATGCATGCACGCATACACACACACACAATCAAACACATACACACACAAATAAACGCATGCACACACAAACCCACACACAAATGCATGCCCACATACATATACACACACAAACACACATACTGTCACACAAACACAGAAACAAATGCATGCACACACACACACCACACACAAACAAATGCATGCCCACACAAACACACACACGCAATCAAACGCATACATACACAAATAAACGCATGCACACACACAAACCCACACACAAATGCATGCCCACATACATATACACACACAAACACACATACTGTCACACAAACACAGAAACAAATGCATGCACACACACAAACAAATGCATGCCCACACACAAACACATACACGCAATCAAACGCATACATACACAAATGAAAACACACACACACACACTCAAAAAAACCACAAGCACGTACACACACACACACACACACACAGACACACAAACGCATGCACACGCACACACATACACAAATAAACGCATGCACACACACAAACCCACACACAAATGCATGCCCACATACAAATACACACACAAACACACATACTGTCACACAAACACAGAAACAAATGCATGCACACACACACCACACACACAAACAAATGCATGCCCACACACAAACACACACACGCAATCAAACGCATACATACACAAACGAAAACACACACACACACACACACTCAAAAAAACCACAAGCACGTACACACACACACAGACACACAAACGCATGCGCACGCACACACATACACAAAAATAAACGCATTCACACACACAAACACACACACATACAGAAACAAATGCATGCACACACACACAGCTACCAAGGATCCCTCAGTCCTCAGTCTCAGAACATGCCACACTACAGAAGATTAATTCCTCTCATTTTCAGCCCACATACATCTTTAACAGATCTTTTAGTCTAGCAGAACGCTGGCCTTCATCTCCTGCTCCTTCCATCAAGATGATTAAACCCTGACCAACAGGCTGAATGCAGCACAGGCTGTGTGGAGAGCACCAGACACAAATCCACTGCACCTCTAGAGACCTGCAGAAAGAGAAAAGAAAAACCTCTCCAGCCAACCGGCAGAGTTAAACGTGAGGAGTGCTTGATGGGAAGAAGAAAATGAAAAGAAAAAGGCAGATAGAGAACTGGAGCTCAAAGATCTCTAACATCCGAGCAGAATCTCCAGTGGTATCATCGCCCTCTTCAAGCCGGGAATATACTGTATCTATACAAACTGTTCAAGTGCTGAAAACAACACTTCTCTGCTTATTAACCTCTGTGTGTGTGTGTGTGTGTGTGTGTGTGTGTGTGTGTGTGTGGTTTACAGTAAAGCCTCTCTAATCCGAGCCGCAGGATGAATCACGTTCATGCGACATGCAGAAGAACTCTAATGGCTCCTTCAGCTGGCTATAGGACTCTAAAGAGTTACGACTCAACTCTTATATAAATGTTATTAACATAGCTATAAAGGACAAACCCGTAGGCCGGTGTGTGCAGGACAAAACTACACAAAGGTTTCATGTCCAGTTTGTTCATTTTCGTTTATTTGCCCAAAGGAGAAGTAGGTAGGAAGAGAAGTAGGAGAATCCCACAGTGCAAAAGCATGACATAATATGTAGAATCTAGTCCAATGTATCTGCTACTGCTTATTATTATGACTACCTAATAGCCAAATATTATTAAAGCTAGGCATATTTCACTATTTTTAAGATTTAAATCAAGTTATTCTATTGGCAGATTAAATTTTTCAAGAGAACAAGGAATAACACTGAGTATCTCCTCATCATGGCACCTGTTAGTGGGTGGGATATATTAGGCAGCAAGTGAACATTTCCTAAAAGTTGATGTGTTAGAAGCAGGAAAAATGGTCAAGCGTAAGGATTCGAGCGAGCTTGACAAGGACCAAATTGTGATGGCTAGACCACTGGATCAGAGCATCTCCAAAACTGCAGCTCTTGTGGGGTGTTCCCGGTCTGCAGTGGTCAGTATCTATCAAAAGTGGTCCAAGGAAGGAACAGTGGTGAACCGGCGACAGGGTCATGGGCGGCCAAGGCTCTCTGATGCACGTGGGTAGTGAAGGCTGACCCGTGTGGTCCGATCCAACAGAAGGGACGTGGTCCCTATTTTGCTGCTAACATCTTGGTGGCAGATACCACAGCACACCTTCAGGGATCTAGTGGAGTCCATGCCTCTACGGGTCAGGGCTGTTTTGGCAGCAAAATTGGGACCAACACAATATTAGGCAGGCATTCATAATGTTATGCCTGAACATAATTTATGTCTAGATAGAGCTTTAATAGTCGTAGATATGGTTTCTTTTGTTACCCTGTGTTCACCCTGGCAAGTGATGAAGCTCACTGTGTGTGTGTGTGTGTGTGTGTATATGATACTGACAAGCAACAAACAATATATGAGTTTCTGAACTTTATGCAAATTAGCTATGATACACTATATTACCAAAAGTTTTGGGACACTCCACCAAATCATTAAATTCAGGTGTTGTTTTTCAAGGGTTGGGCTTGTCTTTAGGGACCTTGCTTTGTGCACTTGTGTGCAGTCATGTTGGAACAGGAAGGGATCATCCCCAAACTGTTCCCACAAAGTTAGGAGCATGAAATTGTCCAAAATGTCTTGGTATGCTGAAGCATTAGGAGTTCCTTTCATTGGAACTAAGGGGACAAGCCCAACCCCTTAAAAACAACACCTGAATTCAATGATTTGGAGGGGTGTCCCAAAACTTTTGGCAATATAGTGTATGTTAAATCAACAAACACAAACGACTGCCTCAAATGATTTCTCAAACCAGTTGTATAACATGTGTTGGGACGTTATTACTCTTCACCACTCCTACCTTCAGCTCCTTTAGTTCCTGCACTAGAGAGTTTTTCCCTGACAGTCCAGCAGCTTATGACCCTGTGCTCTCCACCTTGACCTGCAACAGGGAACCAATCCAACCACTGCACAATCCACTGCTCTCTCAGTCCCAGTCACAAGCCCAGATAAACATGAGCGCGTTACATCAGGAAGAGCATCTGGTGTAAAATCTGTGCCAAATCAAATATGTGAGATCAGATGATTTGCTAGAGCGACGACGACGAGAGCAGTCAATAGAACAAAGAAGTTCTTACAAATAGTGCTTATGTGGAGAGATGTAATGAAGAAAAATGAGGTTTGGAAGGAAGTAATAGAGATCGCTGAGATGGTGTGTCTCGAGAATGTTTGCTGCTAGTACAATACTTAATCAGCTAGCAAAGCTAATATGAAGGCTGAGATGTAACGTATATATAAAACCAATTTTCAGTAAAATATTAGAATGCACTTTCAATTAATTTCAAAGCAAAAGAAAACGAAGACTATAGTACTATAGTAAATGCTGTAGCATATCTTCATGTGGTTTAAGATATAGATTTTGGCAAGCAGCCAGAAGGAAAAACTCCAGACTGATGATGTACATCCACGAGAGACAATCAACACAATGACACAAGCTAGGTGTGTGATGCGGGTGTGAACGCAGAGTTACTCGGTGGATTCATTGGTTACGGAAAAATGATGGATGATCTCTCAGAATCGGGGTCATGTCGCTACCAAATAATAACAGATGAAAAGGGAAAAAGTCCACGAAAAAATGGAAATATTTGTCACTGCTTGCTCCGAAGACAGCTCCTTATTTTTATTACAGAGGAACAATATCTCCTGAGAAAAGAAAAAAACCGTACAGGAAACATTCGTCCGAGTGTTTATCATCAAGGTCACGAGCACGCACAGTTACATATTCATACACTTGTTCGTGTCCCTGCAGTCTGTATTAATGCTCTTAATTACTTAAACAGCTCATTGTATGTTTTGTTATTAAATTACATCAACTAATCAAGTAGATTTCCGTGTAACCAAAATATCCGGGTGCACACTAGAGCTTTTACAGCCTGCTAGGCTAATCCATTTGTCATTCATCCACCCCTGCAAGGCAACATGTCCTCTTCACAATGAACCATCTAGTCTGATTTTATTTTTCTGCAGCATTTCCTTCTATCAAGAACCAAATAAATATATGAAGGTGCTAATATATATATATATATATATATATATAAATAAATTAGCACCTTCATGACAGTAAGTTGGGGGGCACGATGGTGGCTTGGTGGTTAGCACGTTTGCCATGTGTGTGTGGAGTTTGCATGTTCTCCCCGTGCCTCGGGGGTTTCCGCCGGTTACTCCAGTTTCCTCCCCCGGTCCAAAGACATGCACTGTACGTAGATTGGCATCTCTAAATTGTCCGTAGTGTGCGATTGTGTGAGTGAATGAGAGTGTGTGTGTGTGCCCTGCGATGGGTTGGCACTCCATCCAGGGTGTATCCTGCCTTGATGCCCAATGACGCCTGAGATAGGCACAGGCTCCCCGTGACCCGAGAGTAGATCGGATAAGCGGTAGACAATGAATGAATGAATGAAAGAATGACAGTAAGTTCTTCATGCAGCACAGGCTTTAATGTCTTAAAATCTGACCTGCTGATTGTCCCACACCAGACACAGGAACAACTGAACCACTTTGGAAAAAATGACTTCAGTGAACACATCAACCGTGTGCTTTCTCCACAATCCCTCTGCTTCCAGGTATTATTCCACCTGCCAGCTTTCACCTCCCACACCACTACTGAGAGTAAAGAATAAACTTTAGCGTGCTTCCTCTTCTGAAATACATGAAGTCAGCCGAACACATCCTCACAGCTAGAGGACAGTGCCATCAGCCCCATTCCTCATACATGAGCTAACAGGCTGAGCTGATTGGCTAGAGTCGCTCTAACAGATAGAATTAGGCTGAGTATTGAGACAATGGTCAATTATGCAACACTGATGGTTGTCAGGATTCAACCATAAATTCAAATTAGCATGAGGTGATTTGAGCTGGTGTGAGTTTAGACAGGAAATGGGTTCATTTATAGCACCGAGGTGAAGAGAGATGGATAAGTGAGCAGCCGGTCACTCAGGACAAGCAGATTTCCTGTTATCCATTAGTCTTCTACATATAGCCAAAAAGAAACACTATGATAAACCTATGGGATTCGGAAGCCATGTTTAAACACAAAGTGTTTCGAATTGTATTGGCTCAACGATTTTTACAAGAACGGAATAATTAGCATGTACAGATGAATATAACTCTTAGAACTGAACTTACTCGAGCTGAACGGCATAATACTGTGAGCTGCGATCGCAAGGACAGATCAGGGGAAGAAAAGGATTATGGGTAGACAGTCGCCTCCTCATACTCTCATTCATTTCTCTGAGTCTGTATTAATGCACTTAATTACCTCACTAACTGGAACATCCCAGAACATCACATTATATTGGTCACCCTATTTTTGTTCAGATTTCTTCTGTGATCAAACCACTGGGCAACACACAGATATTAATATTAATATTAAAAGACAAGAAAGCTCAGATATTAATACAGTGCCCTATAAAGATTGTAGTTAACTAAAACGATTAAAAGATTAAAAACACCTGCTTTACATCTCGGCTTCATTCAGCGATCTACTTCATACGATCTCTATATACATGACACGTTTTTTTTTTTTTAAGCAAAGTGGGGGGAGCAAAGCAAATAAAATCTTTGATGTGGGGTAATAACAGCGATATTGATGTAGCAGTGCTGCGAATCGATTTTAATGTTGCTCATAAATTGAGACGGGTGACCATGAATGGTGAATCATACCGCAACGTGTGTGTGTGTGTGTGAGAGAGAGAGAGAGAGTCTTCTCCACTGCTCTCACTCTCATTCTCTAAAGCGTTTGCTTCTGAGAGTGTTACACCATCTGTCACCTTAATGAGATATTCACATGAAATTATCTCCTACTCCTAAACAATTTACAAGATGAGGATTGTATAACATGCAACGTAATGAAGTGCAGTGTAACATATCTAGCAAAAAAAACACACACAAGCATGCCTGGGGAATTCTTCGCATAGCTTTGCACCTACGTGGGTGATCTCCAGAAAAAACAAACAAACAAAAAAAAAAACAGATTAACTATTTAATAGTCCACAAAACTGGGGGCACTGTGGATTAATGGTTAGCAGGTTTGTCTCGCACCTCCAGGGTCAGTACAAATTTGTTAACCATTAAGCCATGCCCTGTGTGTGTATGTGTGTGTGTGTGTGTGTGTGTGTGTGTGCATGTGTGCGGAGATCATATGTTCTCTCTAGGGGTTTTCTCTGGGCACAGTGGTTTCCTCCCCCAGTCCAAAGACATGTTTCCCTGTGAACCTGTGGATAAGTGGTACAGAAAATGGATGGATGGATGAATGGATGGATGGATGGATGGACAGATGGATGGATGGATGGAAGGACAGATGGAAGGACGGATGGAAGGAAGGAAGGAAGGATGGATGATTGAATGGATTGGAGGAAGGATGGATGGATGGATGGATGGATGGATGGTCCAATAATACATTCCTATTAAAACATTTCCTAATGATTGCTTGGACATTTATTAAAAATAAAACAGTAAAATATTTGTAGGCAGACAAGCTTAGTATTAGTGTTAACACTTGTGTTAATTTTATTACTTCCTTCATCTAATGCTCATCTTTTCCAGCAGATCATTAAAACAACACAAACATAATTAATGCCTGAACACTGATGAATCACATTTCCTCCAGGCGTTACTCTATGTTAAATAAAATGCACCAATGTCCTCCAACATGTCTGTACCAATGCTTCACAAGAATGTCTCAATAACTAATAAAAGCTTGAACAACCTAGACAATTTACCATTTAATTATACTGTCTAGGAGAGAGAGAGAGAGAGATAAAGAGAGACAGACAGACAGACAGACAGACAGAGAGTGACAGAGACAGAGAGAGGAAACAGAGACAGAGAGAGAGAGAGAGAGAGAGAGAGAGAGAGAGAGGTTAGTATTCCAGCTGTACTTACTTCGGTTACATTCACTGCATGTGATCTAAAAAAAAGGTCATTGTAGATAAAATGTCTAGCGCTTATCTTTAGCAGTAAATATTTATCTGAAAAAACACTTGGGTCTAACTCTATGTAAATATTTGCTCTCGGTTAAATGACAGAGAAGTGTGAACACTCAGATCCTGTCTGTCTGTCTGTGTCGCGTGTCGTCTTGGTCATTATTGGTCAGACTCGGCCAGCGAGCTCATCCCACAACGCCCGCATGTTTATTTACAGAACCCACAATGGTCACAAAGACATGATTTTTTTTGTTTCCCACAGAACATGAGTCAACGAAAGCTATCAGAATGTTCCAGAAATGTTCCTACTGAACAGGATTTAGGGCTTTAGATTTCAAGCAGGAGCTGTTCTTAAATCCAGGTTTAAGAGTTGCTTGCTCCGGACACACTTTATCTATCTTACCCAAGGTTTCATAACTCGCTTCAGGCGGATGATCTCCTGATGTAATGCTTTACCTTCTGTTTCGATTAAATGGGAACCGACGTAAGGAGCGTGCAATACAACGCAATACAATCGGACAAGAGCTGACAGTGGCTACTTGTTCAATACTCAGAAAACAGCACTGGAATCCTAGTAAGCAAAAAAATAAGGAAAGAGAAAAAATACAGAATTTTACAACGATATGATGTGCGTCAAGCAACCGCTACTTGAAATGGCTTCCTTTTGCAATTTGGTTCAGTATGTTGATGGATTTCCTTCAGTATGATCCTGCGTTCAATAGCGTTTGCGATTACATCACACCCACCTCTATATGTAAACGATCCTGCAGATAAATACGCTGAAGAAATGAACGTGCGTGTCTGTGTGCGTGTGTGTGCTCGTCTAATGCCGTGACTGACCCAACACATGTCATCAGTAACACTACTCCAAGAGTTTCCCCATTTACACACACTCACAACCTGCCTAAATAAAATCAGCACCGCTAAACGACAGCTGTGCCGCTATGCTCCAGAGCGATTATACGAACGCTCCAATAAGCTTCTCTTTTAAAAAAAAAAGGAAAAAAAGGCCTGTAAAATGTTTGCTGCCATCAAAGCGGAGGAAAGACAGGAGGAGTGATAGCCCCATAAATGTCAGGGTTCGAGGGGGATGGCATGGCAGGAAGCACACACAAAAGGGCACATAAAGAATTCAACAGCCAATATAAAACAGATAGGGGGTTTGACATGTGAAAGAGAGAATGAGTGATAAGCGAGAGAGAGAGAGAGAGAGAGAGAGAGAGAGAGAGAGAGAGAGAGAGAGAGAGAGAGAGAGAGAAACCTTTATTTAGTCCCCCAGTGGAGATGCTTTGAGTAACTTATTCCTTTCTTTCCACTAAACAAATCAATTATATCCAACTTACACCATTTTATATCACCACGACTCACACAGGAGGTTACAACTATGAAGTTCAAAGAAAATCGACTGCAAAAATATAAGATATATAAAGAATATATAGAATATTATAATCTTTTAATATATATAAGAATATATAAAGTCTAAAATTTCTATTCTAATGTTCATTTCTACGATAACATTTTACATAAGGACATATATATATATATAGAGAGAGAGAGAGAGAGAGAGAGCAATCTATATGTATTTTTTAATCTACACAATATTGCCAAAGGTTTAAGGAAATCATTGAATTCAGGTGTTGTTTTTCAGAGGTTGGACTCGGCCCCTTAGTTCCAGTGAAAGGAACTCTTAATGCTTCATCATACCAAGACATTTCGGACTATTTCATGCTCCCAACTTTCTGGGAACAGTTTAGGGATGACCCCTTCCTGCGAGCCAGGCCTTCTTGTCCAACATCAGTGCCTGACCTCACAAATGTGCTTCAAGAGGAATGGTCAAAAATTCCCATAAACACACCCCTAAACCTTGTGGAAAGCCTTCCCAGAAGAGTTGAAGCTGTTATAGCTGCAAAGGGCGGGACAACTCCATATTACATTCATGTGCATGTAAAGGCAGACGTCCCAAAACTTTTGGCAATATAGTGTATCTATATATATGATTTTTGTAATCTGTGTAATTGTTGTGATGTGAAGTTTATATAACATTTTTGAAAGGATATTCCAGTGTCATAGCTGTGCAATATATTGTATGATGTACTGATTTACTGTTTTTATTTCCTTTAGAGAAGGAAAAAAAGGAACGAATGACGAAGGAACGAATTTTAACGACTGCAATTGTGTGAGTCTTGCTCTGTGGAGAGTCCGTGACTCATTATAAACAGATATATAATAAGACATTTTCTTTAAAAAATAAAAAAAAAAATTCTTTAAAATGTTAACAAACATGAGTCCATACTGTAGCCACTTTTTAAAAACTTTTCATGCAGTCTGGATTACCAACATGAATCCTGGACAAACTTTTAATATCATCTCTGGGGCAGTGGTGGCTCAAGTGGTTAAGGCTCTGGGTTGTTGATCGGAGGATCGGGGTTCAAGCCCCAGTACCACCAAGCTCCACTGTTGGGCAATTGAGCAAGGCCCTTAACCCTATCTGCTCCAGGAGCGCTGTATCATAGCTGCCCCTGCGCTCCGACCCCAACTTCCTCAGCTGGGATATGCGAAGAAAAGAATTCCACTGTGCTGTAATGTATGTGTGGCTTCATGAAACAACCTCAAACCACCAAAACACTCCATACAGGCCTCAAAAAACATTTTCCGTCTTAGAAAGCGTACACTGTCCCTCGTAACACACACAGTGACCATAAATACAGAAGCATTAATGATGCTGTGAATGACAATGATTTTACACATAAATCAGTATTTTATTTTAGCTTCAGAATTCCCATTTATTTCTCCTTTTTCACATTATCGACTGTACCGAAATATATCTACTGCACCGTGAACAAATCAGAAGTGCCACAATTTGCTTCGATATCCTTTATATTGTCCATATCTTTATAGAAATGTATCATTATCCCTCTCTCAACTTTCCCCACTAAACCCTGTTATTCTTTATCCATGTCCTTCTGAACACCTTTCCTGTTTTACTGAAAGATGGTAATGAGACTAAAAACAGGACACCTGAGTAAGACTTCCAGATTTTTTTCCAGACTTCCTACATAATCTAGCGTGGTTAGTGCTAAAATGTGTTGTCGTTCTGTTATGACTGTTATTAAGAGAAAAGGCGTGTAGGCGATTGAAAAAAAAAACGTGCTAAAGACGAACAGTGTTGTGCAGGTGCTGGAGTGTGAACGACAGAAGAGTTTTTTTCCCGAAAGATGTGCTCATGGAATGCATTTTGCGTGAAATTATGGAAACAGGATTCACAGTTTGGTCTGTGTAGATGACTGTTCCGCCGGCTGTGTGAAGAGCAGGGTTGCAAAATTCCGGGAATTTTCAAGGCTGGAAACTTTCCATGGGAATTAACGGGAATAATCTGTGAATTTGCAAAATTTCAGGTTAGCCTATAACAGGGAACTTGTATGTAGTTGAAGAAAATATCTTGCAGCATAATTTTTGGGTAAAACAACCAGATTTAATGCAATTTCAGTTGAATTTCTACACTGTGTATTCTTCAATCACATGCGCACGGCACTGCAGGGCTATTGAGGCCACACCCCCACATGCACTGTGCATTCCTCCATAACATACACTGATCATTTCTTGAATCCTGCACAAAAACACTGTCTAAAAAAGACCCCCCCACACACAATCCCCCTTTTTATGGGGGGCGCTTTCGTTTTATAGCAAACATAAGGAAATATGGTTTTATTTTTTTTACTCAGTGCTCTTCAATGAAAGAATTAATTACAGTTCTACTTACAATTAAATCAAAGTCAAAAATCTCATTTATGCATTAGTTTGTAGCTCGCATGTCAGCTTATGACCAAACAAAATGCTTATATTTATGTTTGTATATGTTTATATAAATGTCCCCAAATTTCTAAATAATTTAAATAAATTCCCATTAAGATAAACACATAAATTCCTGTTAAGATTCCAACTTGGAATATTTCCAAAATTCCCACGATGAAGTTCCCATGGAAATTGTCCGGAAATGTACCTGAAATTTACCGGAAATTTTCCAGCCCTTTTCAACCCTAGTGAAGAGTCTGGAGAACTTCAATTTTAAAACACTGCATATTAGCAACTGGGGCGCGAGGAAATGACACTTTTTGTAGTATAAGAGGAATAAAACGCTTGTTGTTATCGGAAAATAATGCACTTCCGAGTGATAATGGATCAAATGCATCACTTTAGCACATCAGTTATTATTTTCCTGTAACAGCATGCTCTATCCTGTTTTACTGCTCACTCAGCTACATCAGTGACACACTGCACCGATATACAGTGGTTTCCTCTCAGCATTTCAATCAAAGTAGGCCATATGTCACA
>JAUCMX010000028.1:5566585-5584085 GCA_033459395.1 Hemibagrus guttatus
AAGCCTCTGTGAATTTTAAAAAGAACGAGACCTCTCTTTACAATAAACAACTTTTTTTTTTTCATACAAGTTCCCAGAGTGGGAAGGTGATGAGACGAGCTTGTTTTCCTCTCACACGGACATACCGAACTCGTTCTTTATGCCAAAGTATTGTAGTGGAAAAGGTGCAACTATTCATCTGCACTGTAAAGAGAGTAAAGCTTTAAAGGTGTGCTATAGGCACTTTCCTTAAAGGTGCAATAGTTGATTTTGTCTTAAATTTCTTACAAGTACAAACAACCTGGAAAAATATGTGAAACATAATAATAAAAAAATATATAAGCCATTATGTGTGTATTATGTGGTGGAGGAAACTCATTCCTCCCTTCTAAGGAAAACTGCCTTACAGTCCAGAATGCCTGTTTGGGTCCGGTTGGGCCTCGTGTCAGACATTTTACAGGCAGCAGACCTTCACTACGAAATCAGCAATCCCCCAGCGCAGCCAGATAATTCACTCATGAGCAAAAGAAAACTTTCGTTAAAAACTTAACGACAAGAAACAGAGTAAAAGCAGAATGCACAGTGGTAGTGCTTTTCCAAGGTGGACCAAGTTATGACTCGTGAAAGTGAAGAAGCTGGATGCTGCTTTTTGACAAATATGTAAAGATTTAAACTGTTCAAATGACCAACTTTACATAAAAAAAATTAAAGTATCTTTTCTTCTGTTATGAAATAAAGACTCTTGACCATCCTCGTATATCATTATGCTATTATTATTATTATTATTATTATGTTATTAGTATTAGTGTAATTATTATTGGCTTCAACTCTGAGCTGAAAGAAAACCCAGAGTTTCCCACTCGTAATTACGACTTTGCTGTGGTGCTCACACGCGTTTAACTCGTAAATACGATCTCTCTGACATGACTCGAAGGCACCACGGGTTGTGTCTAATGAATCATGAAGAAGTGTCCTTACAAGAAATGATAAGGTTGAACTTTTCAGGCTTCTGTTATTTTTTTTTATTAAACTGAGGTGTTGAGGAAAACAAAACAGTGCTGGAGTCAGCTGTTTTCAACATGAGCTCAGGAATTCAAAACTCTATCAGGCCAATGAGGGGAAGAAAACGAATATAAGACAAGCGTCAGCATGAACAGTGTATGAGTTAGAGAAGATCAGATAAAACAGCACACTTGATGTAGCTCACAATATAATCTTCTGCAAATATACAATCATTAAGGAGACTGACAGCAGTACCATGCTCAGGCTTTGTGTGTGTGAGAGAGAGAGAGAGGGAGAGAGAGAGGGTGGGAGGGAGAGAGAGAGGGTGGGAGGGAGAGAGAGAGGGTGGGAGGGAGGGAGGAAGCGAGCAAATGCGTCCATGTGTTTGATTTAGTGTGTATTCAGTGTGTGTGTGCATGAGTTGTGCAAGCGTGTGTGAGTGTGTGCATTCATGCATGCGAGTGTGTATGGGGGTGGATGCTTTAATCGGCAACATCAGAAAGTGAGAGAGGAAGTCGGCGGATGGTACGGTGAGTGAAACAAAGACAAATCTCGACGAATCTCGTAATGTGAGCTTGTAACCTCTATTTTAAGGCAAGTTTCTCAAATCTCCTTCAGCAACAACCCGACTTGCACACCTCAGCAGCCCTGCAAAGCACCTACAGATTAAAGGGGTGTTTCTAATAACCAGGAAGATATGTAAAAAATGATCCTAGAAAAAGCCATAATCTCTGAACAAGTATCTTAACTGGCTGGGAAAAGCTGGTTTGGAAAGCTGACTTTCCGGACTGGAATGCTTGTTTGTGTTTGAATGGGACTCTATGGGTCACGGTGCATCCTGGAGGCGGAGCTTTGTGACTTAAAAATGCTGATCCCTCCTACTTAACCGTAATCTTCCCTAATCTAAATTTGACTAATTTTACCTAATGTGTCTTTAAAGAGTGAGTTTATACTGCAATGTGTTTACAAAGCACGATCACTGACAGCTTTGAAGTGACAAAAAAATGTCGGAAAATCTACTTTACCATATCTTACTAGTTAATATTCTTGGTTCAGGAGTCACATGAGTCCAGTGTGCTCAGGGTGTCAGTATGAGCTTTCTCAAAGGAGGCTTTCACACTGGTGGTTTAGTGTGAAACAGAGTTCGGTCTGCATGATAAATTGGTAATGTGAAAGCTGTCGAAGCAAACCCGAGACCAGATGCACTGGAACTGTGCTGCGATTCCCCTGAATGTGAACAATGGGAACAAACGCACACCGATTCCTCCCACAACAGACATATCCGGTGTGAAAACCAGCAGAACATCCCGATCTCCAGAACTGGACTATACACCAGGATGCAATCTATAAAACCATACCTCACTACTCAAAAAAAAAGAAGGAAAAAAAAAAAGAGAGAGAGAGAGGACTGAAATATATTTCTTGAGACTTCTTGATAACATCCAAGAGTCATTTCGTTTGCTTTCACACACACCAAACTCTGAAAACATGCTCGTAAAAGCCATTTTCTTTCATTAGGCAAGAGTACAGCTAGGGGGGAAAAAGCAAATGAACCCTGGTCATTGCCTATCTCTCTCCTTCTCTCACACACAGACATACACACACACCTAAATATAAAGATAAATGATTAGATATCTGTATAAAGAATAAATTCATTATTCACACCAGGTCTGAATCAGAGTGAAACTGGAGCTCGGATTTGTCTCGTTTTCTCACTGCGTGTAATTGACAGGTTTGTAACTCTGAAACCTCGGTCATCATCGGTCAGAGATAAAACAACAGAAAAATCTAAACAACTTTTCGCAAAGTGTGTGTAGAAATCAGAGAACACAGAGCCACACTCAGTACATGACTAATTCATTACAGAAATAACTCGTAATATTTTAATATTTACAATTTTTAACACAATCATTTTCATTTTAAAAAAGCCTGACAAAGTCATGTCACTGCTAAACATTCAATTTCAACAACATTTACCATCAACTACAGACACTGCGTCTGCTGATTCTACCGTGTTTTCTGGCGGAAACTCCGAGCTTCAAGAAAATCCCACATTTCCCCACTCGTAATTACGACTTTGCGGTGGTGTTCATGTGCTTTTCATCTCGTGAATACGATCTTTCAGAGTTGCTTGGATGCACCATATGCAACATCTTTATATGATAAACAGGAAGGAGGTAAAACAAACATTCAACCACATTCAACATTCAACACAACCAAAAGCTCAGTGTCATAAAAATGAATCCCATGATGCACTGCATGCTCAGTTCACTTCCTGTCATTGGGGCAAATCTTTCACTCTGCAGTCGAGCATGCTGGAGTTTGGAGTTTCCCACCTTCCCAAACTCTAGTAGAATGGAAACAGTGACGCTGGAGCTGTGCATGTGTGCATGTGTGTGTGTGTGTGTGTGTGTGTCTGTGTGTGTGTGCGCGTGTCCTTCTCCAGCTCTTGCTTCAGCTCTAATCATATAAATAAACCTTTATTAACAGCAGTGCCGATGAAGATGCTGCATGAAGCACAAGCACCAAGCACAAAGACGAAAAAAACAAAAAAGGTTTACGACAACAAACGAAGGGCCTGAAGAAAGCCAGCTTTCTTGATTGCTGTATAAACCGTTTGAACATTTCCTGCTGCTGGAAGCTTCCAGTAGATTCACGTTTCCCAGCTTTCTGTCCTCAGTCCTGTTCCAGATGTTCCACATTTCTACACACCTGAGTCAGGTATTTCGTGCTCATGATTGATTGGTTCAGGTGAGCCAGGAAGTGAGAGAAAGCAGAAATGTGGAGCATCTGGAAGAGCCCTGAGGACTGCTCATACGGGATTGTTAACACAGCTGCTTCAGAGCGCCCAGGTTTCTCGCAGCCTCTTAATAAAAATCTGCTCAGTTCTACAGTTCTGGACCTTCCAGTAATGGACCTCCACTTAAACAAATGAGTTCAAGACTGGAGAGAAAAAAAAAAAATACAGTTTACTGTAAATGAACAATGTCATTGACTGCAGGCTCATAATATGCTCATAATATGAATAATAAGCAGAGTGGACTTTCTGTATGTGTAAGCCACTGAAACTACAGCCACCTCAATCCAGTAGAGCGACTCAGACTTAATCCATATTTCTGAATATTTCACTGCACTTATTATCCAGGCTCTATGGGATTACAGAGTTTTAAGATTGTTGCAGCCAAAAATTCTTGATTTTGCAGCTTCTTTTCATACTTTTGAAAAGAAAACTACTTATTTGGAGATTATTTGGAGACCGTCTTTGAACAGCCAGCCATCTATGATCGGTCAGCTTTGTGCTCAGGTCTTCATCAGTGAACATTTCATCTATAATGAACTCAGGAACTACGCTGACCTATTAGTTCCTCAGGAGCTCCATGTTGCACAATTCCATGTCACTATAAACTCTTGTAGAAAGGACATTATTTACATTTACATTATTTCCTGTCCAGTGTCACCCAGATGAGATTGAAGTTCCTTTCTGAGTCGGGTTCCTCTCAAGGTTTCTTCCTCATAGAAAAAGCGCTAATTTTCTTCCTCATTGTTAAAAGCGCTATACAAATAAATTGAGCTAAATATTGAATTGGTGAAAGTGCAAGCACGGGATTCTTCTTCAGTGAAGACACATATGTAATTACGTTCTATGCTAGCTGTACGTGATAGGAAGAGGGCTTTGGCTGAATGAATGTGTTGTGATGCTGGACCTGTACGTGTAAGTGGTTTGAGTTTAAGGTAAAAAGAAAACAAGGTTACAATTGAGATTGATTAAACTGTAATAACGGCTGCAAGGTGTGAAAGCTAAAGCGCACTCTCTCTCTCTCTCTCTCTCTCTCCCATCCCCCTCTCTCTCCCTCCCTCCCTCCCTCCCTCCCTCCCTCCCTCCCTCTCCTTTTTGTTTCTCACTGGCTTTTTGATCAGTTCACTTCTCACCTCATCAGGATGCAATAAACGAAATTTGAATGTGAAATGTGACTGTGTCCTTTGAAGAGACTTTAAAGCATCAGTCAGTTAATGTTCACCCCGACACACACACACACACACACACACACACACACACACACACACACACACACAATCTGAGTATTGTGTGTAATTGTGACTGAAAGGTGTCAGTATCAGTATCAGTATCAGATGACGGTAGCTTGTGTGGCTCAACAAACTCATTTCTGTGTGTGTGGCTTATCTTTTACTGTTTATTGCTGATTAAGAGGTCATAAAAAGCATACTATGAAGGCCAAGGTAGCTCTAAAGAAAGTGATATGATTCGATAGGACAACAGTGTCGAAGCTAATATCCGATGAGACAGTCCTACAATCCCTTATCCCTTCATTAGGAGCTTTAGTGTGATGTTTTAAAAATGCTCCAGACGGCAAACGAGCTGAAAATCCTACTCAGAAGATAAGAGTGATCATTTTCAGATGCCTGTTTTTATACAAGAATTGCTGCTGTTGCTCCATATCGTATGCTTCATTGCTTATCGGTTTATATCATTTGCAAATTTGTATGTTCTTGGGAGGAAAGAGGAGGAGAAAGAAGGGAGAGAGGGAAATCTGTGAGCGTGAAAGAGAGGAGGAGAGAAGCAACAGAGAGTGAGCTGGGAGGGAGCACATGAATGAGCATGTGAGGAACAGTGTGAGAAAGTAAGCCAGCATGAGAGAGGAATGAAACTGTGAGCAGAAGATACTTTTGTAGATACTGAATCAAATTCAGTAGGTACCGAATCAAGTGCAGTATGTATTGAATCCAGGGCAGTAGGTACTGAACTGAATGAATTAGGTTCCGAATCGAGTGCAGTAGGTACCAAATTGAGTGCAGTAGGTACCGAATCAAGTGCAGTAGGTACTGAATCGAGTGCTGTAGGTACCAAATCGAGTGCAGTAGGTACCGAATCAAGTGCAGAAGGTACCAAAACGAGTGCAGGAGGTACCGAAGCAAGTGTAGTAGGGACCGAATCGAGTGCAGGAGGTACTGAATTGAGTGCATTGGTAATGAATCAAATGCAGTAGGTACCAAATCTGGTGCAGTAGGTACTGAATCGGGTGAAGTAGGTACTGAATCCGGTGCAGGAGGTACTGAATCGAGTGCAGTAGGTACTGAATCGATTGCAGGAGGCACTGAATCGAGTGCATTGGGTACTGAATCGAGTGCAGTAGGTACTGAATCGAGTGCAGTAGGTACTGAATCGAGTGCATTGGGTACTGAATCGAGTGCATTGGGTACTGAATCGAGTGCAATAGGTACTGAATCGAGTGCAGTAGGTACTGAATCGAGTGCAGTAGGTACTGAATCAAGTGCATTGGTACTGAATTGAGTGCAGTAGGTAATGAATAATGTAGAGTAGGTACTGAATCATGTGCAGTAGGTACTGAATCGAGTGCATTGGTACTGAATCGAGTGCATTGGTACTGAATCATGTGCATTGGTACTGAATCGAGTGCATTGGTACTGAATCGAGTGCAGTAGGTGCTGTGCTGTCACAGTACACAATTTCCGACACATGCAGAGTGTGCATGAGAGTGAGGAGTGAGAGAAAGAGTGTATATGAGTGAGAATGATCACATTGTGAGCGAGAGAGGAAGAGACATGCAGAGTAAGAGTGTGAGTGACTGAGTGAGCGAGACAGTGAGTTTGAGTGGGACAGAGTGAGAGTCTGAGCAACAAAAAGAACAGAATGAGCGTGATAGAGAGAGATAAAGAGAAAGAGTGAGTGAGTAAGTGATAAATTATGTGTGGGGGAGGAACAAACATGCAACTCCAGAAAGCAAATCTTCTTTGATTCTGAAGTCTTTGTTTTTCTTTATAACCCCCTTTGTCATCTGTTTATAATTAAACATCAATTATGTAGAGCAGATTGTCCGCTATATACGAGAGCGTTAATACGGTCATCTGAATTACAGCCGGAGTTTCTGTCAGAGCTGCCAAATTCATCAAAACCTTCTGACCAATCAGGCTGGAGAACACTGTGGTGTATCTGGAGTGCAAGTTTTTCATTTGTTTTGAACACGAATCAAGCTGCTGAACTGAAAAAGACAGAGAGAGAGAGAGAGAGAGAGAGAGAGAGAGAGAGAGAGAGAGAGAGAGAAAGAGAGAGAGAGAGGATATGTAAATGTCCTTTCGGGATCCCACATTGTTTGCCTTCAGCCAGCTGAGAGATTCTTATCCAAACAGCAGCAGAGCCCTGATGAAATGAAACGGTAGTTAAAAACCAGCGGAGCATGCAGAGCACAGGATCCGATATATAACGTCTCTGCTGTGCAGCTATTTACAAACTCTTCCAGCACGGCTGTCACGTTGGATTCATTAGCCTTCGTCAGGGTGACCGAAGTGATCAAAACGAGAGGAAATAGCTCTGAAATGTCAACAATAGCCTCCTTTCAGCGCGACGCCAAATGATTCCCCTCAGAAAGCAAAGCGCTTCAGGATCTGGGAGAGAGAGAGTTAAACGCCAGCGCCGCGCTTCAACAATGTCACACTCAGCAAACACGTCTGGATCAAACCCAAATGTATAACAAGGGTTCACACACACACACACACACACACCTCGCATCTAACGGCTCTGCACCGTCTAACAGACAGCACCGTTTCACTCTGCCACAGAGATTTACACGTTCCGATGGCAATTACAGTCAACGCTCATGGACACAAAGTGTATTTAAGCTCACAGCATAACAAACCTTCTGGTGAGTCGAGGTGTTACGGTTTCAAACGTTCACAGTAGTCTAAAATAATATCACAAATTAAGAGGATTAATTAACAAAAGGTGGGAAAAAATCTATTTTTGTACACAGGGCCGATTTAACCATATGATTGATTCTGATCATTAGAAACTTTCCAGAGATTTGTGAATATCATAAGGTCATAAACATTTGGTAAATACAGTATATTTACAAACTAACTGGAAGCAGGTGATGTCATTTTTTGAAATATAAATAACGACGTTCATTTAACATTTTATTTGATAATAAATAATAATGATTTATTTTTCTGACACCGGAGTTAGTTCCAGTTATTGCTTACGTTACAGCAGTGATAAACATTCCCTTGACAGCTCTCTTTTATGAAGTTAATGAGACCAACAACAACGATAAAAAAAAAGCACCTTGTCATGTTGAAAAAAATGAGAAAGCAGATCCTCCTGTCCTGATGACTCGAGTCTCAATAAGGCTTCTTCTCATCAGGACAAGCCTTGTGCGAAATCCAGCACAACGGAAGGACCCGTGTGTGTGCTGTGAGAAACGAGGGTCCGTAAATCAGTCGTTATCCAATCTACGATCTAGCTTCAGGATAAATAACACATATTTTCAGGAGGATTTAATGTTTCTCCCAGACACACAAAAGTCTGAGCTTCAAGTTGGGCTTCTGGTGTCATCTCTGGCTATAAAATCTGCTTCTCCACACCGCACTGGAGGCAGTGGGACATGAATATGAAAAGACAAGCGTCAGAAAGATTACACACGGATCCTCAGTGAGAGTGGCCGCATCGACACACTCTGACACTTGTGCGAACGGTGCGAGCGCTCGACGTGCGGCTCGTCTCGGAGCAGTCACAAGAAACTTCACGTTAAATTAGCGCACAAAATGGAGCTCTGGAGAAGCGCATTCTTCTCCGTCCCGTCTTTCTGTGAGAGACAACGCAGACTGTGAACAGTATCTGAGCATGGCAAATCAAATGTACAGCCCAAACTTGTTGCCCAGCCTAATGAACCTCTCTCTCTCACACACACACACACACACACACACACACACACACCCTGAAGCTGAATGGACAGGTAAAAGCAATCAGACAAATTGTGGTGAGGTATTCCATGTGACTACACGTCTCTGCAGAGCTGAGCATCGAAGTTGATCACTTTTGGTTTCTTAAGTAAACTTTAGGGGTTTAAAAAAAAAGACTGAGGAGAAGGTTTACTAAGGAATTCTTAAGCTTGAAGCATTGCACATATGAAAATAGGCAGCAGTTGGCTGATGTCGTATCGCATGTGTGATAAATGCATATTTCCGTCTATTCGGAAGACAATACTGTTTACAGACAATATTGTTTTCATCATCTGCTTCTGTATTGTTTCACTGCTCAGATAGATGAATAGACAGACAGGTAGACAGATAGATAGACAGATAGATAGATAGATAGATAGATAGATAGATAGATAGATAGATAGATAGATAGATAGATAGATAGATAGATACTGTAAACAGACAGACAGACAGATAGATAGACAGACAAGTGGACAGAGACACAGATAAATAGATAGATAGATAGATAGATAGATAGATAGATAGATAGATAGATAGATAGATAGATAGATAGATACTGTAAACAGACAGACAGACAGATAGATAGATAGATAGATAGATAGATAGATAGATAGATAGATAGATAGATAGATAGATAGATAGATACTGTAAACAGACAGATAGATAGATAGATAGATAGATAGATAGATAGATAGATAGATAGATAGATAGATAGATAGATAGATAGATAGATAGATACTGTAAACAGACAGATAGATAGATAGATAGATAGATAGATAGATAGATAGATAGATACTGTAAACAGACAGACAGACAGATAGATAGACAGACAAGTGGACAGAGACACAGATAAATAGATAGATAGATAGATAGATAGATAGATAGATAGATAGATAGATAGATAGATAGATAGATAGATAGATAGATAGATAGATAGATACTGTAAACAGACAGACAGACAGATAGATAGATAGATAGATAGATAGATAGATAGATAGATAGATAGATAGATAGATAGATAGATAGATAGATACTGTAAACAGACAGATAGATAGATAGATAGATAGATAGATAGATAGATAGATAGATAGATAGATAGATAGATAGATAGATAGATAGATAGATACTGTAAACAGACAGATAGATAGATAGATAGATAGATAGATAGATAGATAGATAGATAGATAGATAGATAGATAGATAGATAGATAGATAGATAGATAGATAGTGTAAACAGACAGACAGACAGACAGACAAGTGGACAGAGACACACAGATAGATAGATAGCTAGATAGATAGATAGACATGTAGATAGATAGATAGATAGATAGATAGATAGATAGATAGATAGATAGATAGATAGATAGATAGATAGATAGATAGATACTGTAAACAGACAGACAGACAGACAGACAGACAGACAGACAGATAGACAGATAGATAGATAGATAGATTTTATTTTTCCCCCATAAAGAAAACTGGAAAATAATAAAACACAAGCTAGAAAAGAAGCTCCACAACAGAATCCGAGCTGCTCCATGTTCAGAAATCAAGAGTCGTTGACTTTCAGCTGTTTTTTCCCCTCCATATGTTTAATGTTTTTTTCTCCGCCTTATTTCATTGCTCAGAAACACTTTGCCAGTCGGCGACCCCTGAACCGGCGTATTGATTTACTCTATGCTTTCTGAGTGTATTACTCTATCGCCTGCAGTGACCAGCTATTATGTATTCTGCGAATGTCTAAAAGGGAAGCGACTGACTCAGATGATGATGATGATGATGATGATGATGATGTGTAGAGTGAAGAGGGTGTTTACTGTTTCTGATGAAAAATATGACTTGCTGATGATATTCACACTTCATTTGTGCTGCATATTTACAGGCAAGTAGTGGAGAGCTTTCTAGAACTTCATGTGCCGTGATGCCGCTTATGATACAGTGCAGTTCTAACCAGCCAAAAAGAACCAAAAAGGAAACACATCACCTGGCTAAAAATTGCCCAACATCCACCACAGTGTAAAAAACCAACAGCATGAAGTGGTTACAGTATCGCAGTCCTACCTGCAGTTTGGAGGAGGGTCGAGAGTGATCTCAGCTAGCTCCTTCTGAATCCTGCAGGAAGAGAACATGGGTTTAGAGAAACAATAGATTTAAATTAGACACAACGTAATATTATTATTATTATTATTAATGCTAATAGGAATAGTATCAGCTTTATTATTATCATCAGTAATATTATAATATTGTTAGTACTTGAATTATTATTTTGTTGTTATTGTTATTATTGCAATTATTGTTGTTATTATTATTGCTATTATTATTGTTGTTGCTATTATTGTTGTTATTATTATTGCTATTATTGTTGCTATTATTATTGCTATTATTATTGTTGTTGCTATTATTGCTATTATTGTTGTTATTATTATTGCTATTATTGTTGCTATTATTATTGCTATTATTATTGTTGTTGCTATTATTGCTATTATTGTTGTTATTATTATTGCTATTATTATTGTTGTTGCTATTATTGCTATTATTGTTGTTATTATTATTGCTATTATTGTTGCTATTATTATTGCTATTATTATTGTTGTTGCTATTATTGCTATTATTGTTGTTATTATTATTGCTATTATTGTTGTTATTATTATTGCTATTATTATTGTTGTTATTATTGCTATTATTGTTGTTATTATTATTGCTATTATTGTTGCTATTATTATTGCTATTATTATTGTTGTTGCTATTATTGCTATTATTGTTGTTATTATTATTGCTATTATTGTTGTTATTATTATTGCTATTATTATTGTTGTTGCTATTATTGCTATTATTGTTGTTATTATTATTGTTATCATTATTGTTGTTGCTATTATTGCTATTATTGTTGTTATTATTGCTATTATTGTTATTTTTATTATTATTGCTATTATTATTGTTGTTGCTGTTACTATTATTGTTGTTATTATTATTATTGCTATTATTATCTCCATTATTGTTGTTATTATTGTTTCTGTTATTGTTATTATTATTGTTGTTGCTATGGTTATTGTTATTATTATTGATATTATTATCGTTGTTGTTGTTCCAGTCATTTTCCAGTGTGCTCTACCTAAGCACTTTATCGGTACATCATGCCATTTGAACACGTTTTCATGACAAGACGACTGAAAATAGTCGCTAATAAAAGTGTTGTTGAAGGTTGATTATGTTCACAGAACAGAATTTATTATCATACAGCTTACTGACCAGAAGCAGGCCTCAGCACCTACTGTTGAGCTCTTAAGTAAAACCCTTAACCCTCTCTTAACCTCAGGCTGCTGTGTCACGTCTGACCCTGCGCTCTGACCCTGACTTCCTAACGAGTTTGGAAAAATTTCACATTTCACTCTGCTGTTATGTATACATGACTAATAAAGGCTTCAGCTTTCAGAAAAAGCCATTTTCAACTAAAGCGGGATATCATTAAAGTGTGGATCAACAACAGCCCAGAAATAGCTGAGGCTGTAAACGACAACCTGGAGTACATCGCGAGGAATTGCTTGGTTTTTTGGTTTTTTTTTTTTTGCAATCTTGCAGGTCTTTATCAAGGCAGCAGGTGTGCGCATAAACACGATCCCGAGAGCAGCAAGAACACGGCACAAGCAAAATCTGCCGCTTACATAATCAAGCAGTAAACTACCGCAGCGCGCACACACACCACACACACCCCCACACACACACACTTCCTCTCTGCTGAGCATACAACAATGAGGGTCATATTATTACCAAACAGCCCTTGACAGTATATACACACACACAATACACCCCCATAACCATACGGTTTATTAAACATAATCTACACATAAGAAATCTGATGCATTAGGAGATATCGGTTGTAAATATAGCAATAAAAACGGGTCCGATCGTCCAGACGCCACTAGAAAGCCGACAGGGGAACGGGCCAGGCTTGGCAGATTAACGCTGTGCTGTATCAAACACTTCGGGTTCGAGCGGCGTTTTGCAAACTGCACTGCTCTGTGTGTAATTAGATAGCAGCTTTTCCTGAGGCGGCACATTTCTGGGTTCCAGGAGCTGGCAGGGGAAAAGCTGGAGCAGTGATGAAGAGGTTTTATTACACTGCCCTTTGCCTCACATTTCTAACGCACAGCGCTGCTTCCATGGCCTGCTTCAAACAATCTCACCAAGAAAAGAAAAAAATGGAAGAGTACGTCAACTGATAGCTATTTTTATATCGCAGCGCTGTTGTTAATTTTCTAGAACAGCTGCTTTAAAAAGCACGCGTTTAGAATAATGTGCTCGTTGTTGCTATAGTAACCGCTCGGAAAAACACTAAAACGTGTTTTTAAACAAACAAAAAAAAACCGTTGTTGATATGATGAAGCTTCCCGTGAGTGAAACAGACGTTTATTTATTTAACATTTAACTTTATTGAGGCTTTCTGTAAGTCAGTACATTTTGCGACACACAAGCTTGCTCTTTCGGTTTCGTTTCTCAGAGACATGAGTTTTTCTTGCTTTTTTTTTGTCATAGAGGAAAAAACTGAGGCTAATACAACAAACGCTTTATTGCTGCTGGAACATAACTGATAACATTTTTCACAGCATTAAATGTGACAGTGTTATAGCATGACTAACTTTTATATAACTATAAAAGCACTATGTTTCGTTCATACATACATTAAAAACTGTAATTGTAGCAAGTTGCTGTTGTACAAGAGGAATAAAACGTCAGGAATATAATCCCTGGCAGACTGGTGTGATGTGGATTAACAGCCTGAAGTGGATCATTTTCCACTAAATCGCTCTTTTTATCTCACGCCTACAATCTCACCTTTCCCTTATACTCTCCTCTCCTCTCTTCTCCTTCTCACCTCTCCCTCCTACTCTCCTCTCTCTTTTCTCTTACTCTCTCTTCTCATTCCCAACTCTACCTTTCTCATCTCGCTTACACTTTCCTCTCAGTCTCTCTCCTTTCCCTCTCTCCTTTCTCTCGCTCCCCTTTCTCTTTCCATCTCCTTTCCTCCCCTCCTCTACCTTACGCTACTTATTCTTTCTCCTGTCCTTCTCTTCCTCCTCTCCATCACACGCTCCTCTCAGTCTCTCTCCTTTCCCTCTCTTCTCTCTTTCTTTCTCCTCTCCCTTACGCTATCCTCTTCCTTTCATTTTCTCCCCTCTCATTCTTTCTCCTCTCCCTCTGTCCTCTCGTTCTTTCTCCTTTCCCTTACTCTCTCCTCTCCCTTACACTCTCCTCTCTTTCTTTCTCCTCTCCTCTGTCCTCTCTTTCTCCTCTCCCATACATTCTCCTCTTTCTTTCTCCTCCACCTTACGCTATCCTCTCATTCTCTCTCCTCTTTTTCTCTCTTTTCCCTCTCCATCTAACTTACACTATCCTCTCTCGTTCATTCTCTCTCCTCTCTGTTTCTCTCCTCTTATGCTTTCTCCTCTCCCTTACACTCTCCTCTGTCTCTCTCCTTTCTCTCTCTCCTCTCAGTCTCTCTCCTTTCTCTTTCCATCTCCTTTCCTTCCCTCCTCTACCTTACGCTACTTATTCTTTCTCCTCTCCTTCTCTTCCTCCTCTCCATCACACGCTCCTCTCAGTCTCTCTCCTTTCCCTCTCTTCTCTCTTTCTTTCTCCTCTCCCTTACGCTATCCTCTTCCTTTCATTTTCTCTCCTCTCATTCTTTCTCCTCTCCCTCTGTCCTCTCGTTCTTTCTCCTTTCCCTTACTCTCTCCTCTCCCTTACACTCTCCTCTCTTTCTTTCTCCTCTCCTCTGTCCTCTTTCTCCTCTCCCTTACATTCTCCTCTTTCTTTCTCCTCCACCTTACACTCTCCTCACCCTCTCCTCCCCTTCTCTCCTCTCTTCCTTTCTCCTCTCCATTTCTCTCTCCTTGTCTTCTCTCTTCTTTCTTAATAGATCACGCTACACTTAGATGCTCCTCCTGATTACGATGCAGTGGCTATTGTAGGTTTTATGACTCAACGGGTTTCAGTGTACCTGTATTAACATATCAATTATTAATACACACTGAATCACTGCATGAGGAAACACTGCTTTATAGAAAGTGGGATCTAGCTGACGTGCTTCTAGAAAAGACTCTGTGGCCCACCTCTTGGCACTGGTAGAGAGTTTAGCGGGTGTCTTGCTAGAGAACTTGGCCTCCTTTTTCTTTGGCGGAGCCTGTTCCCTCTCTCTCTCCCTCTCCTCAGGCTGCACCGACGGCGCTACGTCTCTCTGTTCGGCATCAGAACTGCCTCCGCTCGTATTGGGACTGTCACCTGGCCTCGGCTGGACCTCACTGGACATTCTGATCACGGGGATAAGAAAATAGTTAAATGGTTAGATCCATGTTTGTCTTAATCAGTAGTGTTAACCACACACTGTTATATAAGATACAAAATACACACACACACACACACACATTTTTAAAGCTAGATCTAAAGGTATATTGTGAACATAGAAAGGAAAATGTATGCCTGTGCAGCAAAAGAGCTGCTGCAAGATCTGAATAGCAGATAAGGGACTATAAAAATAGCTGCTCAGTAGAGTTATGAAATGCGGTGTCAAAAAACACAACACTTCCCCAAACAGTCAGTTATGATTGTGAGTCAACGTGTCATCAACGTGTCATCAGTGTGTCATCAGTGTGTCATTAATGTGTCATCAAAGCCTGGATACGGCTCTAAAAATAATGGAGCCTACTCGCGTCATTAAATAAGCCGTTCTTACACACATAAAAGGTCACAAGCTCGGATATTGCTCCAGAAAGAGATGCTCACAGTAACTGTAAACCCCAAGTGCGGGGATCAGAAAGGCCACGTTTCAAATCTTTTCATTATGACTCCACTGTGATGGAATTAATCAGGTTTTTACATGGGGGGGGGAGTGTGACAGGAGAATAACTTGTGCTCAGCACAATAAACCTGAGTGAGTAAATGGGAGATCTCTTTTGTTTTATAAATGCAGGGTGTTGACAGCAGACACAATGATTTTAGCCAATAACTGTCCACTTAGGAACACCGATTAAGAGCATAAAATCATGCAGGTACAGGACAAGCATTTCACTTAACGTCGCAGAGAAAATGATATCAGTGGCTTTGACTGTAGCATGGAGCTGGTTTAAAACACACACACAAACACATAGAAAAGTTAGCAGAAAATAGCCAATGGTAACTCATATAATCACTCTTTACAGACAGGGTGAACAGAAAAGCATCTCAGGATGCACAAATGACGTGGATGAATAACAACAAGCACGGAAACTGGCCAGTGGAAGACTGGAAAAACATCTCATCAACTGGGGATCATCAACTATGGCTATACGGCTATGGCTGTTTTTAATAAGTGGATTTCTGGGTTGTTGTTTTTTTCAGACTGTGGAACAATGTCCGAATTGTTTGCTACGGTGTATACATGAAAGTAAGTATAAGAATATTCCTCTTTTCAAAAGATTATATTAATTTGAATAATGATTACAGATAATAAGACTGACAAATGAAAAGTCCACAGTCCTTCTGGACTCAAATAAAATCTCGTTAAATAATCCTACAAAATATACATTCTTTATTTGTTTAATACTTGGCACGGCATATAAATTTATCTATTTATATACAGTCATGTGAAAAAAATTAGGACACCCCATTGAATATTCAGTTATTTATTAAGAAATGTCAACGTGTCAATTTCTGATCTTGTTTTAATTTGTACCTGTAGATGAAAGTGATGTAATTTCATGTAAACAACAAAATATCACTTTGTTTTCACTTATTAAACAAAAGAAATCAACAAAAAGGAGTATTTCACCTAAGGAAAAAGTTAGGACACTATGAACTAAAAGCTAGTGTTTCCACCATTGGCTGAAATAACCTCAATGAGACATTTCTTGTAGCCATCTATCGGTTTCTGACATGGACTAGAAGAAAGTTTCCCCCGCTCCTCAATGCAGAATTCTTTCAGCTGTGTGATGTTTGGGGGGTTTCTCGCACGCACAGTCCGTTTCAAGTCACCCCACAGGATCTCAATAGGATTCAGATCTGGGCTTTGACTCGGCCATTCCAGAATTCTCCATTTTTTTTTACTTTTCAGACAGTCCTTGGTGGAGTTACTGGCATGCTTTGGGTCATTGTCATGTTGCAAAGTTCAATTCCACTTTAGCTTCAGTTTTTTGTCAGATGGTCTTACATGTTCCTCAAGCATCTTCTGATACAATGTAGAATTCATCATGGACTCTCTGATGGTGAGCTGGTCAGGTCCTGCTGCAGCAAAGCATCCCCAAACCATAACACTTCCACCTCCATGTTTCACAGTTGGTATGAGGTTCATTTGCTGAAATGATGTATTTGGTTTACACCAAACATGCCTTGTTATGGTGTCCAAATAATTAAATTTTAGACTCATCTGTCCGAAGCACATTATTCCAGAAGTCTTGACCTTTGTCTCTGTGTTCTTTGGGAAACTTCAGTCTTGCCCTCGTGTTTTTTTAGACAGCAAAGGTTTCCTTATTGCACGCCTCACATAACAATTAAAGTTGTGTAGTCTCTTTCTGATTGTAGATTCATGCACTTTGACATAAACTGTACCAAAAGCAAAATGCTGTAGGTCCCGTGATGATATTTTAGGGTTTTTGGAGACGTCTTTAAGCATCTTGTGGTCTGCTCTCTGGGTGAATTTGCTTGGATGGCCTGACCTGGCCATGTTGGCAGTTGTTTTAAATGTTCTCCACTTGTTAATGATTTTCTGGACAGTGGAATGGCTGATTACAAA
>JAUCMX010000028.1:5589085-5724845 GCA_033459395.1 Hemibagrus guttatus
TTACAATAGAAATATAAATTTTATGGGGGGCACGGTGGCTTAGTGGTTAGCACGTTTGCCTCACACCTCGAGGGTTGGGGGTTCGATTCCCGCCTCCGCTGTGTGTGTGGAGTTTGCATGTTCTCCCTGTGCCTCGGGGGTTTCCTCCCCCAGTCCAAAGACATGCATGGTAGGTTGATTGGCATCGCTCAATTGTCCATAGTGTGTGATTGCGTGAGTGAATGAGAGTGTGTGTGCACTCCGTCCAGGGTGTATCCTGCCTTGATGCCCTATGACGCCTGAGATAGGCACAGGCCCCCTGTGACCCGAGTGTAGTTCGGATAAGCGGCAATGAATGAATGAATGAATGAATGAATGAATGAATGATATAAATTTTGCAAGACTGAAGATAAACTTTTTGTATAAAATATTTATCAAAGCCAGAACTATTAAAATATTCTCAGTTCAGGCTGATGAGTTTACAAAACTAATTTTGGACAATCTAATTCCTAATCATTTACTGTAAGCTGTTGCAAAGTCAAAAAGTCCCATTTCCTCTCTATTCCTAAATTAATTAAAATTTAATGAATGAAAGAAAAATGTAAATGTTCAATAAAAATATGAGGAAGCAGAACTGGCCAAGAAGTGGAACTAATTAAACTATATAATCAAGTAAAATTACTAGAAAATTATGTCAAAATATCTCTATTTGTGATTTTATGCAAAAAAAAGTTATTCTGCTTAGAGAAGTAGAGAAGAACACTTTAGGATGCTAGATATGTACAGTATATGGTCGAAAGTTTGCGGACACTTGACGATCACACCCATACGTGTTGTTCAACATCCCATTTCAGAATAATTCTTCTGGAAAGGTTTTCTGCTAGATGTTGGAGTATGACTGTGGGATTTGTCTTCATTCAGCATTAGTGAGATCAGACACTGATTTTGAGTAAGGAAGTCTTCCACTTCCAGTCCATCTCAAAGGAGTTCAGTAGGGCTGAGTCCGAGTCCGAGCTATGCCCAGGACACTCAAGTTCTTCCACATCAACCTTAACACCTCATGTCTTCCTGAAGCTTTGTGCAAAGGGACATTATCATGCTACGGGTTTGGGCTGTTTCGTTTAGTTTTAGTAAAGTGAGATTGTAATACTACAAACATACAAAGACAACTGTGTGCTTCTAACACTGTGGTAACTGTTTGGAGAAGAACCACATAATGCTGTGACAATCATGCTTTTAGAAAAGTAGTGTTTTTGATAAACCCATTTTCCAGCTCCCTTATTACTTGACTAGATTAATCAATAAATGCTTGATATAATCAAAATTGTCTACTGTGTAGTATCAGTAACGCTAAAGCAACCGTTTCCTTTCAGCCTGCTAGGCCTGTGTGCTTACAGCTGGTACTGCAGCTGGTTAGAAATACATGGAATTTTCAGCCGTTTTATTTGACCTATTCTTTCGCAAAATAACAAAAGGAAAATTTTAACTGCTATAAAATATCCTTAGAAATATATTTCTATCTAAAATATATATTTTTTTTGTCACGTACACATGTGACAAGATCCCGGAACGTTTGTGCTCATCTTAATGCCACCCGGTTGTAATTGCATGCGGGACCAATTTCCTGCATCGTTACACGCGCGTAAGCTAGCTAAATAATACGGCTAGTTAAGGAATCTACCGGAGCAGGATCAGTGCTATCTGATCAAGTCCGTTTTTTTTCCATATTACTGTTTTTAAACAGATATTGCGACTATGGAGCCTATTTTAGAGCAGCAGCGTCGCTACCATGAGGAGCTGGAGAGATTAATGGACGCGAAAGCAAAGGAGATGCTACACAAGAAAACGACGGTATTTATATCCGAGCTAGCCGGCTAATGTAGCTGATAGAAATGGGGTCCTTTCTGTTTGTATGGATGTCTGCGAACACTTGGCAGAACACTTATTAGTAAGAGAAACGGAATATTTGGTGTATCTTGGTTGATTGTGGACTGTGAATTGCTTTTGTGAAACGTTTAGATGCTCAAGATCAGAACAGAGAACCAACAGTTTTTGGCCAAATGTTTGTGGACACCTTTGTAGACTTTGACGCCTTTATGCAAGTTAGAAGCACATAGCTGTGTAGTATGACTCTGTATAATGTAGCATTATAATTTCCTTTCACTCGATTTAAGAGAACCCAAACCTGTTCCTGTATGATAATGTCCCTGTGCACAAAGCACAGAGCTTCATGAAGACATGGTGTGTTAAGGTTGGAGTGGAAGAACTGGAGTGTCCTGCACTGAGCCCTGAATCTGACTCAACCCCACTGAACACCTTTGGGATGAACTGGAACACCGACTGAACCCAAGTCTTCCTCACTCTTACATCAGTGTCTGATCTCACTAATGCTCTTTTAGCTGAATGATCACAAAACCCCATTGCAACACTCACCTAGATTGGAGGTCATTATAACAGCAAATGGAGACTAAATTTGGAACAAGGTGTTCAGCAAACACACAATTAATGCAATCAGGTGTCCACACAAGCGTCCGGCCGTGTTGTGTCCCACAGACAGTGTCACTGTGACACTATGTATTGTATAAGTGGAAGCAGAATGATAAATCTGGTATCAAAAAATGGCTTCTACTTGAACTATAGTGCACTAATGGAAAAAATTGCAATGACCGTTTAGTTGATTTACTGTGTTTATCGTTTCCATAACTTTATCGTTATTCCAGAACTTATTTTTGTATGTCGGTTTATTTCAGTTGCGCGATCAAATTAACTCTGATCATCGTACACGAGCCATGTTGGATGTAAGTATCTATCTATCTGTCTATCTACACATAAGAAGTCGCATTAAGATGTCTGACTGTTTTTTTTTCTTCTCTTTGTTCTTTATATAGAGGTACATGGAAGTGAGTGCAAACATTAGAGATGCATATGAGGACAAGGATGGGTAAGAATCTATTCTTTTTTTCTCTCCTTCCATCTCTCAAAAATATACCAATTGATGGATTGGTTATGCTTAATCATCTTTGCTAGCACTGCATTAACACTGTTTTTCTTTTCCAGTTTGAGAAAGGAAGAGCTGAGCGCCATATCCGGGCCAAACGAGTTTGCTGAATTCTATAACCGGCTGAAACAGATTAAGGAATTCCACAGGAAACATCCAAATGAGGTACAGAACCTTCACTCACTTCTGCATCTGAGGTGAATCGCAGAGAATATAGCTCTCACAAACTTTCTCTTCCACACAGATCTGTGTACCCATGTCGGTGGAGTTTGAGGAGCTGATGAAGGCTAGAGACAACCTCAGCGAGGAAGCACAGAGTAAGTCACAGCTGCCTTTACATGCCTTTATATGCTCCTGGAGATGTTTTGTTTATCTTTATTATTTTGTCTTGTACAGATCTGGTAGAGTTCACCGATGAGGAAGGATACGGCCGCTATCTAGACCTCCACGACTGCTACCTGAAGTACATCAACCTAAAAGGATCAGAGGTATGCCTTCAGTTCATTTTCTCTCCCTTTTTTTTATAAACAAGATGGATTTTATTTGATTTTGGATGACTTCATGTCATGCTTTATTTTCAGAAACTGGAATACGTCTCTTATTTGTCATCCTTCGATCAGCTCTTTGATATCTCCAAAGACAGGAAGAACGCCGAGTATAAAAGGTGAGTCAGTGATTACGAGAGCAATAGTTTCAGTTTTTTTTTTTTTTTTTAGTGTAAGGAATAAAACAAAGTGAGGCATGCTGGTACAGGAAAATAATCCAAGGTATGCTGACACTTGGCACATGGAAGTGGATTATTTTCCAGTCACTGCACATTCTAAAGCTATATATATTCCTGTTAGACTACAGCACAATTTCATTAGTGAACAACAAATCTAATATCTTTAATTCTTTGTTATACTTAGTGAGGAATCTGCAGAACAACTTACTGCTATCGCTTGTTTTTGCAGTGGTTTCCTTATATATTATCTCACTACTATAGAGATAATAGCTAAAAGCTAGTGTAAATAAGTGCGTTTTTAATTTGGATTTAAACAAGGCCAGATCCATAACAGATCGAATTTCTAGTGGTAACGAATTGCACAGTTTGGGAGCCACTACCACAAAAGCTCGATCGCCAACCCGTTTGCATCTGGATCTTGGCTCTTCCAAAAGAAGTTGGCCAGATGATAATACCTCTACCAGGGTTATGAGGTATTAAGATCTGTTAAATAAGATGGGGCTAGGCCATGTAGGGCTTTAAAAACGAACATCAATAATTTAAAATGTAATCTAAAATGCACCGGGAGCCAATGGAGAGAAAAGAGGATGGGAGTTATGTGATCACGTTTGGAATTATTAGTTAAGAGCCGAGCAGCAGCGGTTTGTACTAGTTGAAGGCGAGAGAGATAGGACCGATTAACACCAACATAAAAGTGCATTACAGTAACCCAACCTGGAACTAATAAAAGCATGAATCGCCTTTTCAAGGTCGCTGCGTGATAGAAAAGGCTTCACTTTAGCCAGTAGGCGAAGTTGGAAAAAGCTTGCTTTGACTACAGTTAACCTGTTTATCAAATTTTAAGCTGCTGTCGAATATAACCCCCAGATTTCTAACAACTGGTTTCACGTAGGGAGTAAAATCCCCAAGGTCTGAGTTTAAACTTCCTCACATGGCTGTAGTTCCAAACACAATACACTCAGTTTTATTTTCATTCAGATAAAGAAAGTTTTGTGAAAGCCAGAGTTTGATGGCTTTTAAACAATCGAACAGTGGCTGGAAGACAGATTATTTAATATGGAAAATTACTCAACACCTTCTGACCAATCAGATTTGAGAATTCAGCACAGACTGATGTATATGAATAGTATTTTACTGATTTTCAGTTCTGAAGCACATTTCCACCAGAAATATTACGCACCAGAGTATTTAGTTAGTGACGATGTGCTGGTCTGTGCAGGTACCTGGAGATGCTGCTGGATTACCTGCAGGGTTACACAGACCGAGTGAAGCCTCTGCTGGATCAGAACGAGCTGTACGGGAAAGTGCTGAAGGACTTCGAGAAGAAGTGGGAGAACGGCTCGTTTCCTGGCTGGCCGGTGCGTTTAAGTTCAACACTATGAAACGCCGCATCTGTGGAATTGAACCATTTCGGACATCTCGTGCACACACTCACGTTCAGTTTAAGCTTTTTTTTTTTTTTTTAAACGTTCTGTTAAATTAAATGAATGTAAATAAACTTCTTTAGTAATTTGTCATACTCAAGCTTTAATTTTCAGCATAAAAGTTTTATTTCAGTTTACACCTTGTTTAACAAACTAGATTTTCTTTGTTTTTGTTTTAAACTAGTGGTTTTTCCCGCTATTGCATTTTTTAATTGTTTGTATGTAACAGAAAGAGGCTAGCAGTGCTCTGACCCATGCTGGTGCTCATCTGGACTTGTCTGCTTTCTCCTCCTGGGAGGTAAATTTCATTCTCACAGTCATTTTTGTCACATCCTTTATTTAATTCATTTTATATATATATAGTAAAAATCGCAAAAATACTCATAGCAAATGATTTAATGAGCCGCCACCTGGAGATGTCTGGGCTATTTTATTACCAGTTCATGTGATTGATTGCAGGAGCTGGCATCACTGGGTCTGGACAGATTAAAGTCCGCTCTCATGGCTCTGGGATTAAAGTGCGGGGGGTAAGTATCTGTCTGTCTGTGTCTTTTTAAATCCAATGATTTATACAAACTCTGTGTATAACATATGTCTTCTGTGTCTTTAGCACACTGGAGGAACGAGCACAGCGACTGTTCAGCACTAAAGGGAAATCTCTGGAGTCACTGGATCCTTCTCTGTTCGCCAAAAACCCCAAAGCCAAGGGTCCAAAGAAGTAGGCCATTCATTTATTTTCCCTGAAATCCACCAGTGTTTTAGCTTGATACATAGTACACAACATTCATAACAATCCTCCTTTCACAGAGACACAGAACGGAACAAGGAGATCGGCTTCCTGGAGGCCCAAATTTATGAATACGTGGAGATTTTGGGGGTACGTGTTCTCTAACAATGTTTCATCTTTTTTGCTTGGAAAGGATGGTTTGGGGAAATTAGCATTCTGTCGTTATCTGCTGTTACTCATGCATATCTTTTGGAGCACTGTTTGATGTGGTTTAATGTCTCGCTCTCACTGCTTGGTCTTGCAGGAGCAGAGGCAGCTGACACACGAGAACGTCCAGAGGAAGCAGGCGAGGACGGGCGAGGAGCGCGAAGAGGACGACGAAGAGCAGCCCAGTGAGAGCGAGAGTGAAGATGAGGACAACGAGATCATTTACAATCCCAAAAACCTGCCACTGGGCTGGGACGGCAAGGTGAGTGCAGAGCCCAGCAATAAGGCAGAACAAATTCTGGAAAGTTCATATATAGAACTAAAATAAATCCTACATCCTGTGGCCTTTAGTTTTCTTTTAAAAATTTATCTGAATGATAAGAATTATAGCTAAAGTTATCTTCTTGCCTTGAACTGATGTACTCTTTCATAATAATAGCGCTATTACACTACACTTGCTAACACTTTTTTTAGTTGTTGGGCAATCAAACCACAGGACTGGCCAAACACACTGGAGCTTTTACCAGAAAGAATTAACCATCTTTCTAAACTGACCCTAATCTGTGTCAGGATCATCTGATTGACCTGAGCTGCCTGTGGATGAGCAAAGAAACTAATAGAGCTTTAAGAAATGTAGTAGTTACTGTATGTTGGTTATAATTAGATGTATGTTGAGGCATGTTGTGGTTTTTATAATATCTGCTCATACTGATCCTCCCTCTTCAGCCTATTCCATACTGGCTCTACAAGCTTCACGGCCTGAACATCAACTACAACTGTGAAATCTGTGGGAACTACACATACAGAGGACCTAAAGCCTTCCAGAGACACTTTGCAGTGAGTGCTTATTTCCTGTCTTGCATCCACTGAAGCTTTTCATTTCACTGAAGCGATTCAGATTAAAGGTGAACTGCTGCTTTATTTCCACTGAATATACTGCAGAGTTGCTTGATTTGGAATAACATTTCTGTTACGGTGATATAGTAGCTTTAGTGTTGTAAAGAAGCATCATAGTTTAGTTATAATATCAGTGCGTCACTCCTAGTTTAGATTCATTCTTAAATCTTATAAAACCTGCTGACCAATCAGAAGTGAGAACAGTCCTGAGGTACAATACATAATTAAATACTTCATTTATGACAGTTCAGACTCGTTCTTTCAGGATAGTTTCAGATTTCCATTTTAAAACATGCATTTTATTAGAGCATGACCTCTTTCTGTATTCTCATAGGTTTAATTTAGCTGCAAATGAAATTCACTGAAGCTGCCGTTGTATGATCTGAGACATTACAGTTACAGCACATTGTGTGTTGCAGTAATATTTCCAAGCCATTCCTGCTTGCTTTGGAAAAAATAAATCATTTCTTTCTCTCCCAGGAGTGGAGACATGCACATGGAATGCGCTGCTTGGGCATCCCCAACACTGCCCACTTCGCCAACGTCACCCAGATCGAGGACGCTGTGTCCCGTGAGTCCAACTACTGACCGTTTCTAACTGCTTAAATACACCGATCAGGCATAACATTATGAGCAGTGAGAGGTGAAGTAACACTGATGATCTCCTCATCATGGCACCTGTTAGTGGGTGGGATATATTAGGCAGCAAGTGAACATTTTGTCCTCAAAGTTGATGTGTTAGAATCAGGAAAAATGGATAAGTGTAAGGATTTGAGCGAGTTTGATGAAGGGCCAAATTGTGATGGCTAGACCACTGGATCAGAGCATCTCCAAAACTGCAGCTCTTGCGGGGTGTTCCCGGTCTGCAGTGGTCAGTATCTATCAAAAGAACAGTGGTGAACCGGCGACAGGGTCATGGGCAGCCAAGGCTAATTGATGCACGTGGGGAGCGAAGGCTGGCCCGTGTGATCCGATCCAACAGACGAGCTACTGTTACTCAGCTTGCTGAAGAAGTTAATGCTGGTTCTGATTGAAAGGTGTCCAAATACACAGTGCACGACGGGTCAGGGCTGTTTTGGCAGCAAAAGGGAGACCAACACAATAGGGCTGCAGCTTTTGATTATTTTAGTAATCAAATATTCTATTGATTATTCCATCGATTAATTCAGTAATCAGATGATAAGAAGTACTTTTTATTTATTAAAGAGGAATACTAAATATGCAATAGAAAATAAGACAGATCTCTTAAAATGAGCATCTAAGTTATTTCTTATTTAGAAAAATGAAAATAAAATCTGAACCCATTTAGTGCATTTAATTGACATATTACATTCAAAATACAAATATGTAAATAAAAAAATTAATTACTTCAAAAAAAAGATAAACATAGTACAACCTAAAACAAAATAATGGTAATAATAATACCTAAACATTGCATTTATGTTGTGCAACTTAACTTTCAAGTTTCAATCTAACTACAACTCAAGCAGGACATAAGCCTTTACTGTCTTCCTGTAAGACTTTGTGGCTTTTCTAAGAGGCAAACATTAGTGGACTGGAAGGTAACCTGGAACAAGAACAAGAGACCATACACAAAATAAAGAAAAACACATTTTTCTGTGAGATGAAACTAGTCCTTTGGAGAATAAACCCTCTTAAATGTCTCTGAACATACTGCTGTGTGAGTGAGTGACAGCGAGAGAGTGAGGCTATCAACATGAATGATGCTTAGGTTTTCACAAAACTTTGGTAAATTAGGGACATCATAACTAGCCCCCATATTGATTTACGGTCTTAAATAGTCACTACATGTAGCCACAATCCACATACATTTTTACAGGCCTTAATTTCAACTAGCGATCATATTGATTTAAGCTAAGTGCGAACGCTAATGTTAGTTTGTGTCGACTCTGTGGACTTAAAGCAGGGACTGGGTGTTTTCGAATGAGATATTGAAGTATCGAACTTGTACTGTTGTGGTACACCAGTTTAATCTTAAGTTTAATGCCACTGGTGAGGCTTTGTTTAGGGGGGTGTGTGTGGTAAGGTGGGAGAACCTGTTGCATGGTTTAAATTGATATTCAACTGTGTATAGATTTCAAAAATTGTATACCTACAGGCCTTCTGACTTAGAAATTTTTTAGTTAATCTCAGAAGTGAAAAGGAAGAAAATCGACCGTGGTGTAGGAACATTGTGGATATTTTAACATCCGATATCTGATTACACACTGAAATGATTAAGCTTATGTCTGTTTCACTACAACACACACTGTGTGCAACAGCATGATCAAAGCATGACTTGGGAGGATATCTCACTTGTCTAGAAGGCTTTAGGCAATCTGACCCAGTGATGCAAATGAAATTTGCCAAAAATCAGTAACCCTGACATCAGACAGCTATTTCCAGACCATCACACACATGTACAGTTACACTTATGAAAAAAGCAACCAATACATGCATGCTTAACGATATGCCAGAATGAGCACTTAATAAAGAGTCCTGTTTTTTCCCTTGTGTATTTTAAATAGTTTGGTCAAAGCTGAAGTCACAGAAGGCGTTAGAGAGGTGGCAGCCGGACACAGAGGTGAGTTAATCTCGTACATCTACTAATCACAAAATGGCTGATGGCTGCTTCAGACACAACCGCCATCCCCCAACTACCAACCCCTTTATCCCCTTATCCTTCATATGTTTTTCCTTTCTTTTTTTCTGTCTCAGGAGGAGTATGAAGACTCCAGTGGAAACGTGGTCAACAAGAAGACCTATGAGGATCTGAAGAGGCAGGGGCTGCTGTAGATCAGCATATTCGGGCGCCATTTCAGAAAGACCCGCCCCTGAAAACAACCTCGAGGATCTATTATGATCATGCTATTTTTTTTTTCCCCCCAGTTATTCGTATGTATCTTTTGAAAATACATTTGTATGTTTTTATTATTAGAATATTGTCCATTGTGCATTCTGTAAAAAATGAAAGGTATTCATTTCACTGATTATTATTGAATAAATCTGAGAACCTTTTGCCAATGTTGCATTGTTTTTGTCAAAATATCTGTGATCTGTAAATCATTTCTTGTCCTGTTAGGTTAGCATTAGGGTAGGAAATGTTATCAGCTATTCAGTCAGAACTTGTTTTGATAAATATCGATCATTTGGATTAATCAGAAACGGCCTTCTTGTTCCTGATTGCTGTGTTTCGTTTACCAACTATGTTGCAGGTACTAAACACACACTGCATTGCCAAGTTTTGGGGCACACCTCCAAATCATTGAATTCAGGGGTTGGACTTGGCCCCTTAGTTCCAGTGAAAGGAACTCTTAATGCTTCAGCACACCAGGACATTTTTGGACAATTTCATGCTCCCAACTTTGTGGGAACAGTTTGGGGATGATCCCTTCCTGTTCCAACATAGCAAGGTCCATAAAGACATGGATGAGCGAGTTTGGTGTGGAGGAATTAGAGCGGAGACTGCGAGCCAGACCTTCACATCCAACATCACAAATGCTTTTCTAGCGGAATGGTCACAGAGTCCTGACCTCAACCAGATAGAACACCTTTAAGATGAATTAGAGCGGAGACTGCGAGCCAGGCCTTCTTGTTCAACATCAGTGCCTGATCTCACAAATGTGCTTCTAGGGGAATGGTCAAAAATTCCCATAAACACACTCCTAAACCTTGTGGGAAGTCTTCCCAAAAGAGTTGAAGCTGTTATAGCTGCAAAGGGCGGGGCAACTCCATAATACATTCATGTGTATGTAAAGGCAGACGTCCCAGTTTTGGCCTGGCTCGCAGTCTGCGCTCTAGTTCATCCCAAAGGTGTTCTATCAGGTTGAGGTCAGGACTCGGTGAAGTTCCTCCACACCAAACTCACTCATCCATGTCTTTATAGAACTTGCTTTGTGCACTGATGTGCAGTCATGTTGGAACAGGAAGGGGTCATCCCCAAACTGTTCCCACAAAGTTGGTGAAATTGTCCAAAATGTCTTGGTATGCTGAAGCACTAAGAGTTCCTTTCACTGGAATTCCCCAAAATTTTGCCAATATAGTGTATGACATGCAGGCCATAAAGGCTCCAATCTGACTCACCAAATTTTCTATTCATGTACGACTTTAATCGAATAGGACTCTGTTATTCCACTAGAGGGCAAAACAGAGCAAAAAACTTAACAGTATGTGCTAATGCAATTTGTCATTAGCATGCTAAACATTTGATGCTGAAATCAACCAATTTAGGTGTTTCACAGAATGTTTGGAGAGGATGGAGTGAATATTTACACGATCACACCTTTACATTTTTCAGTGAAGGAAAAGTTTTATTGGATTTTTTTGGATAACGAATTGCATTCTGTACGTGTGTTGCCTGCATTGAAAATGCACTTTTTTCAGATAATGAACAAATTTAAGATGAGTTGCTGATGTATTAATGGTCTACTAAACTGACTATTTTGATCTGGTCTACGTGACCTTACATAGTGTATCGGTTCTTAACCAAAAGGGTAACAGAGGGGTTGAGGGGAAAACTAGCCTGATCAGGCTAAATGTTATGACCACATGCCTAATTTTGTGTTGTTCCCTTTTTGCTGCCAAAACAGCCATGCACTGTATTCTGACACCTTTCTATCAGAACCAGCATTAACTTCTTCAGCAATTTGAGCAACAGTAGCTCGTCTGTTGGATCGGATCACACGGGCCAGCCTTCACTCCCCACGTGCATCAATGAGCCTTGGCCGCCCATGACCCTGTCGCCAGTTCACCACTGTTCCTTCCTTGGACCACTTTTGATAGATACTGACCACTGCAGACTGGGAACACCCCACAAGAGCTGCAGTTTTGGAGATGCTCTGATCCAGTGGTCTAGCCATCACAATTTGGCCCTCGTCAAACTCGCTCAAATCCTTACACTTGTCCATTTTTTCTGATTCTAACACATCAACTTTGAGGACAAAATGTTCACTTGCTGACCTGATGTATCTAACTATCGGTTGATTGGGAAACGTCACCTGGGTTTAGCAATTGGCGGTTTATAGTCGTCATAGCTGGACTGCTAATTAGACATGGACTAATTTTATGTTAGAAAAAAGTGCAAGTAAAGGTAGTTTGCGACTTTTCCTCAGCCACGACTGGACCACCTCATATCCTCTATCCAAACCCAGCCATCCTGAGTGAGTAATACTATAGTTATTTTATATGAATCCTTCTAGGGGGATAAATGTTGATCCCAAAAAGATTAAAAAGTGCTGATATCGTGTAATGAAGCCTATTAGCTAAAGTGAGTGTTGATGATCAAAAGCTATTAAGAAGAGCCAAGTAATATTTGTAAAGTTTTAGGGGTCAAGAGGAAACTCTGACGAAACCATAGAAGACCTGCACAACTCTATACCGAGAGTAACATGAGCTCAGGATTGAAGCGAGGAGCCTGGAGCTGAAATACTAAATGCACTATTAATGATTTATGACTGTGTGTTAAGTTTCTGACCGAATCTGCCAACTCCTGAACGCACACACACACACACACACACAGAGCAGAGAGCTTGGTTTATAGTTCTGCGTCTTGGTTATGCAATAAAGTGGATGAGCTTTCAGCACTCCTTTGTGCATTGGCTTTGCTGCGCTGAAACTGCTGACAGAAGCTGCAATCTTTCACACAACCATGCCAGCTCAGGCAGAATATACCGCAACTCAGCATGATGAATAACTTCTGCATCGTGGATAAATTCAATCATATTTTCACTACATCTAGGAAGCACACCATGACGTTAAACAGGGATATATTGGGGAGTCATAAAATAACGTTCTGCAATGATTCGATTCGGACAATTAACCTAGGTCCTAGGTGTTGGTTTTAATTCTTTATTTATGAACCAGTTGAGTCACATTCAGGTTACAAGGAAATATGAGCTCACTCTTTCAGCAGATTAAAACATGTTTAAATCAGAGTTCCTAATAAAAGTTTGTGAGTTTGAGCTTATAAAACAATAACGGTGCCTAAGGTTAGCCCGAGGAAAGCTCATAAATATTCAGACAGAGGTCAGAGGGAACAATAAACCTTGTTCATCAAACCATGCTGAATACAAAACAGAAGAATTTATAGGATTTGTGCTAAACATGACAAACAATTTCGAATCCTTCATCAGTTCCAATCACAATAACCACTGCTCTTTCTCCTTACTAAATTGTTCAGCCCACTTCTTAGTGATCTCCAGGTAAAGATCAGGCTCGTGAGGCTTGTAGTCCAAATACAGACGAGTAGCAGTCTTCTTAGGTACGGCTCTTTCGATCTGTGTGCCTTCGTGCCACTCGTTAAATGAAGTGATGGTAATGATGTCCGGTCTCACTGACAGTGCAGCCTGCAAAGAGGTCTCGTAATAGCGTCCGTTGACTCGGTTGCGCGTGTTGTGGTTGTTCCACGGCCGAACGGCAGTGTCTATGTAACCCGGCCCGGCGCTGGGCATGAAAAGCAGATTGTTTCCATCACAGAAGTCTTTGATGGTCTTCCAGTTCTGATGAGAGGAGCCGTAGGAAAAGCCGTTGGACGCAAAATAGGTGTACATGCCGTCGAAGCCACCTGCCAGGATGTCGTGCCTGTGACGTTCTTCCACGACAAGGCCGATGAAGATCCCGTCGTAAGGTGTTCCTCGCAGGCTGTGGGAGCCGCGCTGGGTCAGTAACTCTGCCCAGGATTCAGGCGGGGTCAGGTACGAGTCATACACGTAGAACATAGGGAGGATTCGACCTGTGCTGGACTTGAATCTGTAGAACGCATGATGATTTCCATACCTGTGAAAAAATGCATTCATTCATTCATTCATTGTCTATCGCTTATCCGATCTATACTCGGGTCACGGGGAGCCTGTGCCTATCTCAGGCGTCATTGGGCATCAAGGCAGGATACACCCTGGATGGAGTGCCAACCCATCACAGGTCACACACACACTCTCATTCACTCACGCAATCACACACTACGGACAATTTAGAGATGCCAATCAACCTACAATGCATGTCTTTGGACCGGGGGAGGAAACTGGAGTACCCGGAGGAAACCCCCGAGGCATGGGGAGAACATGCAACTCCACACACACGGTGGAGGCGGGAATCGAACCCCCAACCCTGGAGGTGTGAGGCAAACGTGCTAACCACTAAGCCACCAGTGAAAAAATGCAGCTTTTTTAAAAATATAATTCAAATTCTATTTGTCACGTACACAACCATACACAGTACGAGATGTAGGGAAAAACTAGAAATAGATCTTCATGTGCAAAATAATACATATAATATATATATAATAATAATAATAATAATAATAAATAACTATTATTATTAATCATTAATAATAATATTATATATATATATATATACACATGCTCCATATATATGCTGTGTATATATTATATATATATATATATATATATATATATATATATATATAAAATAATCAGTACTATGCTCTAGATTTAATTTGTCAAGAAATTCAAAGTTCCTACGTGACACGCGATGCCAGACCTGGTGCAGAGAGATTTAGCTCTTGCTTCATCTCTACCTAAAGAGAATGATGCAGCAGCACTTAAGTCTTTTAGTCTGTCCATCAAAGATTTCTGGCTTCCTCATCTATACATTCTGCTCAAACAGATCAGCTTCCAAAACTATCATGCTAACACCAGCATCGATCCCATCGTGAATTAGCTGGAGTCGATAATTTTGCTTGATATCGTTGATTTTTTTTTCTCCTGCTCCTCCAGTTTTTCCTCTGTGACATCAGTGTGGCACATAACCTCAAACTTCTCATATAACCAAAATTACATCATCACCCAACAAAATAGCCTCGGAATCACTAAACGTTGTACGATAATTTCATAATAAACCTTTTAAATGTGTTTAATGTGCGTCAGAAGGAGTTTTCCTTTAAATGTAGACTGACTGCTGATGCTGATTACTCTGTGTTCAGATTGCTTTTTATGGCAGATGGTGTGCACAGAGGGGAGCCCAGAGACTGGCTGGAGTATCCAGCATCTAGCAATACTACACTTATTATAGCAGCTGAATTTCTTTCATTAAAATGACTACATGAAGAATTTTCTGCAACTCAGTGTGCAACCTTTATCAGAAATAGCTAGGATTGACCTTACAGATGAAAGGTTGCTAAAGGAACTAATATTTACTCACTTAATTTTGTTTTATTCTAAAAGTTGGCTTATGGCAGTATCTTCTATGCAAATGCGTCTTCTTTGTGATTCAATTCAATTTGATTTCTGTAGCGCTTAATAATAGACATTACTGCAAAGCAGCTTTACAGGAATATTAAAATTTAGAATAAAAATTAAAAATGTAAATTTATATTTATCTCTAATGAGTGAGCCATGATATGAATAACATTCCCTCTCATTGGAATGCAGACTGATGAACTGTAAAAATCTGAAAAATACTGTTCCTCATCTAAAATGTTATCACCAGGATTATTATTATTATTATTATTATTATTATTATTATTATTATTAGTATTTTTATTATTATTAGAAAGCCTGGACTTATGGCTCGGATTTTGACCTACTTGTCAATAATGTATTTGATGTTGTCATGCACGCTGAGGTCTGTCCGCTCGCGGTACGGCTGGATGTGAAACGCCACCTGGAAACAGAACACAGGTTCATCCTTGATCAGGAAATCCTCACACTGGAGAAACCTCATGCAACACAAAATGGCTTCAAGGTGCAGATTCTGCTCAGGTTTCTGCAGCCCTAAACAACACTGGCTATATTCCTGGACTGAGGTCAAGCCAGTCGTCCTTGCTGAATGAAAATTAATCAGTGGTATAGACGGAGACGAGACCCTGAAGTCAGCACAAAAAGTGATCTGACCTGTGCTGTGTGAAAGTTGTGAGAGGAAGTGATACATCTAATCACAAGTTTGGGTCAGTATAGAATTACTAACAGTGGTTTTTTTAGCCGTCTGTGGCTATTTTCTTGAAATTACACTGGATCTTTAGAGAGACTGGTCGATTATTGATTTGACCTGAAAGAGTTTCTTAGAAAGTTTCTTAATATAGCATCACTGGTATATTATCTAGGGCACTGATTAACAATTGAACACCATCACAAAAGCTCTTGTACTGAGAAATGGGTCAGTAAAAATCAGTACTATGCTCAGTATGTTAAAAGAGCAGCACATGCTGACTTTACATAACCAATTAGAAGAAATGGATCTTTTAGATGGCTTGATAAAGCCGATGTGTTATTTATATATTTTGTGTGCCTACAGTGTTTCTTCGACTAATTAACTTCAACATCTCTTGTGTATCTTGTTAATGTTTCACACACTATGTGCACCTGTATGTACGAGACTCTTAATTAGTGCTGTCAAACAAAGCATACCATCACTGCATGGATGTTATACCAGAGAAGCTTATAAGTTGTTTTTTTTTTTTTTTTACTTTTTCACATGGTTCCTTAAGTCTGAACTGAGGACTGGTTGAGGAATGACTGGTCATTAATGAGGATTTCTATTACAGCCTGATTTTAAAGCAGTTCCCTCTTAAGTGTGAACCGATTGTGTAATTCTATATGCTCCTTTGCATAATGTTCACATATAGAGACAGTCTTTTATGCATGTTCATTTATAGCACAGTGCTGTTGAATTCTCAAAGGTGTGTTATTTTGACATACACTAATATTGCCAAAAGTTTTGGGACACCCCTCCAAATCATTGAACTCCGGTGTTGTTTTTCAGGGGTTGGACTCGGCCCCTTAGTTCCAGTGAAAGGAATTCTAAATGCTTCAGCGTAGCAAAACATTTTGGACAATTTCATACTCCCAACATTGTGGGAACAGTTTGGGGATGATCCCTTCCTGTTCCAACATGACTGACCACCATATTACATTCATGTGCATGTAAAGGCAGATGTCCCAGTTTTGTCTCCACTCTAATTCATCCCAAAAGTGTTCTATGGGGTTGAGGTCAGGACTCTGTGCAGGCCAGTCAAGTTCCTCCACACCAAACTCATTCCTCCATGTCTTTATGGACCTTGCTTTGTGCACTAGTGTGCAGTCATGTTGGAACAGGAAGGGATCATCCCCAAACTGTTCACACAAAGTTGGGAGCATGAAATTGTCCAAAATGTCTTGGTATGCTGAAGCATTAAGAGTTCCTTTCACTGAAAATAAGAGCCCAACCTCTGAAAAACAACACCTGAATTCAATGATTTGGAGTGGTGTCCCAATATAGTGGAGTTACACTATTTATATTAATGCTTCATATAAACAAATGGTAAAAAATGTAAAAAATTTTAAATTAATTGCAATTTAAAATAGTATTTTTTAACACTGTCTATCTGTCTCCTTTCTGGTTTCTCACTAACATAAGTGTTTTTATTTTTATTTGGATAAATTTGTAGAGAAATAAATATTGGACATTCCATAGAAACTATAATTAATCCAATTGATTAATTACATTAAGCTATTTAAAAGCTATCATTTCTTGCTGTATTTCTTCCGCACAGAGATTTTAGACTGATGGTATTTTTAGTCTGTGACCTAGTGAACCAATATCGATGTATTCATTGGTGGAGACTTCAATAGCACTTCTGTAAGTCATTCTGCAAAAAAATCGTCTGCCAAATGCCATAAATGTAACCGTAAATTAATAATCATTGGCAAGTAAAGATTTGGTTACATAATAAAACACTTTAACAATGTGGAGCTACTGGGAAATGAATCAACTTCGGTTGCTTTGCTTTTGGCCGTATTAAACGGCGCAGTCTCTGATTTATTACCTAGAACTGCACACATAGTTGTGTAGTTGTGTACATGAATTTACTCCATAATTCATGTAAGTTTAGTATGGAAGAGAAAGCCTTTATTGCCATTGTACAGCTCTGCATACAATGAAATTTGGAGTGCTGCTCCTGTCATTGTCAACAACAGATACGTAATAATAATAATATCAAGAATATGAAAAAAAAAAAAAAAACACCTAAATTTACATTGACTGCAAATGGTTTGGAGTATAAATACTCCCCTGAGATACACAGTCCTTGCTTATTTTCTGAGCAAAACAGAAGTGGCTACAGTTAACTGACAGAAATGGAATAAAGTGACTGCAGTTATAAAGTGAGGAAACTGGAAGAAACTGTCCTGTAGTCATTTACTTAACAGTGTTTATTTAGTTTTGCTGCTTCTTTCAATTTTGGTGTGTGTTTTTTAACTTTGTTTTTCTCACTTTATTAGCACAGTTTTAAAAATTCATCTACATTACTTTCTGAGGACCACAAGATGCTGCGAAACAGCCTTGCAGAAAACATGAGCATGCCACTGAGACACGGATGTTAGCAGTAGTATAAGCCTGTAAAAATGCTCCTGCGCTCTAATGGGCGAGATCTCTATATCAGAAACACAAACCAGGATCCCTTTCAGTATAGTGAAGGTAGGATACCCACTGATTTTCCACTGTGTCACTGCTGTAATGTCCTTGCAAACTGTTTCCATGTCAATAATGTTTTTTTTCACGTCCTTTCTGTCATGTGTAGTTGCAAATGATGAAATATGTTCAGCCTGGCTTGAAGGTCCAGGAAGGCCATAAGAAAGATATAAAAATGTCAAAATTCACAGCACCATGGACTGGACCTTTGTGGTCAGAGTCTGTCTCTCTCTCTCTCTCTCTCTCTCTCTCTCTCTCTCTCTCTCTCTCTCTCTCCCCGACTTTTCCAGTCTTTCCATCTAGGATGGATATGAAAGCAGAATACTCATTCATTTGATGGTACACAACAGACAGACATGCTCTTTAAAGCATTTTGCTGTGACACACAATTGCCAAATGAAATGTTTCTGTTCTCTCTGTGTGTCTGTTGAATCATCTTTCCACTTGGCTCAGGGATACGCTCTTTCATCACTGTGCTTTCTACACATTTTCTTATAGCTGTATCATCTTTACAATGCCTATTTCCAGCACATTTCAGTTTATAATCCATGCTAATTCAATGGCCATGTTGTACTACTATTGTTTAATAGTTCCTTGTTAGTTTAAAAAAAAGAATCACGCATTCTCATTTAGGATGATCATACACACATCTTACTTTTTATTTTTAATAACTGATTTATGTCCTTTTTTTTTAGGAACACTAATGAAAGTATTTGAAAAGTATGCTTTGTAATCACCTTTTTTAAAATGATAATAAATGGACTGGGGAAGGAAACTGGTGTACCCAGGGGAAACCCCTGAAGCACTGGGAGAACATGAAACCTCTGGCACACAGGGTGGCCAGAGGCAAGAATTAAACCCGTAACCCTGGAGTTGTGTGGCAAATGTGCTGACCACTAAGCCTCTGTGCCCCCTTACAATAATATGCACTATATTGCCAAAAGTTTTGGGACACCCCTCCAAATCATTGAATTCAGGGGTTGGACTCGGCCCCTCAGTTCCAGTGAAAGGAACTCTTAATACTTCAGCATACCGAGACATTTGGGACAATTTCATGCTTCCAACTTTGGGAATGACCCCTTCCTGTTCCAACATGACTGCACACCAGTGCCCAAAGCAAGGTCCATAAAGACAAGGATGAGCGAATTTGGTGTGGAGGAACTTGACTGGCCTGCACAGAGTCCTGACCTCAACCCCATAGAACACCTTTGGGATGAATTAGAGCAGAGACTGCGAGCCAGGCCTTCTCGTTCAACATCAGTGCCTGACCTCACAAATGCGCTTCTAGAGGAATGGTAAAAAATTCCCATAAACACACTCCTAAACCTTGTGGAAAGCTTTCCCAGAAGAGTTGAAGCTGTTATAGCTGCAAAGGGTGGGATAACTCCATATTACATTCATGTGCATGTAAAAGCAGACATCCCAAAACTTTTGGCAATATAGTGTATTACCAGAAAACAATTTTCAGTATGGTTGAAATGGCTAAGGTTCATTTCTACACTTGGTAACAGCTTTAATAAATTCAGATAACAGACATCAGTCAATATTTTCTTGATGTCTTTTGTCTTAAGTGATCTGATTTGTTCCAACAATTTCCCCCTCATTCTTTTCAGGCTAATTCAGGGGAGTCCAATCTTATCCACAAAGGGCTGGTGTAGGTGCAAGTTTTCATTGCAACCAAGCATTCATATTCATTCCAATACTCCTGGTCTAATTAATTGTTATTTAACTCCAAATTATATAAATCTCAAACTTAGAACCAGCCTGTCTAGTAAGCAATAATCTGGTCATCATAAATACTACAAACTCTTACCATGAATTCAAACTAATAATAACATCAGATGCTTGCAAGAGTATACATGAACATGAACTACTATGGAAAGATCATCTACTGTATTTTTAAAGTGCAATATTAAAAAGGTACAAATAAAAAAAGAAGTGTTGTCGCTCACCAGTTACCTTGAGACTGTGCCTATGGGCAGCATCCATTACGGAAGGCACCAGATCCTCAGTAGGTTCTCCGTGTTCATCTGCCATGCCAGGCGGGTACCAAGAGAGAACGACTACACCTAGCAAAATGAAAATGAATAGTTCTGTCTTGGTCTGTGCTGTTTATTTAATATCCATATATTATTATTACCATATATAAAGTGCATTTGACTTTAAAATTAAACTTCTGCATATAGAATTTCACAGCTCTGCTTTTACACCCAGTACAGTGTTTGGTGATTTAGAGGCATTGGTGGCTCAGTGGTAGGTTGCTCGCCTATCATGTGGCCCGGGTTCGATTCCCAGCCACTGGATGCAGTGCCGGTCCCAAGCCCGGGAAAATGGGAAGCAAAAATTGCCCAAAGCCCAAAAATTGCGGCAGGAAGGGTATCCGGCATAAAACCTGTGCCAAGTTGTTGTGCGGACCAGTCAAACAGGGAGCAGCTGAAAGCAACTTCTTCTTCTACGGTGATTTGGTAGCTTGTTTATGTATTGCACCTTTAATGCCAAAGTCACCGTAACCGTAACAACCATATAAAAGACTAGTATGAAACATCACTGACTGAAATTCAGTTATTCTTTTCAAGTTACGGCTTTATACTAGTCGTGGAAAATACAGTGTGGACAAAGACAGTAGGGGCAGATTTAGCATAGCCAATCCACCACTTTGATATTGGGAGGAAACCAGAAAACCCAGAAGAAACTCACACAGAAAGGGTGAGAACATACAGAGAAACTCAAGAAAGACTAAACAGACGTCAGGATCGAACCTGAGACCCTGCAGCTGTGAGGTGGCACCACCATGCCACACATCAATAAAAAAAATAGAAAAGACCTGCTTACCTGCAGCAGCTGCTTCGATTTGTGCCATGTGTGACTCCAGTACATTGGGATCCCTCGAGCTGTAGGGTCCGAGCTCAGGGTAGAAACTGGAAGCAATGTCCTCAGGTGGATTGTGCCTTCCTTTGGGGTGACTGGCAGCTATTTTGGGGTCCCAGTGAGGAACAAGGACATGGTCCCAATGGATGTAACCATGGTCCACAGGCGGTGCGCCGTACCACAGATAATAGAAGATGTGAACGTCGTAGAAAATGCTGTGCTCATGGCCAGCTTTGGACAAGACAACCTTGGTGTCGCTTACGTCCACATGGTTAGGTGCTGGTCGCCGGTCCAGCAGTTTCCCACCTACGAAGGGTGCGAGCTCCATCCCTGGCGCAAGATCTGAGAATTCATCAGTGGGTTTGAGGGTTCGTAAACCCATCATGGTGCCGAAGATGAAGAGAGCGAAGAGGAAGAGGGCCACGCAGAACTTCCTGCGCAAGCGAGTCATTGCTGCTGTCTATGGTGCTGAAAGACGCAGGCTTTTAATAATAATAATAATAATAATAATAATAATAATAATAATAATAATAATAATAATAATAAAAATAAAAGCGTGTACCAAACTTGGTTTCACCTGCGCTTAAAAAAGAACAAACAAAAAAACATATAAACAGGGTACGAATTGTTTCGCACCCTATGTAGCTCAAGGGTCTGGATCCATGGATATGTTTGCTGCGTAAATGCGCTTCATGCAATCTATGGAAAAAAAAGTGCAACTGATTTTTTGTTTTTATCTCATTTCAGTTAAATCCATCTCATTTCATTTAATCCATTTTATTTCAGAACGCCAGCTCGGCTTTTTCAATCTCCATATGAAAAAAAGGCAGGATTTTCCTCACTCCCCGCGGACTGTTCTTTATTTCCATCCCACGACTGATGCTTCCTTTGATGCTCCATCTTTTTTCTTCTTCATCCGATTAAAAGCTGATACAAACGTTTGTTCTTGTCTTTCTTCCTTCCCGAGTCCTGGCCTTTAATCTGTTTGAATGCCAAATTTATGGAATCGATCAGCTCCATAAAGACTTCCGGTCCACTGGTCGATGAAGAGGATAGCAGGATTTTCTGCATTTTTTTTTTTTTTTTTTTTGCACGTCTATAGACCACAAGCTGAATCCCAAACGACTTAATTTTTACTATGTAAGTGCCCTTTTATAGGGTACTAAATAAAGGATGTTACGCTCCATGTAGTGCACTTTATGTCCAATAGGAGGCCATTTGGGATCCCGCCATATTCTTGTTGCTGAAAAGACTCGCCGCGTCATTGCTACCTGATTGGATGATTCTGCTCTCGAAGGGGCGGGGTTTAGGAAGAATCTAAAGAAAAATAAACAAAGACGGTCAAATTGTGGTTTCTTGTTATTCTTTAACAAGGACGATTAATCCTTTCAACAACTTATGACATTAGTATATCATTAGATAGAGAGTACATCAAGAATTATATGGAATTATAGAATTATATGACATAAAGTATAACTATTAAAACATTTCTTTCTTTTTTTTTTAATTTTTTAACCCTTACCCTCACTGAACATGGCATGTAAGAATATTATGTATAACTCTGAAGCTTGCTGCTTGTTTTAGATTTTCTTAATGAGCAAAGTATTAAAGATGACGAAAAAAGCAGAGGACTAATTTAGACTCTCATTAGACATCTAGATTTTTTCAAATGAGTTTCCTAAATCCTGGTTTACTACATCATATCAAATATGGACTGGATATTAGTTTTGATGTGCAAAAGTTGATAAGCAGTTGATATGACACTGATTTTAAGTAAATCCAATGCTGAACTGTGAAAAAAATACAGAATGTGTTAAGATTTAGATAGCAGTTTGGATGTAAGGGATGTGATCCAAGTGTGTCTAAATAGATATTTTTTTTTTTTTTAAAATGAAGCATTATTATGTCATGCTTCATTTTATTGGAACTGTATTTAAGCAACTGAGCAGTTTATTCATTATTCCACTATTTATCATTTTAACTTTACAATGCATTTCACGTGTATGCAAGAATATCCATGTCCAATTCAGTCTCTCTATGCTCACACAAGAAATAGTGCTTCACCATGTCCTCCACAATGAGCTACAATAAAGCTTCAAAACTCTCGTTACAATAAAAAAAAAAATCCCTTATTTGTAGCAAGTGAAAAAGGAATCCAAGCAAATCAAGGGAAATTTTCCCATTAAATAATAGAAATACAAATACTTTTCTTAACTGTTGTGTTAAAGGAATATTCAGTCATGTAAAGAGCTTGCTGGGTTGCTGAGTCATCAGATATTTCAAGTTATTTAATAGGAACAGAATACACTGATTTATGATGTGTGATATTTTGTGTGCTCACCATCTCATACACTGATGGTCATATGGACGCTTCTCAGCTTTACTGCTTGAATAATTACTTCAGATCTCCATGATATCATTTTCTCCCAGTACCATTTATTAAATATTCAGTCATTAGATAAATCTGGCTAACATGTTTAAGGACGTGTTATACCTAGGCATTATAATGGCACAATGAACAGCAAATTGCACCTCTTGCTTAACTCAGTGGATAAAACAGAAATGACTGATAATAAAATGCTACCATGCTTAATAAATCAACAATATAAATAAATAAAGACGTGAAAGCTGTTGTGATGTGTGTTTGTACTGCCACCAGGGGGCAGTAAGATTAAAGAAAGAAGAAGTCTTTTCCTACATGTTAGAAAATAAAAGTATTTGCTCTGGATTAATGATAAGTGGACATGTTAAAATGATCTTAAAAAGATAACACTATTTTAACAATTACTGTAGCAAATTCTTTATTCTTATTATTCTTTATTCTTATTATTATTGTAACCATTTCTGATGTTCTTCTGAAACTGGGATCTAAGTTTATTGTTACAAACTTGTAAAAGCATCAGATCATCATTTTATGAGCTTTGTTTACACTTTGATATACTGATATACTGGGTCCAATTTCTGTAAATCAATCACATAATAATTATAATTTATATTTACACAATTTATCATATGTCACTTTTCCAGACAGACCTCCAGAAGCGCTTTGTAATCCGTAAGAGAAAAATATTTTCTAATGCTAGTTCAGCAGGTCAGTGACTAAGAATAGCATCAAGCTAAAACTCTGCTTAGTTGTATCCTGACTTACTTGGGATAAAAGTGTCAGCCAAATGAGGTAAGTGAAAAGTTCATTGCACCACCTGGGTGCCAGTAAGGAGAAGAGTCATGACTCATTGTACCTTGAGCCTTGTACCTTTAATTATTGACATGTTATTGTATTTCTTTCTTCTTGGAAGTCGTGAGCTTAGATCCCATTACATAATGAGCATATATCATAGATATTGGTCTGGGTGTAAAGGACTACAGTTGGATTTTCAGGTGAAGCTGAAAAGATGTAGACAGAGCTCTCCAAGGTGCTGAACATGTGTATTATTGTTGATCTCTCTTTTGCTCTGAATTTTGTTTGCCTTTCTTTATTCCTCCTTCTGTCCTTTGTCACAATATGGAACAATATAGCTTTAGTTTAAGAATTGCTTACACAGGATTTGACCCAGCAGTTGCTTATACTGTAACAAGCAAGAATTAAGTGACATAAAAGAAAAGATAAATAAACAAACAAACAAACAAACAAATAAATAAATAACAAAACCTTATGTGATTAGAACAGAATACCTTTCAGGAAAGTGTAACTGATTTTGTATAAAACCTAATATAGATATGATATGCCTTTAGTCAGTTGGATCATAAATCTTGTGGTGTTTAAGTGTAAGCCTTGATGGACAGGAAACTGAAGTCAGATTATGACTGAGCTTAATCGTTTCACACCAGCATTTAAATTATTGATTATCTACTGGTTCCATGGGGACTTTAGGAGAGCACTGAGCTGACATCTTTCCTTTTGGGATGCTTGCCTGATGTTCAGGCTGTTATCAGTATTGTTTAGACACACACAAACATACTACATACATATATACATACACAATTTAATGCATGCATGCAAAACAATTTGTATGGAATGCAAAGAGTGTGTGTGTGTGGGGAGGGTGTATATAAGATATGTATGTGTGTGTGTGTGTGTGTGTGTGTGTGTGTGTGTGTGTGTGTGTGTGTGTGTGTGTGTGTGCGCTTGTACACACGCTTCCACGTGCCGGATCATTGTCCTCAGGCACCTCTGACTGACTCAGGTCACATCAAGACCTCCTTCCTGGTTGTCATTGGGGGTGAGAGCAATTCGTCTCCATGGAGATCTCCATAGTGATTCTACAATTGACTCACTTGAATGAGGCCTACCAAATGCAACCAGCTGCCTGGTGTATGCAATATACTGCATGCAATATAGAAATGAAACTGAAATCACTGCCAGAATCCATTTCTGAATATCACCTGCAGCAGTCGTGAAGGCTGTGAATCATCATTTGTTGTTTTTTTTTCTGCTTTGTTTCAGTGCATTTTACCAGCTTACTGTCTTAACCTGCATACAGATCAAAGCAGTTGCAAAGCGGTAGCTTAATAGACAATTACTAATTTCTACTCTCTCTCTCTCTGTGGTTTATCTTTTCATAGACAAGCCCTGAATCCACTTTAATTGGGTTAAATATGTTGCTTTAATGAGACAGCCTTAAGAAGGTGTTTATATCTGAATTATTAGTCCATGACACCATTCTGTCAATACAATAGATAATAATAAGGTTTAACATGCTTTTAGTATGTTATTAATGAGTACACCTGATGATACATCTTAAAATTGAGCTGACATTAATTATCTATTCATAGCCAAATAATGAACCCAATCAGCTATTATTACTCCAACTAGCAATGTTACAAATACTCTACATGTAAAAAAAATCTCTCTCTCTCTCTCTCTCTCTCTCTCTCTCTCTCTCTCTCTCTCTCTCTCTCTCTCTCTATATATATATATATATATATATATATATATATATATATATATATATATATATATATATATATATATATATCTTTTAATTTAGGATTTAGACAGAAAAAAAATCCCAAATAATGGACATTTATGTCTATGGGTCAGTTGCTCTAACGTCAGTCAAGATCAACCTCTCTGATTAAATATGACAATGCTATGTTGGTGGCTCAGTGGTAGGATTCTCACCTACCATGCGGAAGGCCTGGGTTTACTTCCTAGCCAATGCCCAAACCCCAGCCACTGGATGCAGTGCAGGTCCCAAGCCCGTAAAAATGGGAGGGTTGCGTCAGGAAGGGCATCCGTCGTAAATCCTGTGCCAAGTTGTTGTTCGGACCAGTTGGTCTGCTGTGGCGACCCCGAACAGGGAGCAGCCGAAAGCAACTTCTTCTATGTGAGAGGTAAAAGAAGCTAAAACTTTCTTGACTTTGGTGTCCGTATAGTTAGTTACATCAAAGCTTCTAAACCTCAACTGTTGATCTATATTTTTTGACTGTACAAGGCACTCTACGGTCACACACTAATATATCTTCTCATACTGTCAGGACTTCTTATGGAGGTCTTATATCATACTTGAGTACAAAAATACAATTTTATTAACTTTTTCTGTAGCTGACTTCATTGGAAGAACTGTTGGTGGACAACATTCTAGGCATGGTCACTTTTATTGTGAATACTTGTCAAGTGACATTATCAATGGTATCTATGGTTACAATCTTTTACAACAGAAGATTTATGTATATATGCTTCGATAGACACCAGATAAGCACCAGGTGCAGTGAGATTACCTGCATATGCAAAGAACATCCAAAAAGTATTGCATGATGTAGAGTTTTTACAATAAATCCTATTGTCATGCACTTCCTGAAACTTTCTTGTAAATCCCTGTTAAAAGTTCTGAATAACAGGGAACCTGATGGTTTACACAGACTGGTGTGAAAAACAAAAAACATCTATTATGTAGGTAGAAACGCCTTGCTGATGAAAGAGATCAGAAAAGAATGACAGAGATAGAGAGAGACTGGCTGAAAAAAGGCTATAGTAACTCAAATAAATACTCGTTACAGCCATGTTAAGCAGAAAAGCATCTCAGAACACAAAACATGTTAAAGCTTGAGGTGGATGTGTTACAAAAGCATCTGGTTCTGATTGCGTAAGCCAAAATCAGAAATCTATTAAAAATATTGGAACTTCTTGTTCTTGAAATTCTTGTGAACAAAATATAACTGAGGCATGTTTACATTTAACTCCATATACACTGTATTGCCAAAAGTTTTGGGACACCTGCCTTTACATGCACATGAATGTAATATGGAGTTGTCCCGCCCTTTGCAGCTATAACAGCTTCAACTCTTCTGGGAAGGCTTTCCACAAGGTTTAGGAGTGTGTTTATGCAAATTTTTGACCGTTCCTCTAGAAGTGCATATGTGAGGTCAGGCACTGATGTTGCACGAGAAGGCCTGGCTTGCAGTTTCCGCTCTAATTCATCCCAAAGGTGTTCTATGGGGTTGAGGTCAGGACTCTGTGCAGGCCAGTCAAGTTCCTCCACACCAAACTCGCTCATCCATGTCTTTATGGACCTTGCTTTGTGCACTGGTGTGCAGTCATGTCGGAACAGGAAGGAGTCATCCCTAAACTGTTCACACAAAGTTGGGGGCATGAAATTGTCCAAAATGTTTTGGCATGCTGAAACATTAAGAATTCCTTACCCTAACCCTAACACTGGAACTAAGGGCTGAGCCCAACCCCTGAAAAACAACCCCTGAATTCAATGATTTTGAGGGGTGTCCCAAAATTTTTGGCAGTGTAGTGCATATCATATAACACTGATCCTTCAATTATTACACTGGATTACCACCTTCTCCTACATTCTATTGGAATTTACACCTGATGCCATGCTGCATTTTTTGAACATACTTACTTATATCTTACTTTGTTGACACAAATAAAACATTTTAGATATTTCCTTTCAAGCTAACGAAACTTTATCCCTTCGTTTCAGCAGCAGCTACTTCCGTGCATCTCTATAATACTGACTCGAGCTTACCGTTCAACGGTCGTCTCTGTGTCACATGAGTCATACCAATTGTCCAACTGTCTCCTAATTCTTCCTGATGAAAATACCCTTTATTAATTAGAAAGGGGTTTATGACTAATAGCTTACACGACACACGAGTTTGTAACTCTCCACTACAACAGATGCTCGTATGAAAGACTCTGCAACCCGATTCCCTTTAAAGTAGAGAGTTTTCGGATGATGATAAATAACAAGCGGGAAGTAGGGATAAATGATTCATTAGACAGTAGACCATTGCACGTCTTAGGAGCCTGATAAAGTCGACTGAATGTGATCGCAAAAGTGATGTGACTCACAGCTATTCATTTATTCACTAAAGTATAAAATGCATTCGAAACTCATTGCTAGGCTGATACTTCCATCCTGACCATCTGGATTATTGAGAAGCTGAAATGAAAGTGTTTCAAAGGCGAGGTAAGTTGCTTGTTGTATTTTGTGCTGAAATATGTGCTGAAGTGCTGAAATATGTGCTTGTTTATATTAGATCAAGACCTAAACAAAATACTAATATTGAGTAAGATGATATCAAAAGATTTTATCGGTCCTGTCCATAATTAATGTTAGATAGAGATAGATAAACAAACTGAACAGCCTTCGCTGTAAAGCATTCTAAACGTAATGAATTACAGTGATATTGTATATGACCTCGATAGAGAAAAATATATAGAAAAAGATATTTCCTACACACGAACATAGGATAGGATTAATTAGATCATGGTCACGGACACGCTGGTTTTGTACTGCACAAGATACAGTATGTATTCAAGTATGATTTGATGTGCTTGATAAAAAGGGAGGAAAACACTCGCATTGGACACTTTTGCACTAGAAACTGGCATTAATTGTGCTAAAAGAAATGAAAAAAACCTTGATGTAATGTGCAAAGCGTAATATTTCCACTTTTCAAATATTACCCAGTGTTTGATTGTTACTTGATTTATTAAATCTGCTAAATATGAATTCACTTGCAAACCCTTTCAAGTGTGAAAGCAATTATATTAAATTGTGCAAAAATAACCTACAACTGAATCATTTAGGATTTGCAGATGAACAAAAAAAATGAAAAACAATGATTTGTGTGAGTGTATGGATTATTAATGGGTCTTTGTTCTAATTAATTAGAAGTAAGATTACAGTGAGACACTATATACTGACCACTGCAGACCGGGAACACCCCACAAGAGCTGCAGTTTTGGAGATGCTCTGATCCAGTGGTCTAGCCATCACAATTTGGCCCTTCATCAAACTCACTCAAATCCTTACACTTGCCCATTTTTCCTGCTTCTAACACATCAACTTTGAGGACAAAATGTTCACTTGCTGCCTAATATATCCCACCCACTAACAGGTGCCATGATGAGGAGATACTCAGTGTTATTCACTTCACCTCTCACTGCTCATAATGTTATACCTGATCGGTGTATATTATATGAGGAAAAATTTTAATTATGCATCTGATAGCCATTGTTCATTAGGCAACAATATACACACAAAATAATTCATCATAAAAAATTAGAATGAATAATTTCTACATTAATCTTGGGATCCACAAGGGTCTGAGAAAACTTTTTTGTAACAGTCAGGAAAAAAATATTTAGTCACACAACACACCTCTTTTAAAGATATAATGTTATGTTTATCACTGACTTATTGAGATACATATTCTTTTATTGAATTCTCCAGTTACTTAAATGAATGGCTTTTAATGCACTAATCCTCCATAAATTGATAAAAGTCGATAAAAATGTAACAAACGTGAATCCATCATTAACACAAAAAATGCTCGATAGCTACAGAAGACAATGAATTTGTAATATTGTGAACGCTGTAGTTTGATTCCTGATAAATAAATTCTACAAAATTTTATTCTGTAAAATAAATCCATGGCCTCTGTCAGTGCAGCTTTATCTCATAAACATTTTGAAATGTGAAAAATATTGTCAGTTTATTTGTTTGTAATTATTAGAGCTGCAGATCTTTCAATTCCTGAACGATCCACTGAGAGAGCAAAAGGGTATTTATATGTAGGCTAATCCTTTTTGAGTTATTGAGGATCTGATTAAATGCATTGAGTTAAAGGGATGGAATAACAATACCTTTAAGACTGCAATAAGAAATGATTCTATTAAATTATTAGATGCTTCCCTTAGAGAAAAGTCACATGAAATTCAACATGTGAATAACCACAAGTCTAATTTGCAGGTGTGGCTTTAGACGCTTCACATGTTTGTTTGTTTTTTTTTTTAACATATTTGACACTTTTCACACACAGCACATGTAGTTTATTTCTCTCACTTCTGATTTTCTGATGATATGAGATCTCACGTATGATCCTACATTATTCACATTAATCACACTTGTGTGAAATTTCAGGGCATATCATATAGAAAGGTGATTTTTTTTCCTCCTTTTCTCCTATATGTGATTACGCACATATTCAGCAGAAGGAAACCTCGTGATCATATGAGAAATGTATGAGTCAGAACTGAGTAGGTGTTTTAACAAAAAAATGCTGGAAAAATTCCTATTACTGCAATTACATTAAAAGATCATTGTAACCTCTGGTTAAGTTTCATGGACTCCTGAAGGGAGATCGGGTTCCCAGCAAAATTAGAAATCACTGCATCATAAAAATCAAAGAAAATCTTAAAGTGAGTATATTCATCTATAGAGAATAATTTTGTGAGTGTTTTCTGTTTGTATGTTTTTTTTTTTTTTGCACTTTGGCTTTGTATCTGTGGCTTTCTTGGTTGTCAAAACTAACCAACAATCAGGCTGAGCAGCATGCCAGTCAACAACATCATCATCAACAACAACAACAACAACAACAACAACAACAACAACAACAACAACTTTTTGACCTCAAACAGATTTAATAAGCCTGTTTTTTTGGTTTGGTTACTAATTACAAGGCTAAAGTGAGTGCATGTATAAAACAGTAAATCTCCTAAATATTTTTTTTTGTATATTGTTATAGATTTTTATTTTTTAGAACCTCTCCATTACCTGATGAGTCAGCACAAAAAAACGTTTTGATTTGATTTCCCAACACTATTTAAAAAATAAAGATAAAAATCACAGGAAAATGTTTGTATTCCAGAAAAGATGCAATATATTACATAACAGACCACGTTTCAGAAAAAAAACCATAATGAAGGCTCCTGAGTTTTGCTGCAAAAATAAAAAGGAGACAGTGTGAGAGTCAGAGTCTTCAGAAGAGCTGGAGCAGATTCTCCAAAATGCTCTGTAAAACTTATCAACTTTCCAGCTTATTTCTTTATGCAACTGCACAAATTGTACTAATGACTGACACTAATGATTTTTAACAAATAAAAAGCTTTTTTTTTTTTTTTAATTTCAAAGACATTTACACCAAATATTACTTTATGTATATTACTTTTTTGGTGCTTTTTATAGTATTTTTTTTTAAATGTATACACGTTTAATTCAGTTATTTTTGAAGCCGTCTTTGCTTTACAGCATTGCTTTTACGTGAGACTTTTGCACAGTTAGTGAAGTTTTTCTAAAGTGTTATAAGAAACTAATTCTAGCAAAGACTGTTAATCAAGATAACGTCTTAATATATTGTATAATTGTTTATTTAAACTTCATCTGATCAGTTCATACACTACAAGACTCTGTTGATGAATGCAGACTCTTTTACCCCCCAAATCCCTGAATAGGAATTTCATTTATTGATGCCATAAACATGTAAACTACAAATACTTAATTTTTTAAAACAATAATGTCACTGATTTAAGTAAAATGCCTAATCATTTTGAAAATATATCCTAAATGATCTAACATGTCAGTACACAGAATATGTTAGAATCATTTCCCCTTCACATGTACAGCACCATAGATAATAAACAGATGAAAGGGGTTTTATGGGATTTGTTTTGTATTAATGGCAGGAAAGCTTAGACAGGCTGTAAATGAAAAACAACAACAACAAACAACAACAACTGGTTTGCCTATAATATGTATAAATAGTGTTTTAAACCAGAATTTTGTTGTAAGAAATGAATTACAAAACATTGTTTTTATATAATCTACTGTGATCATACAATATTAGAATATGCTGAAGATCAATTGGGAGATTTATTTTATTTTTTTTTATCCTGATTAATTTGATTTATTGATACCAAATATGCCCTTTTATGAACTTTTTTGGGGTAAAATTGTAAGCTATGCATCTTTATTATATGACAGAGATGTGTTAGATAGTCAACATCTTTTGACAGCGTTTCAGAAATGTCTCACGTATAGACGGATTTTCTTTTAAAGAAATAAGCCAAAAGGTGGCCATTCAAAAAACTACCCAATATATCTGCACCAAGACCTGTGTACAATAAATATAATGATGCAGGCTAATAAAACAGTGTTAAAAACGTTGCAATATGGTGCAACACTTTGGCGCATATTTTTGGGTGCAATTTTCATATTGCCGAACACTGTGGGGGGTTGAGGGTGGTTTAAAGCAGCCCCAGAAGAGGGCGGGGTGTGTGTGTGTGTGTGTGTGTGTGTGTGTGTTGGGGGTGGTTGGAGAGAGAAATCTCCCCAAGGACCTGCTAGTTTAGGTACAGGTCCTACCCTCTCTCTGATTGGTCACCGTGTAAATATGGGACCTATCGCACCCATAACCGCGGAATGCGCAATTTATCAGCAATTGAGCATCACGTGGACTTGACCGAAAGGGTTGGGGGTTGTTCCTGAGATGCTTAGGGTTAGGACATGGGGCAGGAGTGTTGAGCCAGAAACAGTATCTATACTACATAACCCAGCCAAGGAGGATTACTAAAGTTTGTTTATTAAAGAAGAAGCAGAAGGCACACTGGATACATCCTGAACCATGGCTGAAGGTATAGTGCTGTTCCTGTTCCTGTTGTTGGTTCTCTTTTCAATAGAGGCCTTCACACATCTCTCAGTTGGAGGTGGGCTGGCTTTACTTCATTGTCTTTCAGGATTTAGGGACCCCCCCCCTCCAACCTGAAAAAAAAAAAAACCCCAAAAAACAACGAGCTCCAACTTTCGCACTGATAGGCTTAAAAATTCCCCAAACTCCTTTTGTTTCTGCATTTCTACACCTACTGCAATGGAAACTTTTAGGGTTCGCGTGAAAAATCCGAGGGAAAAGGGGGTCGCCATGTTTATGAAGGGCCCCTGAGGGACCAAAGGAGAAAAATCTAAAATCTAAATTCACTGGGCATTCGGGATTGAATCTGACGCAGGGATTATGGGAGAAATGGGATCGGTTTTTGGTGATTATCACAGAGGTGAGCTTTTTTGGTTTGTTTCTAATGGACTGGTTGGAGCTAAGAATTTACTGTGTGACAAAGAGTACATGATAAGCATTAGAAATGGAAAGAAATAGCTATTTAAAAAAAACAACAACAACTTTGTGTGGGGAAAAATCACCTTAGTAAACAATTTTCCGTGTAAATTGGTGCATAAAATTATGAAATGGTTATTACTGTTGGTAGTAGTGTCCTAATAATAATAATAATAATAATAATAATAATAATAATAATAGAATCTGATGCATGTTGTGTATTTAATAGTGATGTTTCTCATGGCTCATTTGGAGGATTATGAGCCTTATTTCTGCACAGAAAGCAAGATTAAAGCATTGCCAGGGCGCGCACAGGGCGAGCGCGTAACACGCGGCGTAACAGCTCGCCTCCAGCGTCGCACGCTTTTCCGTTCGCCGTCAAACTGTTCCCTTTCTCACTTCCCTGTACTCCTTTAAGGGAGCTGTGCGAAGACCGGAGACGAAGAAACGCAGAACTCCGAGGAAGACTCGGCCTCGTTTAGTGGCAGCGGCGTGTGTAAGTGGTTCAACGTGCGCATGGGCTTCGGCTTCCTGTCCATGCCCGAGCAGAGAAGGCGCTCCGCTCGACCGTCCCGTCGACGTCTTCGTACATCAGGTGAGACATCGGTGCCAAGCCTTACGAGTTGTTTAGCCCTACTGTGCATCACCTAGTGCCTATGCACACGTGTGTGTGTGTGTGTGGGGCGTGTGTGTGAGGGGGCACAAACTTTAATTTGGGGTATGATTTATGCACAAATGTCCTTATAAACACTGCTGTTTTTGCTGTCACAGCATGTCACGTGTTTATGCTCTGATTGCGTTCATCACATTATATATATATATATATATATATATATATATATATATATATATATATATATATATATATATATATATATATAATATATAATTATTAATATATCTGATAAATCGCGAAATTGTTTACTTGAAGCACACCATCAGAAATAGATCCCTCGGTAAACCTTTCTAGATAAACCCATGCTTCATTTTAGATTAGTCCGAGAGACATGCATGTGTTTTGCATGCAGATTTGCATTCATTTCTGTTTCGGACCGAGGATCAGGAGAATGTCTTGCACTTAAATGTAAAGCTGCAAAGGTGATGCAGCTTAAAGGCAATAAAAACACAGACTATGATACATTCACAGCTGAGGTATACAGGCAAGTCCTGTTTTCTCTCCTCCTTTATACATGTGAAAGAAAGGAACAAAATCAGACCTCAAGGCCCCTACAGCAGATTTATTTATTTCGTTATATTTTTTTTTCGACTTGTGCATGTTAAGCTCGCATAATAGAAAATGTCAATACTCCTGGATGTCCTGGGTCAGCTCACAGCATTGCAGTAATTGAACAAAGCTTTCTCTGCATTCAGATTCTGTACTTCTGTCTTTATTATAACCAGATTAGCACTAGAAATAAAGCACCAATGATATTTCTTTCTAATCATGGCACACAAGCTCTAGAGTGGCTCCATATCAATCCTGAAACTGATAGAGCTATTTTCATCGTTAGAAATCAGTATATATACAAGGTTCTATAATAAAGCTGTATATACTGTGTATCTTTTAATTTGGCGATCGATATGACAACTGGATTAAATCAAATGATTGAATCTGTTCAAAATCTTTTACTGAACCACGCTATCACAAGCTGGTTCGATCTCTGGATGAGAGATGCATATATTTTCATCGCCTGTACTGTATATCCACATTAAATCCTCTCTTTTGGGAGGAGCAGGTGAATTTCCTGCACACGGCTGTATAGATGTAGCATCTGAAAAGGAATAAAAACAGACATCAGTACTAGTGTGCATTTATGTGCACAGGAAGTCCTGTTTGGGGTTGTGTAATCAGTCTCTCCACTTTTATGTTAAAGAAAGGGACAAAATCAGGCCTCAAGGCCCCTAAAGCAATTGTGGATTTAGATTTTTTATTTTATTTTTTGCATTTTTTGCATTAGGCTCAACCTGTGCACGTTAAGCTAGCATAATAGAAAATGCCAATACTCCTGGATGTCCTGGATTAGCTCACAGCATTGCAGTGTCTGAACAAAGCTTACTTTGCATTCAGTGTCTGTACATCTTGTGTTATTGTAAACAGATTAGCACTAGAAATAAAGCACTAATGATATTTCGTGGCAAGTGACGTCTAAACAGTCAGTCCAGAACCAAACAGAGCTAATTAATCATTAGAGGTGAGTATATACACTAGACTGAAGACTATACTGTGCATTTCATTGCTTTGCTTCATTGCACTGTTTGTATTTGTATATGATTATAAGTCTTGCAGAAATCATTTAGTTACACTATCACCGATTCGATCCCTAGATAAACCCCTTTGTTTTTTGTCTGGAGACATGGTTGTGTTTTTGTTTGTATATACATTCCCATTCAGTTTTGGTCTATAGAGCAGGAGAATGTCTTGCACAGGATTATTATTAAGGATACAATGATGACACAAACAAATGCACCTGAAAAAGAATAAAAGCACAGGAGTGCGTATTCACAGCTGATGTGTACAGGAGTTCTATATGCATCTCTCTGCCATTACGCATGCTAAAGGAAGACCTTAATTTCACTAAAATAATTGTGGCTTTGATTTTTCTTTGATTTTGTAAAGTGCATATTAAGAAAGAAATTCAGAGTGTTCTCTGCTGGATTGATCTGAGAAAAAAGGGTTCTTCTCTATTCATATTTTGAACTCCTTTTGGTATTTGATCCAGATTAGCACTAGCAGTAATGAAATAACATGTTACATCTTGCCAAAAGGAACAAATTCAGCGTTAGAAGTCTGTACATACTGACTGAAGTGAGTAGAGTAGACAGCTTTATTGTCACTCTGGCTATGAGCAGGTATACAGCGCAATGAAACAGCATTCCCCAAGGCCTTGATGCAATATATTATAGGAAATTGAGAACAGTACAGGTACAAGATAATCAGTGGCTGACATCCGGAAAAAAAGTTAAAGTGCAAACAGACAAGAGACAAGACAATAAATACAAGCTGGTACAATAAGTACGACACAGTAAACAGCTGCGTATACGGCGCATGGCACTACTGCTACTCCGGGTCACTGTAAAATTACCCAGAGATTAGGTCATTTTACAGACGACTGGTTCTGTAACCTCATCAGGTAATATCCTCCCCGTGCTGAGTAAGATGACTTTGGTAAACAACAGGAAGACTAGCCATTAGTAAGGCTTGATGAATTATTTCCTTTCTTAAAACTGTAAATCATAACATGAACTGTAAAAAATGGCAAGTGAAATATTGTGATTATACACCAATGTATCTACTACTAGCTATTATGCATTTACAGCAACTTCAATATGAGTAATTAAGTTATTAAAAAATATAATAGACAATAATACAGTAAAGAAGTTGCTTTCGGCTGCTCCCTGTTCGGGGTCGCCACAGCGGACCAACTGGTCCGAACAACAACTTGGCGCAGGTTTTACGCCGGATGCCCTTCCTGACGCAACCCTCCCAATTTTTCGGGCTTGGGACCGGCACTGCATCCAGTGGCTGGGGTAATAGACAATAATACAATATAGATTATTATTAAACTTGCTTGAAGGTTGAAATAGTCTTATTCCATAGACAAAAAAATCATCTAAAATAATAATAAAAATCCATAGAATAAGAACGTAAAAATATCTAGAAATAAGTCTAATCTCACATTCAGCTTGTTGTAACTAGCTAAGATGTGGTTTGCAGGGAAGCATTAAGACACTACGAGACACATACACATAATTTCCATCTCCTGTAGGTTTCTGGTGATAAATGTTTTTAGAAGTTGTTTTTAAAAGAATTGCTTGTCTCTTTTTTCATATGCGTGATTTCTTTGTGAGATGCCGTGTCACATTCAGTAGGCTGTGTGGTTGTGTGCTACATATGAAAGAGACACAGCCCATTTCAAATGTCCCTGTCGATGTGCTGCTGTATGGGTGCATGTGCTGGATGTCCACTGAGTCTTTGTTTTCATTCAGTGTAAATCAGCATATGCATTGAGTGCTTGAGTGCTTTAGGCTGTTGTTATTGATGACTCAGCAGTTTATTGTCGTTGACTTTGAGCAAGCCGTAATTGAGAGGCTTGGATTTGGAATCGTTTGGCATGGATTGCTATAGAATACCGTCTTTTTGAAAAGTTTCGCTCGTTTTTTGGTATCCTGAAGCAAGCCTTCTCACAATGCTTCCAGGACAGTTATTGATCATGCTCGGCGTAGGGTCTCTGCTGGGGGAATCGGCTTGTTCTTGGGAGACAATGGCTTGCATTGTCAAGCTCGAAGAGAGGAAATCCTGCTGCCTATGATATGTTACTGAGCAGCAAATGAATGAATGAAGAGAGTGTTTGTGTATATTCTATGTGAATATAATAACGAAGAGGAGATATAAGGAAATGGACCACGAGCGGGCGGAAGCAGCAAGGCAGATACTATAGCCTCCGTGAGAGAGTGAAAAAGAAAGAAGGAGACGTATTTGGGCTGAAGAGGGAGGGCGTGGATGCAGGGAAATGGAGAGGTCTTGTTAGCTGGACTCATTCATAAAAAAGTCTTAAAGAGCAGGAGGAGGAGGAGGAGGAAAGAGGTCAGAGGATGAAGGGATGGAGGGATAGTTCCAGGAAACCTTGGTGGGGGTTGGGAATGAGGAATGCAGAGCTTGTCAAGCAATCAGGATTGAATTCCTTTCCCACTGCCTTCACTTCAAAAGATCCCTCGGTTCATACAACGACCCCCTCCCAACGAGAGAGGTGTCCGGGTTAAGCCTGATGACATGCAGTGGCCATAAAATTGCCCTCCACAGGCCTTTTCACCTTCCACTGAGGCACATCATGCCAACACTCTGCAAATGATTAAGATTTGGATTGCCTGACTGATACAAAAAAATGAGCAAGATGTTAAAAGACCATCTTGTTATTCTTATTTATATGTTTTGTGCAAAATTGATGAATATCGACCACTGAAGAAAATTATATTAGTTGTCTGAAATATTCTTTCAAAGTATCCTGATTTTGTTCCTTTTATGAGCAGAAAAATTTTTACCATTATGTTGTACATCATGTTGTGCAATAAAAATGCATTTCACGTTGTGTTAATGTCTGCGGGAGCCATAGGTTATACATAGGTTTAGAATGATCAGTGGTTTAAAAGAGGTCATGCAAGTTGGTGTTAGATTATGTAATTCACTTTACCACTCAGGTCAAAGCTTCACAAAGGCACTCAGCTAATGAACACAATCATTTCCATCCCTGGTTTTGTACTAGGTTCTGGTTTGTCAAGGTAGACCTCCCTATCTTCTATCTATCCGTTTTCCTGTAGAGCAACCATTTCAGGAATGCACACTTCCCCCTCTCTTTCTCTTTCAATATCTCCTTGCCACTGATGGTCAGTGTGGGATTCAACCATTTGGTATTGTCTCACTTCAGTCCAGTTGGAAAGCTCACTTAATGGATGTAAAACTGTAGTAGAGTAGTGATGTGTTCAGAGCTGTCTTTGCTTCACTGGAAAAAAAGGAACGTGTGATCAGTCAGATGTAAGAAAAAAACATTAGTCTAAATAAAAATATTAGGTTTCTAGCAAACCGTGATTTCATCACTTACACTGAACTTCATTTAAACAAGTTTCTAATGACTAGATTGAACGATGTAGAGTAAGACTGATAAATTCATGTAGTATTATGAATAACGTAAACCAGTTACTTAATGCAATCTCATGAGGATGTTGGAGCTGATGGGAACTATATTGTAACTATAATATTAAATTTAGGTGATTAAAACATGCATGGTGGAATAGTGCAGTGGAAAAGTGTGTGTTATTCAACTCCAGCATCGTTGGATTCAGTCTCCACTCAGGTGTGAGCTCAGTGTTTCGTTTTATTCAGGGATTTGAAAATACACACTCAAGTCGTGTGGAAAGAATGAAAATTAATTGTCTTTATCTTACACAATTCAATCGGTACTGATGTGTGTGTTTGAATGACGTGCTTTCAGTGAGCTTTTTTTCCAATGTTATATTCAATGAGAGAAATGGACAAGTAAATGTCTAGTCCATGTTTTACGTTGGTATGGAACGTATTTTATTATACATTTCCACACAATGTTCACTGTGGAAACGTTATTATTTTAAGACTCACCTTCTTATTAAAGCACAAGTCATTGGCACTTGTTCCAGGGTTGCTAGGTCTCAGCAAAAAAAATCTTGAAAATCTTAAAAAGTACTGAAACTACCCCAAAAATTGATGATAGAGCAGAGGGGTGTGGTTTTAATTTGGCCTGTGATTGGTGGAGGCAGTTTCAAAATGATTGTTACGTATCATTGAGGTGTTTGGAAACATTGCTGAGTTTGTTTTTATTTAAACGTGCTGTTCATACGCAGCTCACGACTGAGAGTAGCCATGTTTTATAGTTACAGTCACTCAAGCATCACGATCAATCAGTGAAACACTTATTTTGCTCTCCAGTGTTCTCCAGTGGTGCAAGCTGGGGCGGTATCTTGCTAATGCAGTCGTTGCTAGCATTGTTTTGCTAGCTTCAACTTCCCGTTTCACTTTTTAGCAAATCCAGAACTTGTTAATAAAGAGGCTTGTGTGTAAAAGAAATCGAGACACTTGCTACAATTATCAACGGCGATCTGTTGATTTGTGTGGACATCCATCAATCACTGACGTTAATTTCCATTCTTCTTTCATTTTCAGCTTTCGTTTATTTCCCTTGTGTTTTTTTTTTAAAAGTAGTAATTTTAAAAGTAGAAATATATATCATTTTTAATAAGAACAGGATAGTTAATTACATCATTTACATTCCCCACAGCTCAGATTTTATTGCTCAATTTTATTGTGTAATTGCAAAGTCCTCTTAATGCCTCATCATTCTTTATTTAAGAAAAAAATCCATATAGTCTTAATCCATATAGTCTTAGTCTTCGAGGCAGGTCAATGGATTAATTCTAAATAAAAACACCACCTATGGAATTGTGTTTAAATGCAACTTTGTTCCTAAACTAACCTAGTTTGGTGTAAAAAATGCAACCCTGGCAACCCATACCTCCAAAATATTAACTCTGTTTCACTCTTGGGTTTGATGCTGATGTTTCAGGATTTTTTTTACTTCAAATATTTGGTTGTATTATTACAAATATTTCCAGTTTTTAGACATTTACAAGAAGCCAAAGCAAGCAGGTTGCAGATTTTAAACAATGTTTGATTCATATGTTGTGGTTTAGCTCTGTTTAATCATTTTACTCTCTTGGCATGCTTCAAAATTATATGTGTTGGAGATTTATACTCTTTAATTAGAGCACTCCATTAAACACACCACTGACCATTTAAAATGTACAAATCTGCATTCACTGGAATTACCTGATTTGATAAGACTGAAAATAGTCCATCAGGATCTGATTTATTATAATGGATTCATAGCCATGTCTAGGTCACATCATATCAGCTTAATTTTTTTAATTTATGAGCATAGTTACAAATGCAGTAATAATCTTGTCACATGCTGGTTCAAATATTGCTAATACTCTTAGCTGGAAATCCTTTTCGTATTCAGAACTAAGCAGTGTCCAAAATTAGATTGTATTTTAAACTGCAATAGCTTATATATCATTATCAGCCACCAAGGGTTTCTCACAGTGAATGAAACCACTGGAGCATCCAAATTGGTGCATTAAGCTACAATGAATAAACAATTAGGGAACAATTTCCTTTGGCTTTTATTTTTGCTTCGCAGTAATGAAACCTTGAAGCAGTCATTTCTCAGTACTTTTTATATAACAGAGGCTGAACGAGTCGATAAACGAGTGCATTTGAATGAATTGGAAAGCCTACAATTCGGGGGTTTTTTATATGATGACCTTGTATGTATATGTTATGCATGAAAGATTTACTGAGGGCATTTTTACAAAGAACATATGATCTTAAATCGGCTTTATGTGCCTAACAGAGCAAGCTTCACATGGATGGCTTCCGCAGCCTGAAAGAGGGAGAGCCGGTGGAGTTCACCTTTAAGAAGTCGTCGAAAGGCCTGGAGTCGCTGCGTGTAACGGGTCCTGGAGGGGCTCCATGTGCAGGCAGCGAGAAAAGACCCAAAGGTGCCCAGAAACGACGGTCTAAAGGGGATCGGTAAGTACTGAGATGGCTTTCTGTTTGCTCATATCATCAGATGAGTGAATATGTAGAATTATTTCTAGTTCTGCCTCAAGTATTTCTGCTGTTTTTCAATGAATTCTTCCATCATCATTCGAAGAAAGCTGAAGTATTCTGTTAAAAACAAAAACAACAACAACAACAACAACAAAGTGAGAAATGTATGGCTCATGCTGTTTAATGCAGGAAAATAAGTGCATCTCAGGTGCTGGTTAAATGTGGTGCACCCCCCCATCCATCCTCCATAATTGTAACTGACCTGGATCAATAGGTTGTTTAAAATCTCAGGGCTTAGGAGTTAACCCCGTGGAGCGATCCCCTTACCCCACCCCCACATAGCTAGAGCCCTCCCGCATCGAACATTGTGGTCGTTTTTATTTAGTTGCCAAAATATCCGGAAACCACGAAGTTTGGGAAGTCAATGAATAGCGGCTGTAATTGAATCTTATGCGCTCAATAACTGCTTTGAGACGAGTAGAGCAGTCAAAGTGTTGCGTATCTGAGATTTTTCTCGAATGCTTATCGACATGAAGTGAGTGACATGTTGTTGTAAAGGAAAGCAGATATGGTTAGAGTGTTACAACCTGCTGTGTGTAGCAATACGCTTTTCCCAGCGTTTCTCTCAACACATCCTGACGTGCATTCCCGCTCCCTAGTGCAGTGTATGTTTCATAGGTCTCGTCACATCGCTTTGCTATGTGTACCTTCTCCTGCTGGGAGTCATCGACACTGTCATCGTGCAACCGGGTGAGGATCAACGATCAAATCCTGTCTATTTAATTAATAACAGATGTAGATGCCTTAGGAAGGTCATAGGTGACCGTTCCCATAGCAACGGCAGGCTGCGATGTGAGCAAGCGGGGTAGGGGGTGGGTGGCAGAGAGCAGGGGTCAGAGGTGAAAGGCCACACTGATGTATTAAAACAAAGAACCAAATAGATGCCCGTTTCCCCCTTCTGGTTCCCGCTCCCTGTCCACTCTCAAGCTAATCAATAGATGGTGTGTGTGTGAGTGTGTGTGTGGGGGGGGTGGGGTCGTGGATATGTGTAGGGGGTTGGGAGCTGGAGAAGCAAAAAGAAAGGATCCCAGGATAGGTAAAGTGTTGCCAGACCATTACAGGTTTAAATACTAATATGATCAGAGAAATTGTATCCACATGTGTGTTAATAATTTGACTTTTATTTATTGCGTAGTTTAAATGTACACACTTGTGATTTTGTTTAAACTCTCCAAGGACTGGACCAGGATTGTTTATGTTATACGATATAGCTGCCAGTCAAAGCCTGTGTGGATTTCAGTCCACAGATATTTCTTTATTTGGCTCCTTTTTTTAACCTAATTGTATTAAGCTTAATGTATTACAGTATGTGTAAATGATATTGATTATTTAATATATCTACTCTGGAAGATGGATGTTTTTAGAAGCAGTTTTAAATGATCAAGAGGAGACGAGGCTGAGAACAGGTTTAAATAAAGTTTTTATATGTCTGAATTGTGGAAGCTAATTGTTAACTACAGTTACAAATCTAGACAAAAATGCTGCTTTTATTCTTCTTTCATTAATTTGCTTCACTATCTCAAAGGTTTGACTGCACTGCCCTCTAGTGGCAATGTAAATTCATTCAGACACTGAACCAGTTTAGATAACCAGGTCTACCTGGTAGGGAAGTGAAGTTGCTTTCGGCTGCTCCCTGTTCGGGGTCGCCACAGCGGACCGACTGGTCCGCACAACAACTTGGCACAGGTTTTACGCCGGATGCCCTTCCTGCCGCAACCCTCCCATTTTTCCGGGCTTGGGACCGGCACTGCATCCAGTGGCTGGGGTTGAGGCATTGGCTGGAATCGAACCCGGGCCTTCCGCATGATAGGCGAGAAACCCACCACTGAGCCACCAATGCCTCCTCTACCTGGTAGGGAGTGAATGAAATGAAAATATGAATGAATGAAAATAAAACGCGATCTCTATTTATACATACAAGATTGCAATTATATGCGTATTAAGAATGCAAATAAATATTTTTAGCTCATTAAAAAAACAGACATGAATTTGTATATATTTTTATGTATGTATGTCTGTAAGTATGTATGTATTCATATATATGTACATACAGTAAGTTGCAAGTCTTGGGCACATATAAAGAAATACCATAAAGCAAACATCAGCATAAAATTTCCACTATAAACAATAGTAATAAGCAATAAATGTCACAAAGTCAAAATATGATGCGACAAACCCTTTGCCTAGCCTCAGTAACGTAAGGTACACTTTATCATTTTTTTTCGAGAACATTGACCTTTTTGTCTTGGAGAATCTGCCACAGTTGTTCTGGAGACTTTACCTGTAAAATAATAAGATATCAGCAAAATTTGTGTAATCATAGTGTAAAGAAGACTTTCATAGTAGTGTATGTACAGTATTTATGTATATGTGAATGAATCTACAGTATATATACATGTATGTATGGATGTATGTATGGATGTATGTATGTATGGATGTATATATGGATGTATGTATGTATGGATGTATGTATGTATGTATGTATGGATGGATGTATGGATGTATGTATGTATGGATGTATGTATGTATGGATGTATGTATGGATGTATGTATGTATGGATGTATGTATGTATGTATGTATGGATGTATGTATGTATGTATGGATGTATGTATGTATGGATGTATGTATGGATGTATGTATGTATGGATGTATGTATGTATGTATGTATGTATGTATGGATGGATGTATGGATGTATGTATGTATGGATGGATGGATGTATGTATGGATGTATGTATGTATGGATGGATGTATGTATGTATGGATGGATGGATGTATGTATGGATGGATGTATGTATGGATGTATGTATGTATGTATGGATGTATGGATGTATGTATGGATGGATGTATGGATGGATGGATGTATGTATGGATGGATGTATGTATGGATGTATGTATGTATGGATGGATGTATGGATGTATGTATGGATGGATGTATGTATGGATGGATGTATGTATGGATGTATGCTGGTTAATGTGTAAATGTTTTATAATCTCTAAAGCTTTAAAAAGAAAAGAAAAAAAACCCCAACAGATTGGCTTAGCAAGCTGAAAAAGAAATGATGGCCTTTGTAGGTCAAAATGAATTCAGGGCAGAAAAAGTATGTTTTTCTGCTTGTAAATTTTTCATTCTCATTTTCCAAAATAGTGCTTAAGTACAGGAATGAAATTGAATTAGTCAGATATTTTTCACCTCAAATGAAATTCATCTCTATGCCTGTCTAGGTGTTATAACTGCGGTGGCCCAGATCATCATGCCAAAGAATGCCAGCTGCCCCCTCAGCCCAAGAAGTGCCATTTTTGCCAAAGCATGTCTCACATGGTAGCCAACTGTCCAATCAAAGCACAGCAGGCATCGCCGGGATCTCAGGGAACCTCCACTTCACTGGCAGGAGAGGAAATCCTGAGCCACACGGCCTCACCACCCGATACCTCGGATTGAAAGCAAGACGGTGAAACGGGATCACAGTCAGGGATAACACAAGCACCAATCATGCTGCTCTTGGACCTATCTCAGGTTTTTTCCTTTTCTAACAGCATTAATGAATGTCGTCTCTCACTAGCATGACATTATAGTAAAAATCAGTCATTTAGAATAGTGAGAGATTTTTCTTTCAAATACTTCAGTATACTAAAAGACTATGTAACCTCGTAGGATGGATCAAACTGTTGCTTTTTGGTCTTAATATGCTTGGATTCTTCTGTATTTTTTCCACCATTTCAGTTTTGTTCAAGCCAGATGAAGATTGAGGAAATCGGTCCGTTTAAGAACGATCGATTTTCATTCATCTTCATTTGCAGGATAGTAGCAGGGATTGTGTTAGTGTTTTTTTTTTTTAGTTAGCTAAGTGTCTTAGATTTGTATGGAAACAATCAAAAACAAACTATGTTTACATTTCGCAATAAGCCTGGATGGTAAATCACACTTGTGAAGCACATTTATTTTAGGGAGCCAGTGTTGTTATTACATTTCTCAACACCAAAGAACCTAAACTCATTTACTGCTTCAATATTTACTGTTATACTTGATTAGTTTGTTATGTACCTCTTTGTGTTACAGAGTTTGATTCCCGTAGCCAGTTGAATGTTATGTTTAAACGCTGTTGAACTGCATGAGTATAATGCACTGTTGTGCAGTGTGAATTATCCTGGGCCTGCATTTCCAAATCTCTAGTCATTGCTGTAAGATGACACCATGTGTCCCAATACTGTTCTTAACACGCACTTATCCTCTCACAATCCTTGGCAGCGAGCACAAGGCTTTAGCAGCGATTTTCTTGGTGTCAATTTCTTTTAAGCTCAACACACACACAAAAATCAGTAGTATAACTAGCTACAACGCTGACTTGCAAATGGGGTACAAGATTAAAATAGTTACGTCATCTCTTTAGATATATAGCATAGACATACAGTATATAAACCCCAATTTGAAAGCCATCTATCAAACTGTATTGTTTTTCCCTCATGTTTATACTCCATCTTCCACTGTTCATATTTCTAGCATCAGACCAAAACGTCTGCTCCTGTGTGTGCAGTCACGTGACCCCCTCGTCAAGTGCGGTGTTAAGAGCAGTATTGCTATATCGCTTTATTTTTTAACCATACCTTTAAAAAAGTTAACTTATTGCACTGTCACTTGTCATTTCATTTCAGAGAACTAAAGTCGGTGATTATTTAATGTTAGCTGGTTACATAAAATTTTCTAATCCCATCAAATCAGGGCCTGTCAGGGAAACATCTACTCATATTCGTTATATATATATATATATATATATATATATATATATATATATATATATATATATATAACCCTGTTTAGATATGCCTAGTAAAGGAGAGTATTTTTTTGCTTATTATTCCAGGTTTAGAGTGAATGGTAAGTTTCGTCGGAGCCGATTCCTCTTTTAGAGAGGTCTCCGATGAACTCGACCGGGTTCTAATATCAATACTACTTGTAATCTTTGTATAACATGCTTATTTATTTTGTAGCTCAGGTTTACCTCAGAATTTATGTTACCATGGTGGAGATATTAGTTCTAAGTCTCAACTAGATTTAGGCTTTTCAAATATTCTTCGAATATTCATTGCAGGTATAAGCCTGAGATCAGTGTATTCGATATATTTAATCTATGCCAAATGTGAAGCAAGATAAATGCTACACTAACTTGAAAGGGCATTTAAAGTGAACCTATTTTAGTTCAACATTTTTACCACATTGTCACTATGACTGCAGTCAGGTAATTGAGAATACCTTGCTTGTTTCTGTCTCAGGGAAATGTGAGCTTTCTATAAAGGACAAAAAAATGATCTAAAAAGCTTTGCCTGGTTGAAAAAAAGGTAAAAAAAAATAAGATTTGGCTTACCCAAAGCCTAAGCTGAAATTACCAAGATCATCTGGTATATTGAAACTGGAAAGCCGTGTTACTTTAAAAAACGTTTGAGAACATTTTCAGGCCACGTCGAATGTCTCTTAGAAGCAAATAGAAAAATGGAAGCGACTCATTTGTGGTATAATCCTGCAGATATTTCCCCACTTAACTCAAGAGCGTTCTCAGTTTTAGGAAATCCAAATGCCATTTAAAGCTGTCTTATGCAGTTTTATTAAAGAAAAAACACTGTGTATGATTATTTTAAGAAACATTGTATGTGTGAATCACAGACAGTGGGAACCTAGACTGACATTTAGGCATCATTACTTAATGATCTGAACCATAAACAGACACACGCACGATTGTGCTGCCAAAATAAATCACTTTTGAAATGCATGAGACCTGCTCCAGTCTTGTATATTGTTCTTGTATATTTCCCCACATAATAATATAATTGCTTTAATTCTCTATTTGCATGGTAGTTGATGTTAGAGTAGAGTAGTGCCATGTCATAGCATCGGCATAGCTGTTTCGTTCGAGAAAGCTGAAAACAAAGCTGCTGATGAGTATTATTCCAGCTCTGTCTTACACTCTGTCTTACGGTTATCTTTTTTCTTGTTGTTATTGGGACTCGGTTCTTCCTTCCCTCCTTCCTTCCTTCCTTCTTCTTCTTTTTTTTTTTTTTTTTTAAAGTGAAACAAGGCATGTACCTTGTTCAGAATCTATACAAGTCTACCTCAGGATGTTGAAATGTAATTGGACCTGGACTGAGTCTGCCCCTCTAACCAGTGCAGTGTCCAATTAAATGTGTAATGTGAAAGGTGTATGTGTGTGTGCGTTTGTTTGTGTGCGCGTGTGCGTGTGTGTGTGCGTGCGTGTGTGTGTGTGTGTGTGTGTGTGTGTGTGTGTGTGTGCATGTTATTTAGTTGTTAGTGCTAAATTGATTTCAGGTGTTGTGACTTGGAACGCAAGTTCTTTTGCAAGATGTCAGTGGCGTTAGAACAAAAGCTGAAATGCTGTTAGAAATTCACTTGAGGTTAACATACACACGTTAGTTTTGTGTGAACCGTTGAAACTTAAAAACCGTTGAAAAGTCAACCTTGCTGTGAGCATAAAGAAGTTACATTAATGGACGGAAATACTAAAGATGAGGACTATTAGACTAGCATTATTTCTAAACAAATCACAAGGAACAAATTCATAAATGTCTTAAAATATCTTAAAATGTGCCTATAAATACTGCACAGTGGGTACTTTTTCAAGCCATCTGAAATATCAGAAATCCAAACTTTATACTTTGAATTAAATTGTCTTGTTCGTTAAGTTCGTTAATGTCTTTAATGGCTTCAGTCTGGCATTATGTATTATGTAATAATTGATGTTCATGTTTTTTTTTTTTGAAGCACAAGCAGGAATCACGTCTCATTTATAATGATATTCTTCGTGGCACGAGTTTGTGTTGTTTTGTACATTTTATGTTGCCGTCAAATCTGTGCATTACATTCAGTGTTCAGTGAAGATTGAAATCACTAACTTTGTATTAAATGACCAAAGAATGTAGCCATGTTTTGGCAAGCTAGCGGGTTCATTAAGGAGCCCCATCTGAATGGCCTCAACAGTCACCCAAGTACATGGGTTCAGCTGTCAGCTTTATCATTTTTCAACATATTGTGACAAAGCATGCAAAGAATGTTGTGACCAAGAATGTTTTAGTGTGACTATTCACTACTTGCTTTCTAGTGAATAAACATCTATAAATACAACACACTGGTTGCATGTTTTTCTTGATTTTAACTGAATGAATATCATGTCTCTTTTGAATCTCAGAGTAGTTTAGTATTAGGAAATAGACAATATATTGCACCTTGCTATGCTCATAAACGTCTATATCTGGATTTCATTTTAAGATTCTACACCAGTCACGGCATAGGACATAAAATATTAGCTCTGTTTCACCCCTCCTGAATGCCACTGGTGATGAGAAACTCCTGGATCCCTCCTTCTTCACATGCTCATGCAGGCTGATACCTGCCACTAGAGTAGTTGGTTTTCCTTCGACATACCACAGTAATCCACAGCTCTGGGTTTGGAGTTGGATTCCCCCACATACAACATGCCCTTGTTTGTTTTCAGTTGTTATTGCCCCTGTAGATCAGGCTATACCAAATGGATAGTCAAAATAACGAATGATAACAGACTTTTAGAAACAATACCCAGTCAGGAGATTTCCTTCAGTTCTGCTGTATTACATAGACACAACACTATGAAGATCAGACAGATTAGAATCTTTCATTTGGTTTATATCTCTAGAGTTATTTCTGGCTCCTTTTTTGCCCACATACTACCAAAAGGAAGTGGATCTACAGATATGAAGCTAAACTTACACGAAGCCTATTTAACCTACTGAGAATAAGAATAAATATTTTCATTAAAATGTCCTATTAATATCTACTGTACACTGATCAGCCATAACATTATGAGCAGTGAGAGGTGAAGTGAATAACACTGATGATCTCCTCATCATGGCACCTGTTAGTGGGTGGGATATATTAGGCAGCAAGTGAACATTTTGTCCTCAAAGTTGATGTGTTAGAAGCAGGAAAAATGGGCGAGTGTAAGGATTTGAGCGAAAGGGCCTAATTGTGCCTAACTGTCGCCAAATTGTGATGGCTAGACCACTGGATCAGAGCATCTCCAAAACTGCAGCTCTTGGGGGTGTTCCCGGTCTGCAGTGGTCAGTATCTATCAAAAGTGGAACAAGGAAGGAACAGTGGTGAACCAGCGACAGGGTCATGGACGGCCAAGGCTCACTGATGCACGTGGGGAGAGAAGGCTGGCCCGTGTGATCCGATCCAACAGACGAGCTACTGTTGCTCAAATTGCTGAAGAAGTTAATGCTGGTTCTGATAGAAAGGTGTCCGAATACACAGTGCATGATGGGTCAGGGCTGTTTTGGCAGCAAAAGGGGGACCAACACAATATTAGGCAGGTGGTCATAATGTTATGCCTTGTTGGTGCATCCATTTCAATCGTTTTTCATTTTCACTAATAACATAATCAGGACAAATCGGGTAAAACATTGAAATGTATCAAGAAATCTTTGAAAATCATTGAAAATCAATATTTTATGTTTTTATGTGACCTTTTAGGGAAAGGAGAAAAAAAAAGAATGGATGGATTATTTATTGTCGAAGATTGTTTTTGGTTTGGGGTAAAAAATGAACATTTTTTTATTTCCAAATCTTTCTTTTTCATCTACTTAGTGCTACTGCTTCATGTAAATATGTAAATAGTTGGTTTGACTCACTGCCTGGGCCTGCATGAGGTGGGAATACACCCTGGATGGGACACCCCATACACACACACACACACACACACACACACACACACACACTCACTCCTAGGGGCAATTTATCTTAACCGATCCACCGACTTGCATGTTTTGTGGTAGTGGGAAGAAACCCAGAGGAAACCCACATGGACAAAAGAAGAACATGTGCAGAGGCTCTTCACAGAAACACCGGAAGATCTTCAAGATGCACTATTTGATCAGGCATTGCCAAATTTCCCTTGAGAAGAGATACATGGTCCAAGTATAAAACTAAGTAATATGACCCTAGTCTGGGTGGCTTGATTTACAAATGGGGTTGTGAGACAAATCTCAATCTCCTCTTTCATTTTATTCATTTAGGTTACAATTTAATATTAAAAACACTGAAGACTGAATTTGTGTGCTGATATTTTGAAACGTTGCTGTGGGGTCTCATTCAGAAAGCCACATTTAAATCATTAGTGTAATAAAAAAAATGAATAGGGTTATTTTTTTCATATGTACTAACCTGATTTGCTGCAATAGCGTAGTTCAGCACCACTGTGGAGTTGTTTAACCAGTAACAAGTTTTCCTGTTATAATTAATTTTAAATAGCTTTCAAATGCCTTATGCCTTATGTACCAGACTTCTGGACTTTCTAGATTAGTAAATACTTTTGATTTAAGGCACAGGGCATAATAATCATGATAATATTTATGACAATTTGGGAAGCATAAGGAGAAACAGCTTGTGAGTGTGTCTGATGTCACTGTGTATAAAATTGTGAAACTTTTTACAGTGTGAATCCTGAAAGCTGACAGACAGGGATGTTTCTGCTCAGACATCATATAGAGTATGTCGTTTTTAATTAAGATACGCAGCAATAGAGAACAATTTTGATTGCATTACTGTTGCTTGTGCACACCCATGCAAAATCATGTGTCAAGTATAAACCAGGCTGACATAGATAAATACAGACGTGGATTATTTTCCTACAACAGCTTAACCCTGCCTCATAGACTGGTTAATCAGTGCAATTATGGGGACAATTATGTTACATATGCATACACTATATTGCCAAAAGTTTTGGGACACCCCTCCAAATCATTGAATTCAGGGGTTGGACTCGGCCCCTTAGCTCCAGTGAAAGGAACTCTTAATGCTTCAGCATACCGAGACATTTTGGACAATTTTGTTTGGTGTGGAGGAACTTGACTGGCCTGCACAGAGTCCTGACCTCAACCAGATAGAACACCTTTGGGATGAATTAGAGCAGAGACTGCGAGCCATTCCAAAACTCTGACGTCTGCCTTTACATGCACATGAATGTAATATGGAGTTGTCCCACCCTTTGCAGCTATAACAGCTTCAACTCTTCTGGGAAGGCTTTCCACAAGGTTTAGGAGTGTGTTTATGGGAATTTTTGACCATTTTCCTAGAAGCGCATTTGTGAGATCAGGCACTGATGTTGGACGTGAAGGTTTGGCTCGCAGTCTCCTCTCTAATTCATCCCAAAGGTGTTCTATGGGGTTGAGGTCAGAACTCTGTGAAGTTCCTCCAAACTCGCTCATCCATGTCTTTATGGACCTTGCTTTGTGCACTGGTGTGTAGTCATGTTGGAACAGGAAGGGATCATCCCCAAACTGTTCCCACAAAGCTGGGAGCATGAAATTGTCCAAAAGTCTTGGTATGCTGAAACATTAAGAGTTCCTTTTCATTAGAACTAAGGGGCCGAGTCATTGGAACTAAGGGGTCGAGTCCAACCCCTGAAAAACAACTCCTGAATTCAATGATTTATGTCACTAGCAGAACAATGTTTAAATGTTATAACAGATCTGTGAAATATATCTGGAATTTTAAAAATGTATTGTGAATAAGGCTTAGGGTTGCAGGAAATTCATAATGTCCATTGGGGAGACGTTTGGAAAACTCCTGATGTGTAGTATCTGAGTAGGAAAAAAAAAGTTGGTGCTTTTAAACATGTAATGTACTGAATGTGAACTTCTTCACAGATTTGCGCAGAAGGCAGACAGATTCTTGGTGGCAAATCATTCAGAAATTGAACCCAGGGGTGAATTATTAGACAACAGGACCCTTTGCCATGGACACACCAAGTGCCTCTATGCTGAACGGCAATAAATAACATAGGCCCCAAAGTGATAAACGCTCACTTTAAAGGTATATTTATGGTTTCTTTCTTCTGCAGGAATACGTTGGGATCTTTGGTAGTGACCTTTCATGGAGGGAAGCTCTAGCTTTAGGTTTGACCCACAAGTAGAGGAATTTAGAGTCACCATTTTCTCTTCTTGTACTTGAAACAGTGCTTTTGAGACAGTGAATGGATTCACGCCTCCATGTGTCAGATTGTGTGTATTTTTTATTTTTTTTTTTGGAGACGCTGGGAGAGTGAGTGAAACGTGCGCGTTCTGGCGGAAAGGGGGAAGCGCGCCCTGGGCAACGTGCGTGCGCGCGTCCGTGTGCGTACGTGCGTGTGCGTGTGTGTGTATAATGGCTGCCAGAAACAGGCAAAAAAGGAAACACGTGAATTTGGGATAAACTTGACAAAGGTAAATATACCTCTCCTTTATGCGTGTTGATTTTCGGCAGGCCGCAGGACTCTTTGTCTCGGTGTGCAGGTGTCTGCCGTGTAGCTTGTGTCATGTGGGCAGGACGTTTAGATAGTTGTCAACATTAGTTAGCGTTGGATTTAGCCTGTTGTCATGATGAAGCTTGCTGAGCAACAATAACATCTATGACTTTAGTTGGTTTATGAGACAACATTTAAAAGAAACGAACAAACATTCTGGATAATGCACATAATAACCTTGATTTGCCTTCAGTGTTTATCCCATGGCTAAAGGCTAATTATTATTAGCTAATTAGCCAGCTAGCTGGGTGAAAGCTAATGAGCAGCAGGTTAGCCACGTTTTCTATAAACTGTATTTCATAACATCTGTTTCTGATACAACAACACATAATTATGACCCAATTCTGGGCTGTTTTTGTTTTAAAAAATGCCACACAGAACATTGTTTGGCTTGGCCCAGCCTTAGCACAACGTTCAGTGCTCCATGCAGGATGTAAAAAGCATTACATGTTATAAGTAGAGCACAAATATAGGGAGCAGGAATGTATTTAGGATTCAGCCAAAAGAGTTTCACAAAGCTTTGTGTCGTATATATGCGAGCCTGTGATTTGTTCAAGCTGTCTGTATACAACTGGAGCTCCTTTTGCTGTAAGACACATGCATGTAGCTGGGACAGGAAAACAAGAGTAACACGTTTTACCGAACAGGCTCAGGTTGTTTCAGTGTTTTGAGTACATGTCATGCCTGCGGTAGCTCCATATGTTTATACACACGCTATTAGCTTAATTCAATGCGAATGGCTTGGGCATGAACAATGTTTACCAAGTCTCTTCAGGGGAAAGTAACTTGCGCTCAAGAAGTCGCTTGAAGGCACCGGGTGACGTCACACCCACTCATTTGAATATTCATTGCGTCACCATGCTCATTTGCATATCAGTGAAGAATGAAGATATTTTTTGTTGAAGACATGTTGAATAGACCTTTTTTTCTGTTAGTAAACAATAGGGCTTTTCACACTTGAATTGTTAACCCTGGGTCATCCTAAACCTCGGATAAACTGAATCCTGGGTTATCTATAATCACGTTTCACACTGCTCATACCATACCTGGGGTTAACTGTTAATCCTGGATATTCATTAACATACATTTCACACGGTACATTCCTAAACCCCGGGTTAACGTTCTTATTTGCATATTTGTGGTGTCACCGTCACTGATTGGACGAGCAGCAGGCAACCTGTTTACATGGCTTTTCCCGCGTCTTACCAGTTATTTAAAAAAATTCTGTAACAATAATATTGTCTCCTCATGACTCCACTCCACATGCTTTCTGTCTTTTGACATTTTATTACTTTTCTCTCACCGGCTGCTGTCAATGTTGCCAGATTGGACTGAAGATTTCCAGCCAAACTGCAGCCCAACTGCAGCTTAATACCATATATCGACCCGCCCAATGTATTTTATTTTCGGTTAGACGTAACCAAAAGGAGCCCAATTCAAATTACACGTGTGAAATGTTGCTTTACCCGGGGTTAAAAGCGGTGTTTAGAACGAAGATAGCGCAGTGTGAAAAGCCCTAATGTGACTTTTTTTTGTGGGCGGAGCTTAGGTGGAGGCAGAAAGATTTCCCTGTTACTAGTTATCAAGTTTTGTTAGTTTGTTTTTAAAAAATGACTGGTCAAAATCCGAATTTATTTGACTGTTAGGTCACTTACTGTCCAGGGCTGTAAATGTTATTTAAAAAAAATTTTACTCTGTACCGGTTTGTATTGGCTGCCTCCAGTTTTCCCTTTGTTTTGCCTCCAGCTAACGCTGTGACGTAATCGTGACTTCAACCCAAAAAGGGTCTATAGAACAGAGTTTTATAAGAATAAAAACATGCACGGGATAAAATACTTAAATATGTGCTGTTACAGGAAAATAATCCAGAAAACAATCCAACTCGGCTATTTTCCATGAACAGAACATTCAGAAGTGTTTTATTCACCAAATTTGAATGTCAATGAGCTGATAATTTCTAGTTACTTTTAATGTTGTGGAACATTCGCAGAACAAGTTACTCTTGTTATCACTTATGTTATAGCAGCCGTAAACACTCATTACCTCACCAGCTTTGAGAAATATAACATATAACAATAACAAAATCCAGTCAGGTTACAGAGAAACTGGAAATTTCTCTGAAATTTCCTCTATCCTGAAGACACCCTGACGTTGGAGACTCCTTTGTCCCAGTCCTCCCCAAGCTCCACCCCTACCTCTCTGTGCAAAACAGGGTTGCCACGGTAACCTGTTTCTCATGCTCATTTCCTGTTTTTTTTTGCTACCCACTTTTTGTCCTCTAAACATTCTAAAATGCCTGAATATAAAACTTTATTATTTATTTTAAAATGCTCCGGTCTAAAAAACAAAAAAACAAATTAATCATGTGAAATTAATCATGTGATGGACAGTGAATGTAAACAAAATATTGCACAAATTTCTATTTCACTGTTTATTTATTTACACATGCATTTAGTTAGATGCTGCATGCTGGCTCAAGTAAGCCTTTTTCTATGTTTTGAGTTTTTGAGTTTGGTTTGTTTGGTCAAAGCTGTTTTCGATGATGGGAGCGGTCCAGAGAAGTGATCCCTGGTCCACTTGAAAGCCGTGGTCTAGGGCTTACTTCCACCGAATTATGGCACAGTCTGCATGGTATGTGGAATCTTTTCACCCTGAGCACTGTGTGCTGATGCCATTATTTAACTTCCTATGTTTACGTCCTGTTTTCTGTTTTGTGCTGTATTTATGCGAGATTCCTTGCTCGAACCAGTGAGCAATTGCATCAAATGAACCTGGAACTTTTGGAAAATGATGAGAATAGTTTCACTATTAGTTTGTTTTGAAATATGAGTATACTTCTCATTCTGAATTATGCTAAGTTGTGTCAATTTTATTTTTGCATTCTCAGTGTAATTTTGTAGATTGCTTTGAATAAAGAAGCATTGCATCTCTTAACCTACAGAGCAAAAAGTACAGAGGTGTTGCCTAACTACTCTGAGGTGAGGTAGGGAGAGTTAAAGAGCAGCTCCAGTGAATTTCATAAAAATGTACCAAACATGAAGCTCTATGATTAAATGGGGGAAAATGTTATCTCAGTGACTGTGGCTGGTTGTCAGAGCCTTGTTTAAATGTTTCAAACTACTGATCTCCTGAGATTTACACACTTTAGTCTAGAGCTTATAGAGAATTGTGTGAATAACAAAAAACATCCAGGGAGCAGCAGATCTGTGGGTGGAAACGCGTTGTTAATGGGACAGTTCAGAGGAGAATGACCAGACAAAATGTCTACAGTAATCAGCTACTCTTTACACTCGTGGTGAGCAGAAAAGCATCACACGTCAGACCTTGAGTCAGATGAGCTGCAACAGCAGAAGACCTTATCAAGTTTCACAGTAATCTGAGGCTATAGTAGGCTCTGCAAAACGGTTGTAAACAGGTGTTTTGAGCTGCTGTAAACTTCCTGTCAGCCAGTCTGGGCATTCTTCTCTGACCTCTCTCATCAACAAAGCGTTTACGCCTGCAAAACTGCCGCTCTCTGGATGTTTATGTGTTTCAGTGATGCAGATGGTGTTTGAGAACAGGGACATTACAAAAGAAATAAAGCAGCTGGATCAGAGAACAGTGAAAGAGTGTTGTGAAACTTTTCTGACATGGTAAAATTGGTAAATTTTAATATAATGTTGTTCATGTAGCACGTTTTTAGGTGGATTGTGTGTTTAGATGTCTATTGTGCTCTGTCGAACCCACAGAAGAGGATGGTGAGCAGCCAAGCCAAGTACGAGCTGATTCAAGAGGTGGGCCGAGGCAGCTACGGTGTGGTGTACGAGGCTGTGGTGCAGCGGACAGGAGTGCGCGTCGCCGTGAAGAAAATCCGCTGCCACTCGCCTGAGAATGTGGAGCTAGCTCTTCGTGAGTTCTGGGCCCTCAGCAGCATCCAAAGCCAGCATCCTAATGTGATCCACCTGAAGGAATGTGTGCTCCAGAGAGGAGGACTGGCTCAAAGGATGAACCACGGCTCTGGCTCCTATTCGTATCTGGAGGTACGTGCATAACTGATGATGGTCATTCCTTACATTTATATAAAGTCTGCTTTACACTGCGCTACATGAATCACTTTTCAAACCAGGAGTCATAAGGCAACGTTGACAGTGTGACCGCTAATGCATCTTGATGTGTCTCAGAATACCAGTCAAGGGACTGCCTGATGGACTTTATCATGCAATAGATAACTGATCACAAGTGGTCCGCTGAGACACTTTCAGGGCATGTGTAAAGGTCATGTATCAGTGGCTGTCTCAGATATCCACTTGTTATCAGAACACTGGAGACAGATGTTAATAGCAGGTCTGAACATGGTGTTCTTTTAGAGACACAGCAATAAATAAAGACACAGTGAATTACAGTGCACACTGACACTTAACGTCTTAACAATTGTGGAACACATCTGCGAATGTAACGTTAACGTTTTTTAATATTTGACAAAACGTGGGGCAGGTTGGGAAAAACATTGTAGCGATGCCAATAAATGTATTCAAAACCTCAGTGCTGGACACTCAAGTTCTTCCAGTCCAGCCGTAACACACTACGTCTTCATGGAGCGCTGTGCTTTGTGCACAGGTTCATTGTCCTGCTGGAACAGTGTTTAGGCCTCATAGTTCCAGTGAAGAGAGAGATGTAATTGTGTGCTTCTGAAGAACCTCATATGCGTGTGATGGTCAGGTGCCTGTGTACCTTTGGCTGTGTAATGTGTTCCTCTAGGACTATTTTTCTAATCTGCTGCATGATACTAATCATCCAGACATCATTGTGAGACACAGGACTGGTGCAACAAGACCTCACACACTGCACCAGAGCAACACATCCTGTATGTTAGTGCTCTGAGGGCATGCAGAAGAAAGTGTGGACTAACATCACATCTTGAGCACAGCTGCAGTTGGCTGAGAAGAAGGCCATTTTGTGCTGTTGTATGCTACCAAACACAGGAAACTGGAGGCAGTTTAGTGAGAAAAACATTGGCTAACACTTCTGCACGTTTTTTATATTGGGTTTTTAAACACATGTTAAGAGAGAGAAAAATGTGGGCAAAATGTGTGTTTTTTTTTTTTGCTCCAGATCATGCAGATAAGTAACTCTCATTGCTAATTATTCCATATATGTGACAGACATTCCAGCAGAATGAACACACACACACACACACACACACACACACACACACACACACACTGTAGCAAAGGTCCAAAAGTCCTAGTGAAGCCTAAATGTTTAAGCCATTTGCTCAAGGCTGTTACACTTTGCTCAGCCTGTTTCTCCATTTTCTATATCATGCGGCTGTGTAAAAAGAAAATTAATGCTGGCACGCTGGAATATTTATTGTCTGCAAAAAAGAAACCCTTTTGCATTTCTTCGATCACTTCGATAACTAGCTGGTGGATACAGAAGCTTTCGATGTGGCAGGATGTGGTGAGATGTACCATCACGCAGCAGACATTAGCGGTTCTGCACTTGTTTTGGTTCTGATTCATAAACAGCACTGATCTGCGCCCTGATCGTCACAACTGGGGTAAAATGTACCCTTTTTTTTGGCAAACAATGCTCCACACATGGAACAGTATAACTTATTAATGCGTCATCAGAAAAGCGTGCGCTGCTGCATGTTCGAGTGTGCACGCACTCCAGCCTGTACACTAGCTGAGAGCTTTTTGTAGCCTTGTTAAAGTGAAGCATGCACACTTGTTAAAGCTCTAATGCATGCTTTACTAATAGTCTTGATGCACCAAGTCTCGAGTCTGTTCTTTTCTCTGTTCCTTTATGATAAACGTTCTTCTGAACGTACCCGAGAGGCTGCTGTTGCACGATTATAGACACTCAGTGACACCTAAACTATTGTCCAACTCCTCGTTAAGCCTCGTTGGCTGCTTTCCCAGAACCTCGTAATATTTATGCTTTTATTCTTTTTATTGTTTTGATTCGCTTTTTATTTTATCCTCTTTGGCTTTGTCTTTCCTAAGCCTGTCCACAACTAGCAAATGTTAACAAGACTTTCTGGATTGGATTCTGTTATCGCTATCGATCAGCACACTTTATGGTCCATTTGCACCCAAGTTGCTTCTTAAGTAGTGGAATTTGTCAGGCTGCAGACACGCCAAGTGAGCGTTAAGTCTTTTTGTAAATGTGTATATAGTTCAAGGGTTTCTAACTTAAAAGCTGCATGGGTGACATCAGGATTACTTTGGAGGACCAGAAGTAAAAGCTGTTAATTAAACAAAGGAAAGATTCAGTCAATTATTAATTAACAGCAGTGATATTATTCACCTGGGTTTTTTTAAAGGCTAATACGTTCTTATTTTTACTTATAAAAATTAATTTACCAGAAGCAAGCAGATGTAACCTTGCCCAATTTTTCCTTCTCAGCTGGTGGAAACGTCCCTGAAAGGCGAGCTGGCGTTTGATGGGCACTGTACCCGCTACCTGTGGTTTGTGATGGATTTCTGTGACGGCGGCGACCTGAACGCGTACCTTCTCTCGCGCAAGCCGAGCCGCCGCACCAACGCCAGCTTCATGCTGCAGCTGGGCAGCGCGCTGGCCTTCCTGCACCGCAATCGCATCATCCACCGGGACCTGAAACCTGACAACATCTTGATATCGCAAGGTCCAGCCGAGCCCACGCTTAAGGTGGCCGACTTTGGCCTGAGCAAGGTAGGAGTGTCATTCAAAAGACAGCAAGAAGATACGATGAGACATTTCTGAATGGCTGAATGTTTAAACAACATATTTGAAAGGAATTTATTTTACTATAGTTTTTCAGCATTGCTTGCAAAGTAAAGGGCACCCTTAATTTTTAAACACTTTTTTTGTTATAATTTGAAGGTTTGCTCAGCATCAGGCTTGGACCCGGACGAGCCTGCGAGTGTTGAACGCTGCTTCCTGTCCACAGCATGTGGCACTGACTTCTACATGGCACCCGAAGCTCGGGAGGGCTGCTACACGGCCAAAGCGGACATCTTTGCGCTGGGCGTGATCATCTGGGCGATGGTGGAGCGCCTCACGTTTGTAGAAGCGGGCACACAGCGCGAGCTGCTGGGCAGCTACGTGCGTCATGGCGAGGTCATCGTTCCGCTGGGCGAGGCGCTGCTCGAGAATCCCAACATGGAGCTGCTGATTCCAGCACGTATGAAAAGCATGAGCGCTGGAATGAAGCGGCTAATCAGGGAGATGTTAGCGGCCGACCCAAGGCAGCGGCCGGACGCCTTTGAGCTCGAGCTCAGGCTGGTCCGTATCGCCTCCAGGGAGCTGGACTGGGACACGTGAGGAGTGTCCAGAGAAAATGTGAATAGAATTTTTTTTTAATTCCTTTTTTTCCATTTAACCAAGCAAAATGAACATTCAGATAATTGCGGGTGTTAGTACTTGTCCTCTTTTGTTCACAAGCACAAGTGAGCGATGTTTTATGAGGTATACTGGGCTTTTAAATGAATAAGCATTTTGTATATGCTGTGCTTGGTGTGCATTGCCTCCAAAGGGACGCCACTGACGTGTAAGGAGGTGCATAGAAAACCTCCTCCTCTTTATCCATCCATCAACTCAAACAATACATATTTCCTGTCTTTTTTTTTTTTTTTTTCCGCTTTTCTCTTCTCCACATACACATAAGTAGGCAGTACTGTAAGGTTGACTGGCTTACTACAGTAATTAAACGATGGAGTACTTGTATGGTAAACATACAATATAGACTATGTACATGGGTGTGAGAAGCACATAGGAACTTTATGCCACACTCTAGAATACAGCTGCTGATCCACACTTTTTTTTTTATTTGTATTCGTCTTTTGTTTCTGGACTAAGCCTACACACAGATGCGACTTTTTGTCCTCAAGCTAATCATACTGGCAGCCGCACGGAGCACAGCGGTTTAATTGGCCGTATCGCACACTGCTTTGCAAAACAAACCCGTTGACAGGTTTTCCCTCGGTGCTTCCAGCTTTTGTAGGGAACATTGATTCCGTCCACTCTGACAGCCCGAAGTTAGCTCTCCACAGTTTTTGCCTGCCTCGGCTCCTGGTGCTAACGTAACCTCGGATGCAACACAAATCTAAACACACTCACCTCTATCATGTTCAAACCCTTAAACTTAATCTTCACTGTATTACTTTCTCAGGATTATACAATTTGTATATTATCTTCACTTAAACATTTACTCACTTTTTTCCTACTCAGTGTCAGTGGGAATTGCAGGAATACTGTGGATGGAGATTTGCAAGCAAAGGAAGTACGTGTGTCTGACAAATCGTGCCATAAAGAAACAGAAAAGCAGGGTCAGCTGTTAATTTAAGCCTTTGCTTAAAGGCTTAAATTAACATTCAGAGATGTTCTAACCTCGGTCCAGCGAGTAACATTTGCAGTGTGAGTAGTGTTTTTCAGGGTGAATGATGTTCCTAGCTCTTCCATGTATTCACCTCGGTCCAGGTTTTTTTCTTTATTAATTTTATTCCAGAGCAAAAACCAACACAATCATCGAAAAAGATGGGTTTTTTTTTCCCTTTCCTCTTTATAACGTATGATATATATATATATATATTATTTTATTTTATTTTTTTTCCCCCAGACATGTGATTATGTCAATCTGTTTATTCAAGGAATAGAAAAGAAAGAACGTAACAAAGAACGAATACATTCATTAAGAATGTCGGCTGCTTTGCATTGTACCATTGCCATTACTTGAATTTGCTAACTTGAAAGTCATTCTAAGACGGAAACACTGCTGTTAGGCCGGATCAAACTGACGTTCAAACGCAACAACACTTATCCCCTGTGACTTCACCTATCTATCTGTTCAGCACCTTGAACAGCGCAGCCTCCTCACGTGTCCTGTCTGAACTGAAGTGTGTATATTTGTAAGCGTCCACCTTGCCTTCAGGGCGACATTCGGTTAACACCAGCACCCACACTTGAACACTGTGTGGAATATATTTATATAAAGCCCGGAATGTCACCGCGAGCAGAACCTCTCGACGCACCTCAAACTCTCGCTTTTCATTTGCCGTAATCCCCTCTTGTCAGGCGAATGCTAAGCCTGTTAAATTGCCATCACAAAGAAAAAAGGCTTTGAAAATGGATTGAAAATGCCATTCAAGTCAGCATCTTGTACTGAGACTAAAGAATCCACAGACCTCACCGCAGCAAGCGCCGTCTCCCTGCTGCAAAGTTACAACTTTTTAAGTATTAATATTTAATACTCTTTGAAGCAGACATTCAGGTTACCCTTTTTAGTGGTGTACTTATTTCAAACCAGCAAACATTTAGTCCCGAGATCACGTCTTTAAACATCCGCTTTAACACCAGAATGTGTAATTCCCTACCCAAAGTTGTACCAATGGTTTTGGACCACCAGAATACTGTTGAAGCTCTTTGCTACGTTCACAGTACAAGTGACACAAATATGATTCTCTTGTCTTAATGTGAGAAACACACACTAATATTTTTTATATATATATATATATATTTTATATATATATATATATATATATATATATATATATATATATATATATATATATATATAATATAATATAATATAAATTTATACCAAGTTAATTTTAATGTGTGTGCACATAAATAAATATCATTATGATCATTATAGTGAACATATAGATATAGAAGATAGTTGACTTGTGGTTATCAATGTGAACTATCAAGATCTGATCTAAGCAAAGATCCAAATTGTGCAGCGACGCTTATAATGTGAACGTAGCTTAATTTGCCTTTTTCATTGACCACACTTATGCCTTATTTTAATATCCTGTTGCCTCTGTAAGCACATTATTTATTCTTATAAGACAATGGCCTTGTTTTAAAACAACTAATTCATTCAAATTATACATACACCCACTGTTTTTTGCTTTTAAGGCTCACCTTTCAATATGATGGCCATTATTTGTGTTTGATCAGTAATTTGTCAGTATTAATTATCTGGGTGATTACAAGTTGGACTACTAGCCCCATAAATGCTCAAGTAACAGTTGTGAACAGAACTGGTAAATAAGCCACCATCAACCTCTAAGAGTGTTAACTAGCAGGTAATAGGGCGTGTTTAAAATGTTTTACAACCTGTATTCATGGTGGCCAACCTACAGCAATTTTTTCCCCCTTAAATTCTAATTTGAGGAATTAAAGATTTCTTTTTTTTTTATTCTCATGGATTGGACTGATCTTTGCTGCACATGCTCCAAGGACACATACACGATATTGTCAAAAGTTTTGGGACATCCACCTTTACCTGCACATGAATGTAATATGGAGTTGGCCCGCCCTTTACAGCTATGACAGCTTTAAATCTTCTGGGAAGGCTTTCCACAAGGTTTAGGATTTAGAATTTTTGACCATTCCTCTAAAAGTGCATTTTCGAGGTCAGGCACTGATGCTGGACGAGAAGGTCTGGCTCACAGTCTCCGCTCTAATTCACACTAAAGGCGTTTTATCGGGTTGAGGTCAGGACTCTGTGCAGGCCACACTCATCCACACTCATCCTAACTCACTCATCCATGTTATGGATCATCTTTATGGACCTTGCTTTGTGCACTGTGCAGTCATGTTGGAACAGGAAGGGGTCATCCCCAAACTGTTCACACAAAGTTGGGAGCATGAAAATGTCCAAAATGTCTTGGTATGCTGAAGCATTAAGAGTTGCTTTCACTGGAACTAAGGAGCCGAGCCCAAGCCCTGAAAAACAACACCTGAATTCAATGATTTGGAGGGGTGTCCCAAAACTTTTGGCAATATAGTGTACATCAGCAAGGTGTTACTCAAATCAGATATTTAAGCAGGAAATAAGTTCCACTTTACCAACCAACAGCTAGAAAGATTTTACTTCATTCCCTTCGATCTGGATGGGAAGTGATTTCTTTGTTGCCCCTTCATTTACAACTTCATTTGAGTTCTTTGCACTTGTAGATACTGTAAATGGACAACACACACACACACACACACACACACACACACACACACACACACACACACACACACACACACACACACACACACACACACACACACACACACACAAAAGGTCAGAGAGAAGATCTTGAAGTCCAGTCTATAAACAGTGGTGTTTTTTTTTTCCTTTTTTTTGTAATGAATAATGACTGGCAGTACTTAATAGGTAAATCTGTCAGATTTAGGCTGTAGGATCTTATGATTTTCTTTTTTGGTCGTTGTGAAATATGTACAATGATTGGTTACAGCCTCTGGATGTGCTTATGATGTGCTTTAAAACTGTGAGCAGTTTTAAATTCCACTTTTCTTTGGTTCCTACCATTAGAAAAAAAAAATCTTATACAGAGAACACAGGGATCACGTATGAAATATCAATCAGCTACCTCTATAGCGTTTAAAGCAGGGGTGTCAAACTGGTTTTAGGTCACAGGCCGTGTTCTGTTTAGTCAAATGGGCCAGACTAAAAAAAAAAAAGTCAGTTTAGTAGTGAAAATGTTTGGTATTTATTTGAAGGGTACATCCAAAATTCAGAAAAAGAATCTATCACTTAGAACAGAATTTTTTCGGCTCAAAATAATCAGTAAAAAGTCAGTATGCAAATTTACAAATCCATTTTTTCCTACATTTGGTTGCAGTGTCAACTTTTAGCTTGGTTTTCAGAAAACTACCTGCTTTTTGGCAGCAAATTGCTCTGTTTTTAAGTAGAATAACTGAGTCTCTTTCTAAACCTTCAATCAATTTATGCATTAAATTAAATTAAAATAAAATGTCGACCTGTTTTCGGGCTGGTCCCAGGCCGTGAGCCGTATGTTTGACACCCCTGATCTAAAGGCTTGTGTCACTACCAAGTTTAAGCCTAATACTGGATTACAAACCATTTGGTGGGCAAATGCATTCATTCATAAAGCAGCCTTTCTCAACCAACTTTAGGTGCTAACAGTGTGAGACACTGGCCCAATATGTCCTCCATATTATGCCAAAAGCACTGGAATATCAGGAAAAGCACCATCAATGCTGTGCAAGAGGCGGCTCACGCTCTCTCAATCTGTGTTCACGTTCGTACACGAATGTGCTCGACCACGCTAGAGATGAGAGTATGAACGGACAAAAAATGAAAAGGGTGTAAAGTGAAAGCAGGCCACAATGCAAGCACTTTGGTAGTTTCCCTGTTCTGGCAGAAACCTGCGTTAATTAGTGGACCGTTTGATATAAAGTTGAAGTAATTCATATATAAAGAATGATACGGGAATTATTTCTATTGATGTACAGGAGAAAGTCACTTCCTTCACTGTGCCCTGCTCACACAATCACACCTAACACATGTCATCTACCTGTTTGCTTGACATCAGCATAAAGAAATGTATCGATAAACTGGTGTACTTTGTGTCTTGTTTTTTAAACTAACCATTTTGTTGTTTGTTGTACAGTATTTTTATGAGATTTGAGATTTACAAGAGGCTGTAAATGTGTAATTTATTGTTGGGCTTTATAAATAAAAACAAACGAACTTGACTTCTTTGGGTTGTGTAAACTTTATATTGTGTGTATGCAAATTTTGCTGGACTTTTATAATCAGTGACACCGAATCGGCAAAGTACTAAAATTAACCATGTTGCAATAAACTGCACTCGCATTATGACTAATTCTGACATGTCCTGGTAACTCATACTGACTCTTAGCTAATGAGAAACTTTTCTATTTTTAATAATAACTTTGATGTCTGACCATGTCATAAGCGTCTTGTTTTAACTTGGCCACAATTAGGCAGGGTCCGAGATCAGATTCATTCATTCATTGTCCACCGCTTATCCGATCTATTCTCGGGTCACGGGGAGCCTGTGCCTATCTCAGGCGTCATTGGGCATCAAGGCAGGATACACCCTGGACGGAGTGCCAACCCATCACAGGGCACACACACACAATCACACACTACGGACAATTTTTAGAGATGCCAATCAACCTACAATGCATGTCTTTGGACCGGGGGAGGAAACTGGAGTACCCGGAGGAAACCCCCGAGGCACAGGGAGAACATGCAAATTCCACACACACGGCGGAGGTGGGAATCGAGCCCCCAACCCTGGAGGTGTGAGGCAAACGTGCTAACCACTAAGCCACCGTATTTAAAGTTTTATAAAAGGCACCAAACAAAGCTGGCAAACTCTTACTAGGCATGGATAATAGCTTGGATCCTTTCTCTCATCAAACCAATTTAATACTCACTGTTTAACAATCACAATCTTTTTCAGTTAAAAAGAAATAAAATACATTTCTTTGTAATAAATCTCATAAGCAGTGCTAAAAAAAATTATGCTACATCCTTTCACACTGTTTAGTCAACACAAAACCTGTGTGTGGTTCCCCACTGGTTCAACTGCTTTAGGTGCTGATGTGTGTGAGATACTGATATGTCACATTATGCAAATAAGTCAATGTCTCTGCCTTCCTCACTTTCCTGAGTTACAGTCAAACCCCCGGTTTCAAATAATTGCATATGTTTTGGTTTAAAATGTGAGAGACATGAGATATTACAAGCACAAGCATGGAGAATTTTAGCACATTTTCACATACGCACGTCGACAAATAGATTTATCGTATTTATGTTTAGTGCCACGCCCAGCTGTTTAATAACTGTGTTTGTCCTGATTGTGGAAAGTGAATAGTTTCTACATTTTTCAGTAAGCTGGTTTGCTTATTTGTCTAGTCGTTTCTTTGCCCATGGTGGAATTTTGACAGGCCCAAGCTTGAGCAGCACATTTTCCAGGTTTCAGTCTTGTGGATCTGCTGTATGTTTTTCTAAGACTGTAAAGACTTTGTTAAAGACTGAAGCATATCTAAATCCTCACACTGTAGTGATAATGAATCGAATTAAAAAGTCCTATTCATAATTCATTCATCAAGGCAGGATACACCCTGGATGAAGTGCCAACCCATTGCAGGGCACACACACTATGGACAATTTAGAGATGACAGTCAACCTACCATGCATGTCTTTGGACCGGGGGAGGAAACCCCCGAGGCACGGGGAGAACATGCGAACTCCACACACACACACATAGCTATATATATATATATATATATATATATATATATATATATATATATATATATATATATATATATATATATATATATATATATATATATATATATATATATATATATATATATATATATATATATGGCGGAGGCAGGAATCGAACCCCCAACCCCGAAGGTGTGAAGCAAATGTGCTAACCACTAAGCCACTGTTGCCCTCTGTTCATAATTATTTTGCAATCTGTTATTTGATTCTGAAAATATTGTTTCACGATTATTGCATCATGGAAGATTAACTATATATTTATATAACCCCGAACCTTTTAATTATTATTGGATACAGAATCACTCCTTAAAAAAATGCCATAGAAAAAAAATGTGTTATTTATTAAGGAAAGGCTGATCCTTTCCCAGGAGTGTGAGGTGGGATTACATCCTAAATGGGAAGCGAAGTTTAGGACTGAGTGGGGACTCCATCATGTGAATCATAACCAATCCACCTACTAGCATGTTTGGGAGGTGGCAGGAAACCACAGATCCTGGAGGAACATGCTCAGAAACTCAGCATAGAGAGTAATAATGAGCTCAGAATTAAACTGGGGACCTTGGAGCTGTAAGGTGACAATGCTACCTACTGTACTTTATGTTTTGTATTTGCAAAATTCATTGTTTAATGATCAGTAACTGCTATATCCTTGTCATGGATCTCTGTGAATCTGGAGACTATCCCAGGAAAACTGTACACAGCTAGAGAACCCATATGAAACCTGAAACCAAGAAACTCCTCACAGACTTGAACCCAAGCTCAGAATTTACCCAGGGTCACCGCACCACTATACCACTAGTTTGCATTAACTCATTATGTGTGCATTTCCAAAAGTGACATTTTTATTTGTATTATATCGTTTAGGAAATGTCACGCAAATATACACAATCACATGTGCCGATACACACTTCCACCGCTAGAGTTTTGGACCTGAGAAGAGGAAAATATCATTCTGATTCGAACGTGCGAATCGGTTCTTTCCAAAGAGTCATTCAAGATGAACCGAATCCGATTGCTCACTAGCGATATTTGGTTAGGAATTAAATACAGACTAAATTATTGATCACGTTTTGGCTATTGTAGCACACTTCAGTGCTTATACATCATGGGGAGCCAAGGTTCGTTAGATTTGGTTTAGATATTGTCTAATTGTAATAGTTTATCTTTAAATTGAATCCAATTAAGCCTTGTGTCCTATATACACTGCTTACCGACTTCACTCAAGTGCTTAAAAATAATGAACTTAATTTTATTTCATGTAGGTCACAGGTATAGCTCATATCCAGGCGGATTTTCATCGTCGAAAAATGAAATTAAGCCAAAGGTAGGTCTAATTACTCTACTGCTCTTGTCCTCTAGGTCTAGAGACTTCTTTTCTTTAGTGTTGAAGCAATTAGCTCCACTTCGTTAACCCGGCTATCGAGTTTCTGTGAACGAATTCAGCATTAATCGAATTAAACGAATGAATCGATTTAAACAGTCCCAAGCTGTATCTAAACCATATCTGTCCACAGCAGTGTGATGGGTTTTTTGTTCACAGACAGCAGGAATACTACGTGTAATGCCATGCACTGTGTCCCAGCTTCTGTCAGCTAGAGAACACAGAGACTCCTTCTTTATACGAGACATGGAGCTCAACCAGGTCAGTTGAAATAATGTTAGAATGAGTTTCATATATATTTAAACACTTTTAATTTCCACTTCACCTAAGATTTTATTGAAATGAATTAAATACATTATTTAAAAATGCACTATATTGGCAACCCTCCAAATCATTGAATTAGTTCAATGTGAAAGGAATTCTTAATGCTTCAGCATACCGAACCATTTCGGACAATTTCATGCTCCCACCTTTGTGGGAACAGTTTGGGGATGATCCCTTCCTGTTCCAACATGCCTGCACACCAGTGCACAAAGCAAGGTCCATAAAGACATGGATGAGTGAGTTTGTTGTGGAGGAACCTCAGAGCCCTGACCTCAACCTGATAGAATACCTTTGGGATGAATTAAAGCGGAGACTGCGAGCCAGACCTTCCTAGGGTTAGAGTAAAATAAGCCTTGCATTGCCTTTCAATCTCTTTACGCAGGTGACTGTGGTGGGTTTGATCAGAAGAACCACACTGACACTGACACACATTGTGTACTCTGTGGATGATATGACTGGCCCCCCTCTAGACATCAAACAGTGGCAGAATTTTGAGGTAAAAAAAAATCCCAGTACGGTATCTGCATATTTAGCCTTTTTATGGTCACACGCAATTTCTTTTAAAACCTTTACTGACTCTTAAAGCACATTTTGGTTATGTGTATTCAAGTGTACACTTCGGCTGGAGCCTTCATTCAAGAAATTGCCTTTTCTAACTTTGCATGGACCCATGCAGCTTTTAATAATGCGCTCTAATTATCAGCAGCAAATATAAGTCTGCTTGGTTGACATTTTTTTCTAGCATGCATTTAAGTTTGCTCATGACCATCAAGCAACCCCCTGTAGTGTTTTATGACATTGATTTGCGGACTTCTATGAAGATAATGCAACAGCTTACCAAAGAATCTATTGCTTCTGATATGGTGTCTGTTGGCATTGAATTGTTTTTTCCTCTTTAGCATTACTAACTGCTAGGTGTGTTTTCTCTCTGCACAATAGTCTTTTATGAGTATTCAAAACAATGAGTGTATGTTTTTTCCCTCTCCATACCACATGTTGTTTTTTTGCTGAGTCTGCTAAGTTAGCTGGATTTCCATTAATACAAAGCACTGGGGCTGAAATCTGTTTTCATCCAAATACAGATCACTTGTTTTTGTTCACATGGGTTGGATTTCCCCCATTTCATCACAGAACACCACAAATGGTTCGCCAAAAGAGCCACGCTGCAAGATTTGTGTTCATGAGGCTTGGGATCTGAAGATAGGCAACAGCTATGTGGTCACTGCTAGCGGATTTAAATCCTGGTTTGAAGTTGACTCTGACAATCCCCTGAGGCCTAAACAGTTGCTAGTTGCAAACGTCCATGTTTTGGTGATGAATGATAAGCATAACAAGGACGTTGTCTGGTTACTTTCTAGGCAAATGAACAACCTGGTTCCAGTTATTGAGGTGTACGACTTTGCATTGATCGACGAAGGTGAGGCTGCAAATAGTTCCTTAATTGCCTGGGACTCACTTTAAAATGCTCATAAGATGCTGGACTACTGACCGGAAGGTTGTGAGATCAAATCCCAGGACCACCAAGCTGCCACTGCTGGGCTCTTGAGTACTGCTCAGTTGTATAAATGAGATACATATGTTGCTGTGGATAATGCCATAAATGTAAAATCTCATTCTGTTCATCTGCCTTGGAGGGAAGACATGAGACGAGGGGGTCTCAATTTTCTCTAAATAGGCCAGCTCCTTAATATGAGCACCTCTGCTACTATTCCTAAATTGTCTTATTTCTCGTGACGTTGTTGTCATATAGGTGATTCTCACAGCCTAGTGTTTAGGAGGGAAGTTGAATACCTTCATTTCTTACAGAACTGGCTCCAATCCAGCAATGACTTAGCGAGATGGTTCCAGGGAACGATGGCTTGCGTGACTTCAGTATTAATTGCAATTATTGTGTCATATGTAACTGTGTGACTTTGCTGGAATGGATGTGTTATCTGGAGTTCATAAAACCACATTTAGTTATGTAGTTACTCTGTGTCTCTGAGCGCAATATATTTTCTTCCTTCGAAGCCTCAAAAAATGTTCATTAAATGTATAGGATGTACATAGGATGTGTTAATATCATCAAATCGCTATATCAAGCAAGTGTTTTTAAGAGTGACCACTGTGAATTAATCACTTTGTTTAACAAACTTGCTTTTTTTTTTCCTCCCCACCAGGATGTCAATATGAATCATTGTGTCATTCCTTCTGGGACGTATGTCAAAGTTGTGGGAAGCCTCCGCTCCTTTCAGGTGTCTTTGTTGTTTCTAATGTGCTATACATCACATAATATAATAGAAAGATGTAACAGTTGCAGGTTATCCTTTATACTGTATATCCTTATATAGTTATGTCTAGTCAGTCACACACTTCATCTTACAAGAAACCTGCTGTATGAATATGTACAATTTTTGACTTAAGTTTTCTTCTGTCAGCACCACAGATCCATGGTAGCGTTCAACATCCGCCGTCTGGATGACTTTAATGAGATCACGTCACACATGCTGGCGGTGATTCAGGCCCATCTGGATAGCGCTAGCAGCTCGTGTACTATGGTGAGAGTGGTGTCATGATGCACTGTTACACACTGGCACTTGTGGTGGTTGTTGTTGGCTTTATTGTGTTAAATAGTGAAACTGATGGGGGGAGTGGTAGCTTAGTGTCTAAGGCACTGGGTGACTGGGCTATTGGCTGAAAGGTTGTGAGTTCAAGTCTCAGCTCCACCAAACTGCCACCCTTTGGGAGCAAGGCCCTGAGCTCCTAACTGCGCACTTTTATCCGGTCTCGGTTATAAGTCATTTTGCATATAAGCTATTTATAGTTGTAGATTTTGTGTCTGTGAAGATTCTCAGTCATCTAGGTGTGGCTATCTGTCGATTTTGTATTTTTATTTCTTTGTATTTGAACAGACCAAATAAAAAATCATCCAAATTAACCAAAGTTAGCTGTATTTGTATTTATAATGGGTTGTACTGCTCATCAGCAGCGCTATCACTGGATATGTGCAATATTTACACCGCACCTATGCTGTTAACGCCTTTGCACGCATGTATTTTCATACGTTAAACTGCTTATATTTTGTACTTGCATTGTGCTTATTTTTCTTGGAAATGTGTGAGAATTGACTTTAAATTTAATGCACAGTTAGACGCTGCCACGTTTGCAATTTCGTTGCACAATGATAATAAAGTACTTCTTGATCTTGATCTTCTCCTTCTTGGGTTTTATGGCATTATTGTAACAGTGGCAGTTTTAAAACCAATGACTTTTTGTGTTGCATGCACCATTTCTTGTTCCAGATAAACACATCACATGCAAGTGACCCAACCAGTATTGGTTTTACAGCCAATCAGAGGCAGGTAGGTGGACATCCTTTTTCTAATTTAATCCCACACATTCTTACAGTCATGTGTGACACACACAAATGACCAGTCCGGTGCATTTAATTCTAGAAATTAAGATGATAACGTAGCCGTTTACCTCTGTTTTTGAGGTTTACTTTGACAGATACGAAGTCTAGCAATGTGGATGTATCTGTAGGCACAATATATTGTCTCATATATTGTATTACCGTGAAATGTTCTGTAGGTATATACTTCGATTAAGAACTGTCCTTTGGCTGAGGGCATCAGTATGCAGCGTTTGAGGAATTCACTCAAATATCTCTCCTCCTATGACATCCGGTACGACTCAATTTATCCCACAAGTTTTTTTCATTGACGTTTGCCATGCAGTGATCGATGTGAAAAGGGCTTATTGGAATATTACAGAATTTTAATATTAGATGGAAAATACTATTATAAGCTGTTATACATTCTTGTATACGTGTATAATTTTGGGATATTCTCAATGTTTAATTAAACTTTTCAGTAATTAATACATTTGCTATAAACCAAATAATTGTTTTTGTGCTGTAGGAATTGCCTGCAGTTTCTAATAAACGAAGGACATATTTTCTCCACAATTGATGACTTCCATTTCAAGTGTACTAATGGCTAAAGAAATTTTTTTTTTCTTTCTAGTGGGCAGTTAAAACAGATCTCCCCTTGTGTATTTCAGTTGTTTGCATCTTATAAAATTATAATCTATAATTCATTTCTTTTTGGCGTTTGATTTTGACTGTTCCTGCAGATGTTTTTGTGTTATTCTTACAATTGGTTGTATTGTGTGATCTGGTTATTTGGGGTAATAAAGAAACCTTGAAATTGTTTTTGGCCTGTTATGTATTTATGAAGTGGTTTAAACTAGATGCATAAGTACACAACTAAGAATAGTGAGTGAAACTGGCCACATGAAGATATGATCTGGATAAAACAGAGCAGCTTTTCCTGCTCATCGACTTTTCAGTGCTTTTCTGCTCACCACGGTTGTAAAGAATGGTTATTTGAGTTACGGTAGCCTTCGTGTTCATCTAGGAATGTTTTGTGTTTTTCACAGCATTCTGTGTAAACTCTAGACCCAGTTTTGTGTGATAATTCCAGTAGAGAGTCAAAAGGCAAGAAGCTTTTATTGTCTTTTCCGCTATATATAGCTGATGCAGTATATAGTGAAATGAAACAATGTTCCTCTAAGACCCTGGTGCTACATAAAGACTCAAGTGAACTAAGGGCTGAAACTATATACACTATACACTATATTGCCAAAAGTTTTAAGACACCCCTTCAAATCATTGAATTCAGGTGTTGTTTTTCAGGGGTTAGGCTTGGCCCCTTAGTTCCAGTGAAAGGAACTCTTAATGCTTCAGCATACCATACTACAGTTTGGGGATGTCCCCTTTCTGTTCCTACATGACTGCACACCAGTGCACAAAGAAAGATCCATAAAGACATGGATGAGTGAGTTTGGTGTGGAGGAACTTGACTGGCCTGCACAGAGTCCTGACCTCAACTCGATAGAACACCTTTGGGATGAATTAGAGCAGAGACTCTGAGCCAGGCCAAAACTGGGACATCTGCCTTTACATGCACATGAATGTAATATGGAGTTGTCTCGACCTTTACAGCTATAACAGCTTCAACTCTTCTGGGAAGGCTTTCCACAAGGTTGATGGGTATGTTTGTGGAAATTTTTGACCATCTAGAAGCGGATTTGCGAGGTCAGGCACTGATGTTGGACAGGAAGGTCTGGCTTGCAGTCTCCACTCTAATTCATCCCAAAGGTTTTCTATCAGGTTGAGGTCAGGACTCTGTGGAGGCCTTTTGGCAATATAGTGTATATAAAAAACCCAGTAGAACCGCACGTTCTGAAGTAACCAAACCAGCCCCTCAGACACTAACGACCATTGCCTGGAAAAATGTCAAACGTTACTAAGAGCAGGTTTCCCCCCTGTTCTTGATGTTTGACGTGAACTTTAACTAAAACTCTTGACATATTTCTCCATGACTTCACTGCTGCCAAATAGACATGTCATAAATAAGCAGCTGTTCCTATTAAAGTGGCCAGTGAGTGTAATATCACACGAAATGACTTTCTGTGACTATTTTAACGTGCAACTATAGATATTTCTTCGTTTTTGGAGGCTAAAGCCCGAATAATGTACGAACTACGATTCCCATCACTAGAGCTGCAGTAAACACCATTACCCAGAATTCATGAGGGCTGCCTCAGCAAGATGGCGGCGACTTCGAGCGCAAACGCCCCCCGTTTTGACTGTCCGTCATGGTAAGCCTTGCGATTCCCAAAACAAAACGCATATGACAAAGACGCCGTGTTTGGTGGGGTACATGTTTACATGGTTCTTGTATAGAAATAACTATAGCCGAGTTCCTTTTTTTTTTTTTTTTTTTTTTTAGCACAGGCGACAGCTGTGGTAACTTTGTCAACAATCTGCAACGCTGTAGGTTTTATGGAGCATTGAGCTGTTTATTACTCTAACACCGTATATGTGGCTTACAGTCAATCAATACAGTCAGCTGTGGAGCTGGCTATAAGATTATCTAAATCCCCTTTTGGGTTCTGCATCATGACAATATAGCATTCAGTTATAAGCCCAACAACAACAAAACCCATCATAATATAATATAGTAACCATAAGTCTTTACAGAAACAGAAGAAAATTCATTTATATATATATATATATATATATATATATATATATATATATATATATATATATATATATATGATATATATATGATATATATATATATATATATATATATATATATATATAGCTTATAGAAAAGTGTGTGTGTATATATATATATATATATACACACACACACGTTTTTCTATTTTATAATTTTTTTTATAATAGCATTCTAATTTTTATATAAATTCTAAGTAGTTATATATATATATATATATATATATATATATATATATATATATATATATATATATATAAAAACACACATGTTTTTGTATTTTATAATATTTCTGTCTATTACTATTTTCATTTATATTTAAATTCTAAATAATTATATATGTATATATGTATATATATAAAATATATACATATTATAAATTTTAATTAATAATATAATTATAGTAATATAATATAATTATATTAATTAATACATAATTATAGTGTATGTATATATATATATATATATATATATATATATATATATATATATATATATATATATATATATATATACATATACACACACACGTTTTTCTATTTTATAACATTTCTATCTATTACCATTTTAATTTATATTTAAATTCTAAATAATTATTATATATATATATATATATATATATATATATATACATTATAAATTTTTATTAATAATATAATTGTAGTAATATAATATAATTATATTAATTAATAAATAATTGCACACACACACGTTTTTCTATTTTATAATATTTGTTTATATTAGCATTCTAATTTATATATAAATTCTAAATAATTATGATATATATATATATACACACACACACACGTTTTTTTTATTTTATAATATATTTTTTATATTAACATTCTAATTTGCAGTTTTCATTGCTGTATATTATTGACAACAACCAAGAATCTATTTTTAGAAATATTTATATCTTTAGAAATATGTATAATATAGTATGCATTGTTTAGTAGAAATATTTTCTTGAGTTTCTTAGTATTTCTTTCTTCGTAATTTTTATCCTTTTTTTGCTGAAATGACTGTACACTTGAGCCGCATGGACAAGTATGTGTGAACCCTTATGATCCATTTTAGATCAAATCCTTCAGAGTGTTGTCTGAACACACGCTTCAGTAGAAGAGATTAGGGAAAATTTGACATTTTGTACAAAGCAGTTGTTATGGTTAATAGCGCTTACATTTAAATAGGGACCGAGAAAAAAGTGCTGAATGAATATATTGAACATTTGCTTTCTTTGTTTCTTAGAAATTTTAAATTCATTGAAGTAGTCCCAGATTTTCAGTGTGGTCTCCGAAGCCACATAAAATAGAAAATAGAAAAAAACAACAAACAATCAAAAAAACCCAACAACAAAAAACCCTATTAAAGTAATTAAGTTATAAATGATGCAATAAAGTAAGTTATTATCCTACTTCCAAAGTTCTAGGTTATAAGTGACCAGAGTAAAGTTGCTTGAGTCTAAAAAGTGATGAGAGAACCTCCAAGTTACAGAGCATCAGATTTCTCAGGATATGCATATTGGAGCTTTCTGTTTTGTAGTGCAAAAACTTGTGTGTAGTCTGTAGTGCAGCCAAAACAACACCCTTGCCTAGACACAGTACTCCAGCTCACTCTGCCAGATGTTGTCGAATCTGATAGCAGCTGTGAGGGATGACTTCCTGTGGAGCACCTCTGTGGTCTCAGCCTCCTGCTGAAGGTGCTTCTGTACTGTTCCACTGTGCTGTGTGGTGGGTTAGACCCTACCTGTGTAACTGTTCCAAATGATCGATCATCAGAATGACGGGACCCTAACATTGACAATGTATTTCTCACTAATTATTATTTCCTGCTTGATCTCAGGGCAGGAAAGCCACCACCAGGACTCCATTTGGATGTAGTTAAAGGAGACAAGTTGATCGAGGTAAGACTGCTTTGCCAAAAAGAGAACTAAGCACTGGGAAACATTATACTACAGTGTCTTGTCAGACATATATCAGAGTCTCTGCTGCTGTTTGCAAGAATGGTGTTTCGCTCTGACGTTTCCGACTAATTCCTCACAACAGGTTAGACAGGTGTAGAAGACTAACAGCCGTTATTTAAGTAACAAACATGACCAGAAGATGGAGCCTTCTCCTGAGATGCAGCTGTCATTATTGTCTTCAGAGAGTGCTTATTTCTGAAGTCTGAATATGATGTAGAGCTCCGAGTATTGGCACAACAGCAGATGGCTGATACTGATTTGATCAGCTGGTAGAAATGGGCTAGCTGGGCCTGTCGATTTTTTAGAGAGAGACATCCACACAGGATAATTTGCTGTCAGCAAACTCCTTTAAGCAGATTATTTTGGACTTTTGTTGAACTACTCAGAAAATGACACAGAATGCTATGAGGAAGCAAGGCTGGATTTCTTTCTATTTCAGATCGTAGATTCGTGCAGCTTATCAGTATCGTATCAGTCAGTCGTGTCAGCTCATTTTTGTGCGCTGTTTTGTTAACACATCTGTAACACGTCGTCGGCAGTAATGCAGAAGTTTCATCTGTAACCAAGTCGAAGGTGTAGTGAACATGTTGGATTATTTACTCAATCGTGCTATGTTTTCCTAGAAAAAGCCTTCGGATGGGAAACTAAGAGTAGATACATAGACTAAGCACAGATCGTCCAATCAAAATACAAATAAGAACAGTTGTTTCAAGGGTTAAAATGATTATAGCCTTTCTGTTCGGAGAAAACATGCCATCAATCCAATAAGTCATTACAGACTTGAAACTCCTAATTAGAAATAATTTGTCCTGCACATTAATCCTGAACACTTAATCCAATCAGTTATTAGAATAGGAGCGGCAGCAGGACATCAAGGGCCATCACTGAACAAAGGGTACACGTGAACATGATAACCGTTTAGTATCGCCTGACCATTTGGGCGATAACACCTGTAACAAAACCAAGCTAAGGTGTACGTGATCATGATTACCATTTAAAGACATCCGGCTAGACGATAGTATCACCCGGCCGTTTGGGTGATACTCAGTTCTTACTCTCGATTTACATTTAAAGTGAAACTTATTTAAATTACAAACAGGAAACACAGTATAAAATGAACCCAAAGTAAGAGGACCCAAAGTAAGAGGACCCAAAGTAAGAGGGGCACGGTGGCTTAGTGGTTAGCACGTTTGCCTTACACCTCCAGCGTTGGGGGTTCGATTCCCGCCTCCGCCGTGTGTGTGTGGAGTTTCCTCGGGGATTTCCTTTGGGTACTCCAGTTTCCTCCCCTGGTCCAAAGACATGCATTGTAATCTTTGCATGCAAAGATTGGCATCTCTAAACTGTCCGTAGTGTGAGTGAATGACAGTGTGTGTGTGCGCCCTGCGGGTTGGCACTCCGTCCAGGGTGTATCCTGCCTTGATGCCCAATGACGCCTGACTCCCCGCGACCCGAGAATAGATCGGATAAGCAGCAGACAATGAATGAATGAATGAACCCAAAGTAATTTTGTCACTGCTACACTGCAATAAACGTCTTCTTCATTAAGATCTTCGACACCCTCATCGCTTTATATTTTTTCCAATGCTGTTGATGAGACTCGTGATATAATGCATTAGCACATATAATGTGCTAATAATGACATTGTCAAGCAGGTAATGGATATTAGCTCATAATAAGCAAACACTTGATTTGATAATGACATTATAAGGACTTTCCCAGCTTCTGTTTATGATATTATGAGAACGTCTGTGAACCTTAAACACATTTTTGTTACAGATAAAATATGTTATATCGTTAGCATAGTTTTGAAATACAGCTCAGATATGCCCTGATGCTGATCTAGCACTCCGGGTCAATAAGAGTCCATTACCACTACCTATTAACAGATTGCTGCTTCCTTAGTACTATTTACTCAGGCCCTAGTGAAGTCAAGACTTATGATGTCTTTAAAGATATAAAGTACTTCCAGTAGCTGGTCTACTTTTGCTCCTCATATCTAAGACACAGCTTTCTATCCTTAGAAACTAATCATTGATGAGAAAAAGTTCTACTTGTTTGGGAGGAACCCAGACCACTGTGACTTCACGATAGACCATCAGTCATGCTCACGTGTGCATGCAGCTCTCGTCTATCACCGGCACCTCAAGAGGGTCTTCCTCATCGACCTCAACAGCAGTAAGTGTTCATTCTGACACGAGCGCTGAGAAACAGAACAGGCCTCAATTTCTTCACTGAAGGCTAAAATTAGGTTTAGAAAACTCATTTGTTTGCAGTGAAACCCATTTTTCGCCCCTGACAGCCAACATCTATAGTTTCACAAGGTCTAGTTTTAGTTTACTGTGCTGTTTCTCAGTTTTTAAGATGAGAGATGAGCAGGTATGTGAATATGTATGTGTTGAATATAAGTAACATCAGATAAAATGTATTTCTAATGTTTCAACAGTAATGAATCACCATTAACACAATTAAGATTTACTTGACTATAAAGCAATAAGTATTTATAGTACTGCAGAACAGCTACAAAGCATTAAATGAGAAAATGTGTCCTCGTCCTCACCTACTTGAAGCTTCAGGTCCATTAGCAATTTTGCACTCTCTAATTTTTCAGTACTTTTTATAGAATAATTAGAATTACAAAACACAGCTGGAGTTATTTACAGGAAAATGTCAGCATTATTCTCTTCCTAAATGTTCCTTTTCAAACAGTGGAAATATTTACATATGCAGTTTATTTCAAGAAAACCAGTGCCCACAGACCTCCATTTTTTACACTCACTGGCCACTTTATCAGTAACACTAATAGGTGCACCTGCTTATTCATGTTAATAATCAAAAAGAAACAACCAAAAGTCAGAGAATTGGTCCGGGTTATCAGAAAGGCAGAGAGGCTAAGATAACTGAAATAACCACTTTGTACATCCATGGTGAGAAGAAAAGCATCTCAGAATCAAAAAACACCTCAAATCTCTGTGAGGATAGTATACAATAGAAGAGCACTACATTTGGTTTCACTCCTCAAAGCCAAAAACTCAGATCCGAGGCTGTAAGGGGCACAGGCTGAAAAATCTACCACCTTTTATCAACGCCTGAATTTTCCAGGCGAGTTTCAGTTCTATTATGGAGGTTAAACAAAACATTTACTAGACAGTAATGCAGCACAGAGCATAAGCAAGTTGTGATAGCCTTGAGGATATTTTATTTGATTGTTTTTATTAATGCTGTATTGCCCCACCAAAATCTATGCTCACAAAAGATATGCTTCTGTAACTGCTCATATATTTCCTTTCCCAGCCCATGGCACCTTCTTGGGCAGAATTCGCCTGGAGCCCCATAAACCTCAGCAGGTGCCCATCGACTCCACTATGTCATTTGGGGCATCGACACGAGTTTACACGCTGAGAGAGAAGCCGCAGACGCAGCCCAGCACTACAGCAGGTGACAGCGGCGTGGAGGACGAAGAGCTGAAAGGACTGCTCGGCTTACCGGAAGAAGAGACCGAGCTAGATGTGCGTTTTTCTATTTGTATTCACGTGTAATATATTTAACGTTCTACAGAAGAGAGATTTCTCCTGGGAGATAATCTAACGGAAGGTTTGTCCTTATTTTAATGCTCTCGTAGAACCTGACCGAGTTCAACACGGCACATAATAAGCGCATCTCTACTCTCACCATCGAGGAGGGAAACCTGGACATCCAGAGACCGAAGAGGAAGAGGAGAAGCTCTCGAGTGTCCTTCAGCGAGGATGAAGAGATCATTAACCCTGGTATATATGGAGTACATAAACACAAATATAATGGTGACTTTCTGACAGAATTTTATAATCTTATAATCCCATTAAGCAGAAATAGTTCTTATAAACCACAGAACGCATGCCTGCCTGCTTAATAGCATTAAGGCTGTATAATTATTCCCTATTTGGTAATATTCATGATTTCTGTCTTTCTTAATTAATGAAACATAATTGAATATGACATTTGGTCAGCTTGGTTAAATTGCCAGGTCAGAATGCCAGATCAGTTATGGGGCTGCTGTTTGTTTATTTATTTATTTATTTATTTATTTATTTATAACTGGGATTAATGATCTGTCTAAGGAATAAATGCTTGTAATGTAGACTGGTCTGAAAGTATTCTTTTTCATTCAGGTTTATATTAATACTCTCAAGTGATAAGAGGAACTAACTTGTTTCATGGATGTGCCACAACTTTAAATTGAACTAAAAATGGAAAAAAAAAAAGTGTAATGTTACATTTTTCTCGCAAACCAAAAGATTCTAGACTTGTCAAATTGTTATAATTGTTATTATAATAGGAATAAAACACTTCGGGATGTGATGTAATAAAAAAACCCAAAAAAACCAAAACACAATCCAGCAGTAAAATTGTGTTCAGTTAACAAAATAAATAATCAAATGCCATAAATAGACCTGTATTGTACATTTATTTTAGATATTAATAAACATGATACTTATAACACTAGGTTTCCATAGAGACATATTATAATATAATATTGGAATCTTAAGAAATAATAATAATAATAATAATAATAATAATAATAAACAAATAAATTAGAAGAAAAACGTGTGTGTGTGTGTGTTTGCGTGTGTGTCCTTCAGGTTGTGACAGGCGGATATGTACTGTCCTGCTAAAACGCAGCTCTCCTTCATTTCTTCATTTCTCCTTCTTTCTTTTTTTTTTATTAATGTGCCATTCTTCTTTTTTTCCTGTAATTTCTGGACGTTCACTGGCTATTTCCTGTTCCGCAGGAAATTATTCTTGAACACTACACGTAGCTTGTGCACGGCACGGTATGTTAGATAGTATAACAATACACGTTATTGATCCATATGCGGTCAATAAAGTGTTTACACTGATCCTAATAAGCTTTTACACAGCCCGGCAAATATATTGACATGTTAGAGCTCTAGCTATATTATATTTTAGATTTATTGCATCATAACACACAATAACGCACACACACACATACACCAACATGAACGTGAAGTGTTTCGTTCATCATTTTTATTATATTTTTAAAAAATATTATTTCCTCATTTTATCAGATTAATGTGACTGTCCACTCTCTTCTCCGTGTTTGTGTTCTCAGAGGATATTGACCCGTCGGTTGGCCGTTTCAGAAACATGGTACAGACTGCAGTCGTACCCTTAAAGGTAGATACCGGCTTTACTTAATTACACAAAAACAGATGCTTGATTGTAATTTGCTTGTAATGTGATTACATGGTTACATGGGGGGCACGGTGGCTTGGTGGTTAGCACGTTTGCTTCACACCTCCAGGGTTGGGGGTTCGATTCCTGCCTCCGCCGTGTGTGTGTGGAGTTTGCATGTTCTCCCCGTGCCTCGGGGGTTTCCTCCGGGTACTCCGGTTTCCTCCCCCAGTCCAAAGACATGCATTGTAGGTTGATTGGCGGCTCTAAATTGCCCATAGTGTGTGATTGCATGAGTGAATGAGAGTGTGTGTGTGTGTGTGTGTGCGCCCTGTGATGGGTTGACACTCCGTCCAGGGTGTATGTCCAATGACGCCTGAGATAGACACAGGCTCCCTGTGACCTGAGTATAGATCAGATAAGCGGTACACAATGAATGAATGAATGATTATACGTACTCTATACAGTGACCTGTATGCATTCAGGCCCACTAATAAAAAGGTGAGAATTTAGTGTAATGTAGTGTAACACATGCTCTTCAGGTCTGTAGTTTGAGTACTAGGATCAGATTGCTTGTTGTTGATGAAGTAAAGGGACTGGGGTCTTGAGTCTGTCACAAGGCAGGAGATGTGAACTTTAGAGACACTTTAAATGATTAGATCCTGTTGGTCAAAAGACTAAACTAAGACTAAGCTCACGTAATTGGTCAAATATGAAGATTTTATATATGATATGATATCTTTGCACTCACCCTTCTGTGGATTTGTTTTCCCTGCATTTTCATTACAGAAGAAGAAATCGGAGGGGCATGGCGTGCTTGGTGTGGAAGACAGCGTGGTACGTCGTTTCCAGAACTTTCCCCTCAGGTCAGGTCTTTATGGTGACCTTCTCCCTGCCAGTCATGAGGCGAGCACCCAGGACAACGAGCACCAAGCAGGCTCGGCCATCTTGAGCGGCCTCCCTCTACCCTTCCCCAACCCAGCTCCGGAGGTGGACGTCTTCACCCCTACATCACAGCCGGCAGTCATGTTGAACCCAAGCCCCGCTCCTGGACCATACACAGCTGATACTATGAACGAGCCACGCAAGAAGAAGTACGCCAAGGAGGCGTGGCCTGGAAAGAAGCCCACACCTTCACTACTCATCTAACGTGTGTTATCGGATGACGTGCACTTGACTTTTATGAACTAAACGTTAAATATAAAACGTTTAAAGTTCCAAAACTGCATTTTCATGTCTCAGTATCACAATCTTTAAAAAGGAAAACTAATCCAGTATTTATAGCTAAGGTAATATCAGAGGAGCAGTGTTTACCAGGCTTACATAAACAACTCTTCTTTGTCATTGTAGGTTCTTTCCTGAGGTATTTTTCCTACCGTTGTGGACATGCCACCACATGTTAATTACACAGATAATAGCATTAAAATAGCAGAAGACTGTAAGACTAGACTCAGTAGTTTAATGCTTAATGTTAAGTCACTAATACGGAATACTAACTACTTACCTGAATTGTAACCTTTCACCTTCCTAGAATGTAAATATCAACACTACAGTATCTGTAATGCAATAACCGGACGAATCCTTCTTACTCCGTTTGTTCAACAGATACAGTATCTCAGTGTGTAGACACGAGTTTGTTTTGTGTGCGTTTTATATTTTTATATCTGAGTATATGAATAAAATAGTGTGTGAAAAGAGCAGAGAAAATGATAATAGGAATTCCTAACTTTATTTATCTAGTAAACAGGATTCCTTTCTATAAGGCCGGCTGTGTGGGTTGAAATGGAGATGGTTCCTGGAAGTTGAGCTGGACGCTTATTCCCTTGAGGCATCTCGCTCCTCTAATGGGTTTCTCTGTGTGCCATTTTGAAAATGGACTAGTTATAATTTATCCTGAGGTAATGAGGCAAATGAAAGTATCTGGGGCTTTAAGAATTCCCTGTGGACATCATATTGTCAATGAGTAGGAGTTTTTCCTTCTGGTTTATATCATCGAGGATGTTCAAAATACAGTATTCTGAGCTACTGTTGATATTGTGCTTAGTGCCTGTGGTATAGTGAAAGCTGTCTATTTACTAGAGGGGGAAGGAGTGTAATAGTTATCAGTCCATCTGTTTTAATGTGAATTGAATGTGTGAAGCAGAGGATAAAGGAAATGCCTGGCTGAGACGGGGAAGTTGGGAGAAGATAATTCTGCGTCCACTTCGGAATATTTACATAATATTTACAGATTAACTGATTAATGAATTCATTTATTTGTTTGTTTATTTGTTTATCTTCTTCGGTAGCTGTATTTGTTCAGGGCTGCTGTAAATCTGGTGCTTCTTGCAGTAATACACCTCGAATGGGACCCCAGTGAATCACAGGGCACCACAGAAATGCACATTCATACCTAGGGGTAAATTAGAGTTGCCAGTTCATTTACTGGCATGTTTCCAAACCACCCCTTCACCATCCCCCAACCAGTAGATGCCTCCAGTACAGTATTATGCCACTATGATGCCATATTCACACAATAGTAGTTCATTCTTTAAGTAATTTTATTATTATTTTTTTATTATTTACCTTTTTGAAATTCACTTACTATTACCACCGGGGAGATCCCTTTTGTCAACTGGTAAGATCTATTTCCAGTCTAATATGTCAAATGATATGCAGTTCTGGATCTCTTATGCTTTTTTCATGCTGATATCATAGACTATGCAAGTTATTTATTTTTATTGCCACCTCCCAAATAAAGGTAGATGTACAGAGTCTCATTTTTTTTTTCCTCTATTGTAAATTTCCAGTTGTACTTCCTTAGGTGTCCAGCAGGGGTCTCCCATGTACCTTATTGCCGACTTCTGCTTTCCACCTCAGATAAATGACACCTCATTAATCAAATCTGCATGAATGCGCTCAGGTTGCCATGGCAATAATTATCAGAGCTGCCTAATTAACTTTCTCAATTGCTTAATGATATACGACCCTATGAACTCACTCATTTCTTCTCTCTCTCTAATTCGAGCATGCAAAATGCCCCCCCATCCCCCCCCCCCCCAAGACACACACACTCTGTGTTAACCTATGACCGATTTTTTATTAAACGCAAAATAAGAACAGATTGTCAGTCATGGGGATGCGAGAGGAGAGATGCGTCCTGGCGCTGGGCTTTAACCTTTCTTTCTTTTCACGTGAGAAAAGTGGAAAATTGGATAAAAAAAAACTTCTTCACCTACTCTTTAGGGTTATATCTTGAAATAAGTGGCTTTAGATGTTAAAGTCCTCATGTATCTTTGCTTGTTTAATTGTAATTTGTGTATAAATCTAGAGATAATCTGGGTCAAGATCCTTTAGTGGCTCTATTATATGCTTACAGCAAATAAAACACACAACACACAATGCCATATGCACGCATTCACCCCTCAAGAAGTCCAGATTCTCTAGTGTCCATGCTGGGATTAGATGTCTATGCAATATCTACATGTTTAGGTGCAAAAAAAATGGTCAAATAAAATAGAAGAAAAAGCAGATATTTTTTGGTTGCACAAGTATCCTTCTTTCTCGGTATTTGGTTGAACCTTTGGCTGTGATTACAGCTGCAAATCCTCTGGAATATGTCTCCAGCAGCTTTGCACATCTGGATCCTTTTTTTGCCCATTCTTTTAAAAAAAAAAAAAAAAAAAAAAAGCTTAAAAAACTTGAACAATAGTTTTTAAGTCTTACCCCAAGTTCTCAATCAGACTGAGGTCTGTTCTTTCACTGAACCATTCTTACAAATTTGGGATCTTATTTTTGAACCTTTCCTGTGTAGAACTGGCTATACTCCTGTATTTGACATTGTCTTGTTGGGAGATGAACCACTGCTTCAATATTACAGGATTTCTTTGACCACTGACCTATTTCCCAGTCCTTACTGGTGAAAAACATTCCTACAACATGCTGCTACCACCACCACCATGCTTCACTGGGGGCACACTGGTGAGCAGTGTTGGAAAGGGCTTTGTGTTAAGGTCAAACACTTTGGTCTCATCAGACCAGAGAACATCCATAACATGCATTTGAGCTGTGGATCTTTCCACATTGGTTTCTTGATTTCTGGTCACTGACATTTAATGGACAGTCTCCATCGATTGTATTCAAATTCAAACCTGGCTAGATACCTTTATCGAACCTTGTCCTGAATATGTTGATAGCCCCTCGGTCCTCATGGTAGGTATCTGTTTAGATATGTTTTCTGAAGCCTTCCAGGAACATGTGTATTTATATTTAAATCCCATGACCCAGTTAAACTCCGTTGAACAAATTATATTTCGAATGGACTTCATAGCTTGTGACTTGTAGTTGTAACAATACAATAACGCTATAATAAGTTCAAGAAGGGTGAATATATAAACCTACGTTTCACTGCGGTTTTAGAGGGGAGACTGGGATTATGGGTGGGGTTGGTTGCACGAGAAAACAAGTTTAATTCGAAAAAAAGGAAAGTTGAAAGTGAGTGAGCTGTCTAAGAAAGCTGTGTAATTGTTGGAAAGTTGGAAACATGAGGTGCTGTCCGAAGTAAATGTGGAATATGGATGGAGGGATAAGAACAGACAGATTAAGGGAAAAGGTAGATTTAAGGGTGGTACCCTTTCCATTAAGGGTAAAGATAATTTTGAATTAGTTGAACAGGGTAGTAAATACAGAGTAAGTGTGAGTATAAAATGGTGGCCAGACCATGTGTTAGGAATAAAAAGTTGGGGAAAAAAAGTATCAAAACTGTTCTTAGGGATGTGCTTAAGAAGATGCTGCATGTGTAAAGTGACAGGGCTAACATTAGGTGACCTTGTCTGACAGTCTGAGTGAAGGTACTGTCATTGCCTGTGTTGTGAGCCAGCCAGCCAGGCGGAACTTGCCAGAACACCTGCTGACACTGTGCCTGCCCGGCTGCCTCCACATGACACTCTGTACAGTCGTATAACTCACTCCTCACATACAGGCATCACTCCACTCACACAGTCCCCACAGATCTTTGTGTGCACAGCACATTTTACTTGCTAACACTGTGCTTGCTCGTGAGAGTTGGAAATGTATTAACCCCCTACTGCCTACACGTGCACACACAAAAGAGTCAGCTCTTTCCTCTCTCAACACCTTCAGTGCATGTGCGTTAGTTCACACATAATTATCATGAATCCAACACATTTCACAGTCACGCTACCTGTTTCCTCATCTATTGTACTATCTCTCTTTCTTTCCTCCTCTGTCTTTCAGAGGCACATAAATTCCTGGCTTTTTCAACAGAATGTGGCCTTTATACTAACTGCAGGCCCCAGACTCTCAGAATCCCAGAAACTCAGTATCTGACAGTCTTGATGTATCTTGCTTTAACAGTTTGGGTATTATGAATTCAGCTAGATGAAGAACATAATCACTGTCCTGATAAATCTGTAAAGATTGGAGACATGCACCTGCATTCTGTTCCCACTGTTTGAGTTGCTGCTTTAGTGTAGTGGGAGATCTCAGACGAGATTAAGTGTTGATTTGTGCTGGATAAAGCTTCACAATTCCGTTCCCTGTGAGAGAGATCCCTTGCAATCCCTTGCGAATATCTTGTGTTTCGACTAATATATTTTCTTCTCCTAAATTAAGTGAGATTTCCAAAAGTTGTTTTCATGGCAAGAGGATGTAAGGGTGCCCTGCTGAGACATGGTCAGCATCACTTAACCTCAGAGAGAAGGAAAAGGGCAAATGCAACACAACACAATGCACACAGCCAAGCAGGAAGTATTAGTCAGTGTTATGCACAGTCAGTGTAGAGAGACAGAGTTCCAGCACTGTGGCTTTGGCCGGACTGCTGTAGTTATGTGCCAAACACGTCTCTCCCTTTCTCCCTCTCTAACTCTTTCTCTGTGACATTGGAAGACCACATGGTTGGCAGAGGCCCAGGCTTGTGGAGGAGGCTCATTCCTGGGATGGCCATTGGCGCAGAAACACCCAGATGCATGCCTTTTGCAATTCTACAGTACTCAGAGAAAAGGGAGCTAGGTTAGATGGTAGGTTTGATGAAAGACAGGATGCTAGGACAAGGCAAAGAAATATTATAGGGGTCAAAACTCAGACAGTCTAAAGGCAACAAAGTGAAAAAGGCAGAGAGGGTCAACAGGAAAATAATCAAAAGAAAGATAGATGTCGACAGAGATCCATCATTCGTCTTTCGTAATCACTTGATTCTACTTTGCATTGGATCTGGAGCCTGTCCCGGCAACCTGGATGTGAAGTGGGAATGGGGATACACCTTGAAACGGACACCAGTCCATCACAGACCACCATTCACCCACACATTCATTCACACATAAGGGCAATTCTAATGTCACCAATCCTGGAATGTTTTTGGGAAGTGGTGGGAACCTGAGAACCCAGAGGAAACCTGTGAAGACATGAGGAAAACATACAAAACTCCACACGGAGTAACCCTAGCTCAGCTGTGAGGCGGCGATGCTACCTACCTCACCACTGTGCCAACCAAATTAAGACATCTCTTTAAGTAAAAGCACTGTCAGTAAATGAGTATGCATGGTCAAAACTTTGGCAATACATTTATCAAACTCTACAGATCACCAGTGGAGCTAAAGATGTTATAAGGTAAAGGTTTTTCCATACATTTGTTTCAATAAACAGAACTGAAAGATGAACAGATGGCGGCATAGTCTTAAATAGTTTATAGTTTCAACATGAAAAGAAATAATCCAGAAGCTTTCTTATGTTTTATCTTATTGTCTAGCATACAGTCCATCTATCCATTTTCTGTCTTTCGCGAAGAATTCATGACACAAAGTGAGGGACACCCTGGAAAGGGCGACAACCCATTTTAGGGCACGATCACAGACACACTCACACACCAATGTAGAGATGCCAATCAGCCTACAATGCATGCCATTATACTGAGGGAGGAAACCAGAGTACCCAGAGGATACCCTCAAAGCATTGGGAAAACATGTAAACTACACTAACACAGCAGTGGCAGGAATCAATAATTTAATTTAATTCACTGTTGGGATTTCATCATGCACAGACCTTCTTCTTCTTCTTCTTCTTCTTCTTCTTCAAGGTACATCATCGTTTTTGTAAGTACAAAGAAATAAAGTGCAGGAAGCCTAATAAATGTTACATGATTTATGAATTTTCCTGCTTGTTCCTTCAGCAAGAATGCATGAAATCTATGTCCTTATTGAACTCTAGCCCTGGACTACATTCTGCACAGCAGGAAACTCCAACATGCCATTTTAAAGTAATAGTTTTAGCAGACTGACATCCTGGAAAATCACAATAGTCATACTAATTTATTCATTCATCTTCAGTAAGCACTTTATCCTTGTCAGGGTCACCGCGGATTCCGAGGAATTCTGGGCAAATGATAACCTAAACTCAGGATCAAAGTGAGGACCCTGGAGCTGTGATGGCGTGAAAGCTTCCCCTAGTCATATTTCTCCATCATAAAAGAAAAAAGTTATAAATATGACTGTTAAAACAAAACATGCACATGTACCTGCTGTTCTGTAGGATTTTTCACGTCTGGAACAAACCCTTCACATCCAGAAGTTCAGACAAAATAAATTATAAATAACATTTGTAACATGTCTTTGTTTTTCTGTCGTTTGATCAAGGAAAGGTATGTATAGAGGTTATACAGATACCCAAAAGAAATGATGTGAATTTATAAAGAGGTTACATTTTGTTTCGTTTCATACAACGTATGCAGCAAGAAAAAGTAGGAGCACTAACTTATGCTGTAAACAACTGAGTAACGTGACCCGCTATGAATATGCAAGTGACACCATGCTTGCCATGATATTTGCAATTTTACCCTTAACACAGCCAGACATGATTAATGAAGGTATCTACTGTACATGAGGGACTGACGCTTTCTATAGCAGTGAATTCTCTATGTGATGAAGATAATATCTTTAATAGAGAGCATAAGAAAGGCTGACCTAAGCGCACAGAACATTATCAGCGAGTGTTGTAATTAACAAAGTGTGCAAGGTGCACTGAGACACGTGAGCTCCATTTTCTTCCTGCTCGGCAAGGTCTACACTTCCAAGCTACCAGGTTGATTTCTGAGACTTTGAGGTGCTGATAAGACACAATGTCCACATGTCTTTGATTCCTTTGACTTTTGCAACCCACGTTCTTCTGGAAACCGATTTGGGAATTGACACTAGCACTTATACCTCCATCCTGTGCACCTTGCTCCTCTAGCACTCAGTTAAAAATTTAGCATGGTAGCACTACTTGTATTGTCCTCGGCTTTGCTTCTATTTCCTCAATTATAAGTCACTTTGTATACAAGTGCCTGCTAAAGGAATAAATGTAAATGTATTAGAAATGCCCCTTACTACTACTGCTGCTACTTTCTGGCTCCATTTGTATCTCTGGCTGAAAGAAATGGTAGTATTTTGTAAGGAAGTAAATAGTTTGTGGTAGCATGATGAAAGACCTCTTCCTAGTGTCTTCGGAAAATCTTCTTCACGGTTTGATATGCAAATAATCGTAACGATTCAACGGATATGCAAATGAATCCACTGCGTCATCTGACGACTTCTAGCGACGTTTTTTTTTTCTCTTTCCAGCGTGCATTTCCTACTTACCCCATAAAAGATTTTAGGCAACACGGCACTGAAGCTTCTTCGCTTGACTTTACCTTACATTCAATACACACACATCTTAATGACCAAATGCGCTGATAGTGTCCTAGCGCTCCATTAAAGACACGATTTAAACGCAATTACTCTCTCTCTCTCTCTCTCTCTCTCTCTCTCTCTCTCTCTCTCTCTCTCTCTCACGGTCTCTTTCTTTCTGTCTCTCTCTCTCTGTCTCTCTCTCTGCCTCTCCCTCACTCTCTCTCTCTCTGTCTCTCTCCCTCTCTTTCTCTCTCTGTCTCTCTCACTCTCTCTCTCTTTCTCTCTCTCTCTCTCTCTCTCTCTCTCTCTCTCTCTCTCTCTCACGGTCTCTCTCTCTGTCTCTCTCTCTGCCTCTCTCTCTCTGTCTCTCTCTCTGCCTCTCTCTCACTCTCTCTCTCTCTCTGTCTCTGTCTCTGTCTCTCTCTCTCTCTCTCTCTCTCTCTCTCTCTCTCTCTCTCTCTCTCTCTCTCTCTCTCTTTTGTCTCTGCTCTCCCCTCACTCTCTGTAGATTAATAATAGCCAGCGGTGGGTATGAGGACTGTGGACACGGTTGCCAATGACGACCGACCTGTCAATAGTCGTGCATAGTGTCACTACATCACTAAGGAGGCTTTTGCACCACATATAGTGAGCGGACGGGATTTTGGCAAAACATCAACCACTGTCTGAGGGTCGCCGCTGGTTTGAGATGGAGCATGGAGGAGTGTGTTATCCGGGTCCGGAGGAATCCCCCTCTGCCAAATCTGTCACTTTATCAGCGCGTTACACGCAGCTACTAATGTTAAATGGCACGTTTGCACCGACCACGCCCACACGCGCTCGTGCATAGGACACAAATCTCTCTCCAAAAAGCCATCACCATCCAAATATGCCACTTTCCTGCCTCCCTCCCTCTCTCCTCTGCGGATTTAAACGCATTTGGCAGACAGATCTGGCGTTGAAATCATCCCACGTGGCCGTTGATTCTTTCTTCCTCCTCTCCATATCTAGCCCCTAATAATTGTCGAGGTCCAATTTTTGCCATAAGAACTGCCAGGAGCATCCGATGCGGTGGAAGAGGTGCACCGAGGCGTTAACACTCCTGTCACATCTGAACCTGTCAGTGCAACAGGTGTCAGGCGCTCCCACAATAAAACACGGGGAAATGAGTAGTTTTATTTTTTATTAAAGCAAATTTCATTCAGAAATTGTATTTGTAATCCTTGGCTGCTATATACACTGCATTTTGGTATTTAAATGTATACATTATAATAAACGTATTTATACACGGGCCTAAGAATATATATATATATATATATGTATTATTATACATAATTTTATTATAATAGCTAACCCTAACCCTAACCCTATGTATATATATATATATGCGTAAATGCATGCACATGGTTTTTTTTTTTCTTGCGGAATAAACCTAACCAGGACGCAGAGAAAATGAAATGATCAGTGTCTCCCTGGACATACCTGGCCCAGAGGGGACGGTTCGTGTCCAGCCCTGTGCATTAGACTGATAAATAACACGCGCAATTTAGACACGGAGACGAACGAACGCACGTGGGCACAAAGATGATGTGTGCGCGCAAACCCGTGACAGCGCGCTCGGTTCGCGTTTCTGCATCTCGTTTATTACCGATTCCGGTGATGTGGTGGGCAAAGGCGGTAGTTGCGCGCGCGCTGTCGGTCGTTGCGTGAGTGCTTGCGTGTGAATCCGGTTACAAATCTAAAGGGGGAGAAAAGATACCAGAGACCAGACAGAGCTTCGATTGATTTTCGCTTTCTCTCTCTCTCTCTCTCTCTTTCTCTCTCTCTTGTGTCTCTGTTTTTTTTCCCTTTGAAGCTCCATGAGATAAAAAAGCAGTCTGTCAGAACAATCAACTGTTGCTGCGCACAAGCGATCTGAAATTTCACAGGCTTTCTCATGTGGCTTTGAATTTGGCACGGCGCGGCGATGGGCGTGTGATTCCAGCGCGCCACTGAATTGTTCAGTAACATGGAAGAAAGACTGTCGCTAACAACGATGCGTTGGCTACACTCGTGTGCTCGCTTTTGATATTGCAGACGAGTCTTACACAATGAGTGCGCGCTCCGCGGCTCGCCGCGCTTCTGGTTCGGGCTTATTATCGCTTATCTGGATCCGACCGTGAAAGACGACCGAGAGGACAGTAATAAGACAGAGTGGACGTTTCACGATCGTGGTTGGATTTACGATTGGCTTGATTTTGACCTTGGCAGTGTTAAAAAGAGAAAATAACCGCCCAGATGCTGATGATGGAGAACGGCGGGATGGACGCGCATCAGGTTGAACGTGACGGGGATTACGGCCGTGCGCGCTCCTGCACCTGGCCACAGCTGCCACGTACGGAAGAGGAGCTCCGTGTTCCGCCAGTAAAAGTGGAGCCCTTTGACGTGCCCGCGTGTCGCGCCGAGAGAAACGGCGGCGGAGCACCGGCAGAGCTGAAGCACCCCACCGGAGCACCGGTACCCCTCGCGGCCGCCGCCGCTGCGCTGGACGCGGCCGGCCAGCTGCGCAAATCCAAATCGTCGCGGCGGAACGCGTGGGGCAACCAGTCCTATGCCGACCTCATCACCCGCGCCATCGAGAGCACACCCGACAAGCGCCTCACACTCTCCCAAATCTACGACTGGATGGTGCGCTTCGTGCCATATTTCAAGGATAAAGGGGACAGCAATAGCTCAGCCGGCTGGAAGGTATGCTTGTGCAATCACTGGTTTGATTTATTCTGCATATTCGGCTGCACGCCTGCTACACAGGTACACAGAGTTCGCCTTCACTGCTGTAGTAGTAAAAAAGCCCCATTGTGTCCTCCGGTGACCGCAGCACATTGAACTGATCATTTAAAATGATGCCTCGTATCATGACGCATAAGAGCGCGATGAATGGTGAGCAGTGGGACGTGGGGGTGGAGAGGGTTCACTGGGTTCGTAGTGCTGGGCTCGCGTTTAGAGAAAAACCCATCCGCCCAGCTTCGTGCGAATGTGAAGCTCCGTGACGCATTTGAGCTGATTAGATTGTAGTGATGTGGACTGTATGTGTGAGCCTGGGGTTGACGAGTCTAAAGATCTCTGGGGAGTCAACCCGGCCAGCGGGAACTACAGGCTCCACACGTACTGCACCTTCACGTTTAAGTGTCAGGAATAAAGAGAGTTAAAGAAATCGAGGTGCACCATATTAGAGGGCATCGAGCAGTAACATGATGAGCCAACTGCAACCGCAAAAGTGAACCACAATATACTTGGCGACAGATAAATGTAAATGATGTCACATTGGGACGGTTTACCGGTTTATTTCCTTCATAGTGGCCTATGACATACTTTCATAAGAATCTAATTAGTTTTTTTTTTTTCTCGTTGTGGCCATCTGAGTGCTCATGCTTCATAATGCAGCACATAAGGGATTTTTCTCTCTGGTGCTTTTATTTTCTCTGTCTCTCTCTCTGAAAAGGGATTTGAATGCCTTTTTCTTCACATTTGATATTCTAATGTTGCCGAGGAGTGGTCCAGAACATAATTTTGGAACTGTGCATAATTTTTGTGAATGATTTGTCTCATTTTGGCAGAGCACTGAGAAAGACACAACACACACACACACACACACACACACACACACACACACACACACACACACACACACACAGATATGTGCCTAGTTTGGAAAAATCAACTTGAAAATAACACATAAGACAAGAAATAAGTTCTGCAGACTACTCAAAATTATTTACACATGCAGACCTTTAGGCTGTGTGGGTTTTTATAGGGCGTTTCACTTCAGCCTGGTTGTTTATTAGACTGTTGTTAAATATGGAATGTTGTTAGTACCTGAAGAGGGTAAGTAATAGCAATTTTATTGTAGCCTATATGATTTGAGAGCATGTAAAAAGCTATTAAATAATACTGCCTACAAACCACTAGACTCACTTCTAGTAACGGATACAAAATGACTCAAACTGTCTGGATATTATATGCGTGATGTTAAGTCTCGAATGCATCCTTGGGTCTGTGTTTCTATTTGCTCCATCCCCTCCATCCTCCATGATTGACTGTCAGTGTTTACAGCAGTTATATTACCATCTGAATGTAAGATCATTTGATAGGATTTTACCCACAAAAAAGATTGCTTTCAGATGTAGATCTCCCCAATCCAAAGCTATAGCTTATACTAATCGTAAGATAATAATGTCAAAACTAGATTTAAATCTGGCCTAATTCCTTGGGATGTGTTTGTTTTGCCCCGGGATCTGCAGCTGGGTGTCACTCATATGCTCCCATTGGACTTTGCAGCAGGGTGCAGGCTTTGATTTGTCAGAGGAGTGTGATAAGGGTGAAAAACAACTTGATTCAATCAAAATAATGTTGTGGAAAACAGGCTCACACGCTCGCACGTGTTGGCCTCTGAACAGTTGGCATCAGCTTTTAATGCACTTTTAATTCTGACACATGCACACACACTCACACAAACACACTTAAAACTCCTTTTTTCTCATATTCACGTAAACACACATAATCACTCGCTCACACACAAATCTATTCAGACACACAAATAAACACTGGTGAAGTTAAATGGGGGGTAAAGTAAAAGCAGATTATCAGATCTGTTTGTTACTAAAGCAGAGTGTGTGTGTGAGTGTGTGTGTCTGTCAGTGTTTGCGTATGGAGTGTTTAGTAACAAGGATATCTACAAGAAGTATGTGGTGAGCTTTCTTTGTTTCCTTTCCTTTCCTTTCCTTTCCTTTCCTTTCCTTTCCTTTCCTTTCCTTTTCCTTTGCTTTCTTTTCCTTTCTTTTCCTTTTTTTGAAGTCTCTACTACAATTGTTGCTTATTTTACAGGAAAAATTTGTTTGTCAAAGATCTGTGTGTGGGACTGTTTTTATCTCACTCCTGAAGAAATTCTGAACAATTCCTCACGCTCCTGCGGTTATTTTTGTTTGTCCCCTTTCCACGATGTTTTCTAATGAACTGAACCGTAAAGTAGAAAGAATTCAATCCAAAGAAAGTCTTTTAAACGCTAGAGACCCCGTTAACCCTTTTTACAACTACACTGGTGTTTTATTCTGCCCTGTGGAATGAAAATCAGACCTTTTTAATCAGAATAAACAAATGATTTATTTTATGGATGCAACTTTGATATAAAATGAATCAGGACACTGTTGGCTTACGGTGTGAGAATTTTAGTGGTTAAAGACAATAGTTTCACATGTTAGACACTTGTGAGCAAGCACTTGAGGCATCTCAGAGAGCAGAAATGGGTTTGATATCATCATTTACTTTGAAGATAGAAACATTTGGACTTTTTCCGTGAATATATTGCCTCTAGTAGGCTAGTTCAAAACAGAAATACTTTTAAGAAAAACTACAAGTTCTTAATGCCCTGGGTGTCTTTTGTCTTATGAGCCATTAATCACCACTGTGGAGTGTGACATGATAAAGAAATTCAATGCTGAAAATGGGCACAACCAAAACAGGTGCAAATTTCATTTTTTGGCTTCTGGTAAAAAGAGTTAAGGATTAAGAGTTACTGAAGATGAAATCCAATTTACATCAGAGAACCTTAAAGTGTCGCATGTCCACTAAACTCCTACATTAATCAGCGTGACCTTTCTTTGTCAATCATGAGAGTAAAAACTGCTGCACTGAAGTATAGGAGGTAGAGGAAGAGGTATACGAGGTGAAAGGATCGAAAAAAGAAGCAGAAGATCGCTGAGTTGGTGTTGTAGATAAGAAAGAAAAAAACATTAATCACTAGGCATTAGTAGAATGATCTATAAGGAACGTGTATAGAGTCTGGGAAGCCCTTTGCCCTGAAATGAGAGTACAGCGTAATGCTGTATGTTGCAGTATATAGTATTCACACAGTAAAAGAGCGGCCTGTTTTTATTAAAGGTGACACAGTGTTGCGTCGGGTAACATTGCCGCCTCACAGCTCCAGGGTGCCTGAGCTCAGGTAACTGTCTGTCTAGAGATTTGCATGTTCTCCCTGTGTTTGTGTGGGTTGCCTCTGGGTTCTCCGGTTTTCCTCCCACTGTCCAAAACATGCAGGTAGGTGGACTGACTACGCTAAATTGCCTGTAGGTATGAATGTGTGTGTGTTTGTGCACGGCTCCCTGTGACGGACTGTGCGATTTCTCCCACTTTGCGCCCAGTGTTCCTGGGATAAGCTCCGGATCCACTGCGACCCTGACTGGGATAAAGTAATTACCCAAGTGGAATAAATAGAGTAAAAGGAAATAAAATTGAGAATGAAAGATTTTTGGAAGTCATACTGCAAGGAAATAAGGAGATATCAAATGTTAACTGAGCAATAGCTTGTAAGGAATTTGTGATAGGCTGTAGATAAAGTATGTGAAGCATTCTTGTTCGATGGAGGAATTCGTTCTCAAGAAGGGCGGCTCTGATTTGCCTGCCTGTGCCAGTGGTGCAGCTCTGTCCCAGGCAGCTTTGCAAACACACCAAGAAAGCCCATGAAAAGCTCAGATGGCTTCAGAAAACACCACTGGCATTGTCCTGACAAAGGCAGAGCAGAAGGACAGAGAGCTTGGTGAGCTGGCTTGGCACAAACGCTTCATCAAAGCCCAGACAGTTTGAGAGTGAAAGCTGGGCTTGTGCTTTGGAGTCAGTGAGAGAAAGATTTTGTGGAGTGAATCGGGAAAAGGCAAGTCAGTTACAGATGGTTTAAATATCTGGACTCTTTAGAGGCAGAGTAATGGATGCTAATGGCACAGTATTGTACATCTGTGAACCTTTATTCCACCCGTTTAAGATAAAAGATCTACCAAGAGTCCTACAAAAGACGGAACATCTAAGACACTTTAAACAGCAGCTACTTTTATCATTTTTGAAGTACACTTTATTACTATAAAGGTGTCACAGTGGCACAGCTCGAGTTTTCCTCATGTCCGTGTGGGTTTCCTCTTGTTTTCCCGGTTTCCGTGGCACAGCTCGAGTTATCCTCATGTCCGTGTGGGTTTCCTCTTGTTTTCCTGGTTTCCGTGGCACAGCTCGAGTTATCCTCATGTCCGTGTGGGTTTCCTCTTGTTTTCCTGGTTTCCTCAAACCTCCCGAAAACAAGCCAGCAGGTGAACTGACTACTCCAAATGAGTTTCTGGATGCTGCCCTGTGAGTGACTGGCATCCCATCCATGGTACATTCCACCTTATGTAGAGTGTTCCCAGGATAACCACTGCAACCCTGACCAGGACAAACGAGATCCTAATTAAATCAATGCCATTACTTCCATATGAAATGAGTCTGAACTCTCAGTATTGTCCGTGATTACAGCAAGCAAACACCAAAGGCAGAAACCATCTCTTCCAGACAGATTTTTGGACTTAAACTTTAAATAGTGGAAAGATGTTTGGTTGTGTTGCAAGCCTGAGGGCTGCAGGTGCGCTCAAGTTCTTCACGTGATCCCATTAAACTGGTGGGAAGAGACAAAAGCAGTACTTTCTCTCCCTTGTGACTGTGATGTGCAAAACTTATATGGAATTTTCTAGATTTGTCAGCAAGTTCCTTTCAAACGGAAGGAGACTCATGCCATTTTGCAGAACATTGCTTGTTTCAGTGCTTTGAATATAGTTTTTAGATACGTGCAAGGCATGCATCGTTATCTCACTGTGTGTGTGTGTTTGTGTGTGTGTCTGACGGGATGGCATGTCCAAGGGATGCAGCTCTAGTTAATAATTCAGACAAGGCTCATTATCATGGCAGTGCAGATCTCACTGATTCCACCTTAATTACAGCTGCAATGCTTCAATTTTTGCACACAGTCCATCCTCTCAGCATCACAGAGACACGGTTTTGTGGTTTTTTTACTGAGTGACTCTCCTTTTATGGCATATTTCTGTGTTAGGTACTATGTTGTATGACTTATGTGGACATTCGTGAAGGTAAATGTATTCAGGGTCATAACCTGGGGCAAAAAATACAAAGTGCCCCACTTCATATTTAATATACCCCAATGTGTAGCACATCAACAGCTCTAATATTTTATTACCCTTCTTACATTAACTGCTCAGACTCAATTTAAAGTATTGTTTTTACTGAGCTAAAAATTTTTAATTTACAGTTGTCTCTCTCTCTCTCTCTCTCTCTCTCTCTCTCTCTTGCTTCTCCTCAGTGATTACTGAAAAAGCATACATTAAAAATGCAATGTATCCTGCAGCTAACATGACGTACATCAGCTAACATTACCGCAACTAGCATGCTGATTTGTCTAGCAACATTACGAGTGGTTTGTCCTCATAAATGCTCACATTATACCAAAAATTTAAATAGCTATCAGCTATCTATCTCTTAAAATGAGGTCAAAGTCTGGCAGCAGAGTGTTTTGCTAGAGCTAAACAAAATGGCTGATTAAGTCTATGAGCAAACCTGGTGTCCCCACAGCTGCTCTGAGGACTGTTTGGAACCAATCACTTCTGATTGGTCAGTCATTTTTCCCCCTCAAAGTAGGCTATATTCTGCCACCACATTACCAGGAAGTTGATGACAATTTCCATTTTGAATCTGACAGCTGGAGAGCGCTCGGTAGGAGGTAAAAAAACAAAACCTTCCCCAAACTACTGAGGTCCGGACCTTGGTGTTTTCATAGCTAATCACAGCCATGCATGCACTTCTATTGTTATTTTACACTGGCACATGTTTTCCAGTAAGCAGAGTTGTGATTTACATAAACCACAGCCTCAAAACTGCTTAGAGACTTTTTTTTTTGCAAAGCACTTGACAGTGCTCCACTTTTAAGCCCAAATTTGATCTAAAACCATCACTCTTTTTTGCTTTGATTTTGGGAACAGTATGATTAAATGCATGCTGTTCAAGTCCGTAAATCAGAAACTCCTTATCACGAGTACCACTACAGAGCTACAAATGATTTTCTATACATAGTATAATGCAACAAGTGAAAAAAAAAAAAATGTACAGGAAAGAAAGCGGAATACAATTTCTTGTAATGAATCACTACAGCAGGTTTTAAACCTGACTACTGAATGGGAACATGAATGAAAAGAGCAGTGAAAAGTGAATAACTGCTGTGCAATTGAGGAAATGGAAAGACAAGAAAAGCAAAGTATAGTGGTTAAACTAGAGCTGGAGGAAGATTAAGAGTAAAGGAGATAAACAATGTTGAATAAAAGTTCATTGTGATGTAACTAACATTCTCTGAGTCAAATTCATGATGCCATCCATCTTCCCAAGATCTCCTGGACTCCTAGATGCAAAACAGCCCCAAACATTTAATGCTCCAGTGAATATGAGGTGCTTTTCCTCAGGTAAATTGTATACATCCACTGGTTTGCAGAGATGAAATTTTGGTTTTAACTGAACACTACAAAGCACACTACAAGGTTTCTGAGTCAGCGACTAATTTTGGGGCTCAGTGACTACATCCCCCAGCTCTGCTGTCTCGTAACGTAATGCTCGTGTAGCGTAAATGGTTAAATCAGCAATACAATTTTCTGTGAACGTTCATAGAGGTGCCAATATTTTCAAACATGCTTCATATGCTTTCTGCTTAATCGTGTAGTTCGAACTTCTCTAAATCCACCGATGAGAGTCAGAGAAGGGGCATTGGTGGCTCAGTGGTGGGTTTCTCGCCTATCATGTGGAAGGCCCGGGTTCGATTCCAGCCAATGCTTCAACCCCAGCCACTGGATGCAGTGCCGGTCCCAAGCCCGGAAAAATGGGAGGGTTGCGTCAGGAAGGGCATCTGGCGTAAAACATTTGCCAAGTTGTTGTGCGGACCAGTTGGTCCGCTGTGGCGACCCCGAACAGGGAGCAGCCGAAAGCAACTTCTTCAGAGTCAGAGAAGAAATCATTAATGTGTTTCATGTGCAGCAGATCCCTGAATCCATTTCATCATCTGTTTACATGTGAAACAACGAGGACAAAATGTTAGCACAATATTAAGAGATTATTGTGTATAATACTCAAATGGTCAGAAATGAAAACAACAAAAAGTCCAGTTCTCTACCAGCCAAAACAAGCTTTTCTTCACATTTTCTCTTTTTTTCTGTTTTTTTTTTCTGTTGTTTTTATACAAAATACTAAGAAAGACACACGATAGAAGGCTTTTGTGTTTATTTTCACGAGAAAGCGGGATTTAGGGATCAGGCATGCTTCAATGGGGATCTCTTCAAGTAAAAGATTGTGTAGTTGTTTGTCAGCCTTCTTTGTGTGAGATCATGTACAAAACAACAGATCATAAGTGATTAAGGTCGTGTAGTGTGGGAGGGTTCGCGTTTCCGAGATCTTTAAAGTCATGTAATGTGCACTCAGCTTTACTCCATGTTATGGAGGAGATCAGTTAAAAACCTGACACAAATCTGATACAACTTTGGCTCTTCTGTGACTTCCTCACTAACCTTCTCGTTGTGAGGCGGGGCAATACACTCATAAATCATCTTTCAGGATATCCATTGCCGATCACGGGCATATCATCGACATTCATTCATCTCTTTCCTTTGTGTTGAAAGCTCCTTCTGTTGATTTTACATGTTTGCGTGTCATTTATACTCCAAAGGAAACATGACTTTGTGTTTCCTGTGTTTCTAGAGACCAAAAAACAGTTTTTTTGTGTTTTTTTTTTACAATTATTTTTATGGTAAACATACAATTATGTTATTCCTTTTATAATTATCTTATTCTTTAGGTAGATGAAATGCTGTTTTTGTTGGTGGAGATGTAAACAGTTTCTTCTCAATGTACTGGGTAAAAATCTTCTCTGAAACTCTGCTAAAAAATGATGGAGTTGATCATCTCTTTGTCAGTTGAAAGAGATCAGTTGCAGATCAGTTATGTGTTGGTATTATGAGGTAGTTACATTTTTAATCAGAAATTCATGAGGCTCTCTCCCATTGGACAAGCAGAGACGGATGAGCCATAATCAGCGACAGGAGAGCGGCAGTGATTAATGCGGCCTCTGCGGACTGTGCAGCAGAGCTCATGATACCCTCCAGTGTCCCACTTTGATGCCTCCGCTTCGAGATATACAGCCTCGGTATTGCCTTGTAAAAGAGAAGAATTACAACACATGCTTTCATGTTGTTAGTGGTTTGAGATGTAGCCATGCAGTTATACAATCTTCCTCATCTTCAGTGCTTATGTTGTACTCTTTGTGTACCAGATGTATGGCCTGTTCCTGGTGCTTTGTCCTGATCTGTTGCAGCGTTGCTCTAATAACACTGCGTTGCTCTTTTCAGACAGTTCGGTCGGATACAATATTTTACGCATAGAACATTTTACTTTAGAAGACATGTATGCAAGGGAATGCTGGCATGTTCGAGGTAAGAGATGATGCGGGTTATGAAGCAGGCAGACTTGGGGTATAAAATGGCAACTGTGTGTGGAGGATTTGCATGTCAGTTTGATGAAAATAGGTCATGATGCAGGCCACGCTGCATTTAGTATGCTGCCCATGTGTCTATTGACTTCCCGAGACCACACATAGCCTTGGATGAACCCTATTCTCCTCTCTCCCTGTCTGTCTGTCTCCCCCCCTCTCTTACGCACTGTGTAATTCAACATTTCATCTTCTGAAACTGTCTTTTTTAATCTAAGCTTTTGCATGATAGCTTTGATACAAGACACTGCATGACTCTCTCTCTCTCTCTCTCTCTCTCTCTCTCTCTCTCTCTCTCTCTCTCTCTCTCTCTCTCATTTTTAACTGGTCGTACCGTTGCCAGTATTGATTTGTTGCTTTCCCCTAAATTTCGGCGGCATCAGATCTGGGATTTCATTAAGGATCTTTATTCTCTTTGATGATCTGCCACTAGATTAGTGTATTTTTGTAGCTGCATCAATGTGCGTGATAAGTCCTGCATGCTAACAGTGTGGTAATAGGCCTAGTAATGAAAATGAAAGACTGAATAGTTTATCCATCAAGAACTTCTTCAGAATATTTATCAAGAAAAATGAGTCATAAAATAAAATAAGATGGCTAGACGGAATTAAAAATAAGATTCTTTAGCAGACCTAAAAGCAACTGCATTACATGTGTATGAACTAGAGGCTAGGGCTGATTTCTTTCTGTCCCAGACTGTGGAATCCTGCAGCCTGTTACTGTTTGGAGTGAAACACCTCTTTGATTTTGTGTTGAAAATTAGCACTGGGGCTGATTTAGTCCCAGAGAAGGTGCAATACAATAGTGGAGCCAATAAACGTGAAGGTGGATTACTTTTTTTCCCCCTTTAAAATGCCTTTGGAGCACATACTAAACATAAGTACACATCATCCACTCAAAGTCCAAATTACACAAAGGGACAAATGAAACAGCGGTAAGTTATGTGTCCTTGGTTTAAATAAAAGAGCTGGCTAATAGCAAGTGCTGTATTTTTTCTGTTTACCGTTCTTCCTGCTTTGTAGAGACACGGCATGATTAAGGACTTGAAATGCTTGACAAAAAAAAAAAAAAAATGGTGCTGCCTCTTATTCAAAGAACGCTTTTTCCTGTGCGTATGTGTGCAACTGAATACAAATACATTATTCAGAATGAACAAATAAACAGATACAATACAGAATAGGAGGCACATTATTCTTTTTTTTGTAATCAAGGCTTTCTGGAAAGTTCCCCAGGCATCTGCTTGAGGCTAGAGGTGTGCATTGGGCCTAGGATGGCACAGGACACTGCAGAAAAATCACCTGAATAGATGTATTTTACTTTCCTGTGAGTGAGCATCAGATATGAAGTGTGTCAAAAAATACCCTACATGTGTGGCACTGCATGATGCATACAAATTATTCCTTAAACTTTCATTACTAACTGCCTGGTCAGGGTCACGGGGGTCTAAATTAGACTATTCCTGCTCCATCTTGAGTTGAGACTAATTATGGACTTGAGTGATGTAGCTGATGTGGAGGAACTGCCAGAGCCAGAATTCACACACCATGCTGGCTGTGTTAGTGTTCCTAACTCCAGGCTTCCTAGGATTCCGAGGGCTTAGTGGTATGGTTAATTAAAGAAAATTACAGTTAGTAGTATTGCGGTACATCCCTGGTGTGCATAATAGCTTTAAAGTCTTATATGATGAGACTCAACATGGGATCCTGTCACAGCAACTCTAATGGTTTCATAACAATAATGCCAAGTTAGTGAAGTTAGGGATCACTGAATATAATGATATATACATGCAAAGAAGGTCTATTTTTGAAATAATAATCAACAAATTAGGGACAAAAGTTCTGAAACACTGTGTAGTTTTAGTAATGTGTTTAGGTAGGTAATGAATTTAAACCTGTAGCTTGTGTGTAGGAGAAAGAAGTGGCCCTGAAATTATATTGGCGAATGATAAGTGAAAAAATAATGTGGAAAAAGATGTTGAATGTTGGAGCATGAAGCTTTGGTGAGAGTGAGGTCTGGTCTCAGTGTGAGGTTGAGCTCAGTGTACAGCCCTGTCTGTGCCCAGGATTAGAGTCTGTCTGTCTCTCTGTCTCTCTCTCTCTCTCTCTCTCTCTCTCTGTTAATAATGTGCTCCACCCACCGTGGCTTAGCTGAGTGATGCCTACTGACAGCACCACTTATAAGCATATAGACTTTTGCTGACACACACATTAACACACGCACATACATCTAAAAAGTCAGTTCCTGGTGCTGCACACACACACATGCTCCCTCTTTTCTAAACACACCTTATAGTTATAGTTTTATTTTCAAATGCATGCTGTCCATCCTGTATACAAGTCAGTTGTAGTGCTATCAGAAAGCCATGTGCAAGAGTGTGAGTAAACATGGCTCTTTCTCAACACTCAGTGCATATTCTAATTGCAACACTGACATACACATTGGAAGCAGAAATATGCCTCCATCTCTCTCTCTCTCTCTCTCTCTCTCTCTCTCTCTCTCATGCATGTACACACACATACGTATATTTCCATCAACTCCCAGGAAGCAAACCCCTCCTCACTGGTGTCTGAGCTGTATGTACGAAGCTCAGCTGACATTAGAAATAAGGTTGATGTGAGAGAGATTCACTCACTCAGGCTGTCAGCTGCTGCTGCTGTTCCTCCAAATCTTCATATTTCCCTACAGCACAGACAATAAACCCTGACGCATAGCTGCCTCGCTCTTCACTCTCTGGGCTAGCGGATGTTTGCCTTTCTCTCTAGGTGATGATGACGATGTGGTTCTGCTCTCTGTGTGTAAAAAAGTTCTTCTCAAATAGTCACTAGATTCAGTGTATACATTGACAAACTCTTCTTCTCAGACTGGCTTCAAATTTTGTTTGAAAAGATTGAAGAGTGAAAGAAAATGTTCCAATAGGGATTATTAATTGCCTGATGTTTTTTTTTTTTTTTTTTTTTTTTTCATTCATCTTTAGTAACTGCTTTATCCCAGGCAGGTTCTTGATGGATCATCCAACTCCTAGGGGCAGTTTAGAGTGAATTTAAGTACTGGCATGGCATGTCTTTAGGAGATTAAGGGAAAATTCGAGATCCTGGAAGAAACCCACATGGGTACAGGAAGAACATAGAGAGAGAGAGAGAGAGAGAGAGAGAGAGAGAGGGGGGGGGGGGGGGGGGGGGGGGGGGGAGGGGGGGGGGAGAGGGGGAGAGAGGGTGAGAGAGAGACGCCATGCAGACAGAAACCCGAGTTAAGGCTCGAACCGGGGGGCCTTGTAGCTGTGAGGTGGCTGGTTGATTCATGGAAAAGAAATTTTGATCTAAACGGTGAACTAAAAATGTTTTAAAAATAGCTGTCTTTTTCATTCATTCATTGTCTACCGCTTATCCGATCTACTCTCAGGTCACGGGGAGCCTGTGCCTATCTCAGGCGTCATTGGGCATCAAGGCAGGATACACCCTGGATGGAGTGCCAACCCATCGCAGGGCACACACACTCTCTCATTCACTCACACACACACTACAGACAATTGAGAGATGCCAATCAACCTACAATGCATGTCTTTGGACCAGGGGAGGAAACCAGAGTACCCAGAGGAAACCCCCAAGGCACGGGGAACGCACGCACACACGCACGCACGCACGCAGGAATCAAACTCCCAACCCTGGAGGTGTGAGGCAAACGTGCTAACCACTAAGCCACCGTGCCCCTAGCTGTCTTTTTGTAAAAATAATCTCATGACTTGCACCTTTTACATCTGCAGTCAGGAGGATCTTTAAGTTTTAGGTTTGATCTGTTTCCATGTGATTTGTTAAATTTACATTTATACTATTGAACATATACTTCTGAAAACAACAGGCTTTCCTGAACTGAAATCTGTTTCTCTTTAGATGAATCTTAACCACAAGTAAAGTTATAACATTTCAAAGGCTATGAATAAAGATCACATTCAAAGCCTCTATTCCGACTGCGGCACACGAGCATCACAGCCATCTTGACAGCCGGTATCTGATTACAAACTGAATTAATTGTGTCTTTTTTCACTGCAGCATAAAAACTTCCAACAACTTGATCAAAGCGTGACACTCTGTGTGAAGGAATCACATTAATCTAGTACAGTTTTAGACATCTTTAGGCAGACCAACTGCATTCATCACGACGGGTGTAGAATTCAGCCACGTTGACATCCGACAAGTTTCCTAAGACCACAACACATTTTAAGTACTGAACAGAATATTAATGTTAGGAGACCATGGAGTGTATTCACAGTGTGGGACTGCAGTGTTTATATGCAAGATTTTCTAGATAAACAACTTAGTCTCAGGAGAAATTTGTACAAATACTGACAAAGGCAGGAAATGTGGTTGGAATTCATTTGCTTGCACACATGGAGTGGAAAGAAAAGGTATAAAGGATGTACCTGTGTCCTAAATCTAACCTTAAACATTTTTACAAGTTTTCAAATTGTTGCAAATATAAAAGAGTGAGACTATACTGAGACAATAAGGACTGTCACGTCTTATGTCTGCAGTGTGCGTGTAGGAGTGTGTGTGTTTGCATATCTATAGAGTGTTACTATGGTGAGGGAGGAGCGCTTGCTTGGATTTGTGAGGATTAGTTTGTAGTTTTTTCTTGTTTTAATGAAGTTCTCTAAAAGTTCTCTCAAAGACTTCACGTTCTACTGAACTTCACCCCCCCCACATCTAAATGGCCCCTCCCCAGACTGACACACACACACACACACACACACACTCACAAATACACACACACACACGACCTAAACACACATTCCAGCATCTTCATTAGCAATTCATGAGCAGTGTCTCATTAGACACTAAGTTTTAGCATGGGCCTCTGAAGTGGATGGCTGGAGCAGTTATTAATATTTCATATGTCTCCCATCGAGGAGCTAAAAAACGGAGTCGCCTCTCTCGTGCTACAAAGTCACTCAGGCTCTCCTTTTTCTCCTCTTTCTCTCGTTTCTTCCCTCCGCTTCCTTTTTGTTCAATTTCACGTTCTCTCTTCTCCATTCTGTCTGCCGTGCTGACCTTAACTCAAACTGACTTAATTGGGCTGTCTTTGTTCCAGAAATGGCGAGCCGTCCTTCTCTTTTTCCGCTAAATGTAGACCGGAGGACAGGATAGAGAGAGGAATGAAGAAATAAGTGAAGGAAATAAATGAAGATGATGAGGGAAAGAGTGAGAGGGAAAGACAGAAAAACAGACAGTGCAATGTAGCGCTGTAGGACGAGGGCCAGTAAAAAAAAAAAGACCCCAAATAATCCTTCAAACATTAACACTGTAAAAGGATATATATATATATATATATGTGTGTGTGTGTGTGTGTGTGTGTGTGTGTGTGTGCGTGTGTGTGTGTGTGTGTGTTTGGTATGTCTGGAGTGATTGAGACAAGCAGACAGAGCATTCTGCCCCTGAAACACACTCATGCATGAATAAGTCAATAAAAGCAGTGTCTGAGTGTATTTGTATATATAAGTTCACGAGGGTGTGTGTGTGTGTGTGTGTGTGTGTGTGTGTGTGTGTGTGTGTCTGAATGAGAGCAGATGAACAGGACCGACTGTGCCACTCTTCCCTGAGTCTATGAGAAGCAGAATGAGAAACAGACACACTGGGGGAGAGCGGCGCATCCTCTAAACGACCACAATGAATATGGCGTAAGCACATAGCGAAATGTGTGTTTGTGTGTGTGTGTGTGTGTTTGTGTGTATAATGGGGAGGGAAACATTTAGACGGTCCATTGTCTCATTCTTATCCCCTCAAGCCTAATTTATCAGCTAAGACAGATTTGTGCGGTATGTGTGTCAGAAGAATTGAGGCAGTGAAGAATGCCACAGAGGAAGAGTAGCAGCACAGGATGGAACCAATTCAGAGCTGAAGACTGCAAAAAATAATCATAAAAAAAACTTCAGACATTCAGCCTTCTCTCTCTCTCTCTCTCTCTCTCTCTCTCTGTTTTTCCCCATCTCTCCTCTTTTGACTCCTCACTACAGGCCCTCATCATGCCCCTGATCGATACCATCTCTTCCTCATTTTCCATCTCTTTCCTTGAGTTTCCTCTTTTTTTCTCTCTCCCCTTTCAGTGCATCATTACTACAGAGCGGCCATGGTGTTGGTTTGTGATGCGCCTCATTGCACCTTCTCATGCTAAAATATCATTGTAATTCCTCTTAGAGGAATCGCACAAGCTATAATGTATGCACAGCGTCATACATAATGTCACTTCCTGCTTGTCGGAGAATTTCTCTGGTTTGTCTACGGGAAACTAAACTACACACCCTTTGTGTAGTTTCAACTGTTTTGTAATCCCTAGAATGTCTAAACACTTCTTTGTTGCTTGTGTAAGTGGTGACTAGTTGTGTTTATCCAGCGTTACTAAGCTGTGGTGCAAAATTTTTCTTCTTTCTAAACATCCAAATTTTCCCCTGCTTTAGTGTTTTGACTTTTTAATACAAAAATAGCGGGTAGCATTGACAACTCATAGCTCCAGGGTCCCTGGTTCAAATGCTGCCTTCAAATCCTGTCAGTAATATCGTAATTACTGTACGTAGTGAACAGCATCACAGCTGGGGACGTGTCTGTAACAAAAAGTCATGGAGGCCTAAACAGATGGTAAGATTTTAGCGATCATTTGCATGCTAACTGTTCAGTTCTTCGCTTTCTTTCTTAATCAACTTCTTGTGACTTTTGACTACATAAAAAAAACCCATCATAATCACCACCATCGGACTCATGCGTATGAACCTCTGATGACATTAAGACAGGCGTTTAAGTCACTGTGTGTGGAATTTTTCATGCACTCCCTGTGCTTTGCCTGTGGTCTCTGGTTTCCTTCCACCTCCCTAAAGCACTGGTGGACTGTTCATTCTAAATTGGTCCTAGTGTCGCTACCTCATGCACGGTGTTTCTCGGATAGTCAGCAGAAAGCGCTTCTGTACGTGGGAGTTACCTGGAATTCAGCTAATCAGTCCTGGAATGTGCTTTCAATGTGTCTCTCTGCTTCAAGATTGCTCCAAAGTACCAAAAGAGAGTCCATCAACTAGTATTGCAACTTGGGTTTATTTAGGTCTAACAATCTGTATCACAAACCAGTAATATATTATAGCAATGGCTATGTAAATGTAAATCATATTGTATACAACATCATTATACAACATATTATTTATTTCTCTAAGCTTTGCCGGCTAGTTACTATACTGTAACCATGCTGGTAGATTTTCTTGCAATTTCTTCATGCTGCTTTTCCACTTTTTTCTCCGACATTGTCTAGTCTACATGCAACACAGGAAGTTGATAAGCTATACGCCTAGTAATACTGAACTAATCAGTAATATCCTGGAGCGGCCTGCTAGGAAAATTCCCAGTTTTCCTAATAGACCAATTCCTGTTTCCAAATAGGCAACATATTTGGTCAGTGTTTGCGCCTCCTTGGGTTTTATTCGGAAAGGAGTGACCCTTAGTGTGGCAGGATTTAAGGAGTGTGTTACGTTGTCCGTCTTTTTGTAGGAGATCCCATACTGTCCCTCCGATGGAAAGTATGCTTTTAGTTGTAAGTGGGTTAACGTTTATTTACGGTTTTTGCGTGTGCTTGCAGATCAGCATAAATCATTCAGTGATTAAAAACAACTAGCTAATGTACTTCCAAAATGTTGAATGTCTCTGTATTCTCAGCAGCCTCAAGAATTCACATTTTGAAAATGTCCATGTTACTGTACTGCATTGCTGCATAACTTGCATGCCTGGTTGCAGTTGCAGAGAAGAGAACATTTTACACACAAATTGGACTCTCGAGTCCATTTAACTCTTTTTACCAGTACACTAGCTTTCCATTTAGCAGGCAGAATGGAAACCGACTTATAGGACATTTTCATTTAGCATAAACAAATGAATTATTTTAGTCTGATATAAAATGAGTCAGGACTCTGTTGGCTTTGAGTGTGAGATGTTTTTCCCTCTGTTGGATAACCTTACACAGAATTTTAGTGGTTGAAGATAAACACCTTTAAATATTAGATGCTTATGAGCAAGCACTTGTGGCATCTAAGAAAGCAGACATGAGTTCAAAATCTACTTTGAAGATAGAAACATTTATTCATTCATTGTCTACCGCTTATCCAATCTATTCTCGGGTCATGGGGAGCCTGTGCCTATCGCAGGCGTCATTGGGCATCAAGGCAGGATACACCCTGGACGGAGTGCCAATCCATCGCAGAGCACACACACTCTCTCATTCACTCATGCAATCACACACTATGGACAATTTAGAGATGCCAATCAACCTACAATGCATGTCTTTGGACCGGGGGAGGAAACCGGAGTACCCGGAGGAAACTCCCGAGGCACGGGGAGAACATGCAAACTCCACACACACGGCAGAGGCGGGAATCAAACCCCCAACCCTTGAGGTGTGAGGCAAATGTGCTAGTCACCAAGCCACCGTGCCCCCCCAAGATAGAAACATCTGTGTGAAAAAAAAGTCTTTTCTGGAACTTTTCTATGAGGAAATTTCTCCTAGTAAGCTAGGTAAAAACAGAAATACTTATGAAAAACTATAAATTCTTAAAGCCCCGAGTGTCTATTTTTATAGGCAGCATTAAGCACCACTGTGGAGTGGGACATGACAAAGACATTCAATGCTGAACACGGACACAAGAAAACCAGGCAAAAACAAAGAGGTAAAAGGATTCATTACATATTGATCTTTATTAAACAGCAGAGCGGTAGATATGGGCGTGGTTAAATTACACTGATGTCATGAAGAACGTGATATACAGAACATTCAAGTCAAAAGTCATCAAAAGTTTAATATGTTGTTATGTGCTGCAGATGAGTTGCGTGCAGTCATTTTTCTGAGACTTTTGGTTAGCTAACACACACTAGAGCTGTTTCGAATCTTTTTCATTTCAACAGATTAGCATTCATTTTAACTAGTCAGGGTTAAGGTGATGAAAGCTCCATGAATTTTCAGCAGCCGTTCCCAGCAAGATAAGGGATTTGAAGCTAAAGTCAAAGATAGGTCACTTCCGGGAGCTTCAGGTCCCTCTGCGTCTTCGCTTCGAGCTATTAGTAGTGGTGCCCATTGTGTTCGGTCCCCATCAGCTGAGCACAATTCAGTGCTGTACATCACTTCGTGGGAAAGAAAATGGAGCTCTCAAAGGCATCCTTGCTTATTTGCTGCATCGCCTTAACCCTGACTATTCTTCTTTCACTCCATCAATTTTCACAGCACATTCCCTCTCCTGCTTCCCCCTGTTTTTCTGCCACTCCTCCCCCCAAATCCTACTCTGCTTGCTGCCTTCTTTGTAAACTCTTTCAACATCTCTTACCCCTAACCCCCTTTTACACCCCCGCAAACACACACACACACACACACACACACACACACACACACACACACACACACACACACACACACACACACACTCCTCTTGTTCCTCTGTTCTCCTCTACATCTTCCTTTCTTTCTGTCGCTCCCTTTCTCTGTGTACTACGGTCAGGTCTCGTGGGGAAAGGCGGTTGGCAGAAAGCAGGCTTGCTGCCATAGCAACAGGAACCCTCCCTCTCCCACAGGTCTCCTTAGCAACTGGTAGCTTGGCATTGTTGTAATGAGCGGGCCCTATGTGCCAGGCTAACAGAGCACAAGTGTGTGTGTGTGTGTGTGTTGTGTGTGTGTGTGTGTGTGTATTTGTATGCCGCTTCTTTGTGTGTTACATATGATTATAAAGTGCATGAGCATTGAAGGCATTCTTCTACTATGCGGTTGAAAACATCTCCCAGAATCCAAGGAAAATCCCATAAATATCCGTGCGTACACAATACGCCTTTGTCCTTTCACATGAACTTGGATATCATCTTAAATTACGCCATAAAATGCATTAATCTAGCTGTGTTTTAATTAAGAATTATGTGAGTGTGCTTCCTCATCTGTTTGCTCTTGATTAAAGTGATCAACTCTCTCCATGCCCTCGAACTGAAAGAATCGAAGCGTGACTTAATTAATGATTTACTAATTAATTGTGCATGCTCTGTCTAGGACAGAGAATGACTTTGTGCAAAAATAATAGTGTTACTGTCTTTTCAATCGCTGTTTGGAAGAGAGGAGAGACAATGGGCTTGGGGTTACAGGATCTATCACTGAGCTCATTTATAACTGACTTACTTCACCTGGATGGCTGATACTGATTACAGATTATAGATTATTATTTGGACATTTTCTAATTTGAAGTCAATTCTTAAGTGAAAAAAACAACAACAACAACTGAGTATGAGCTTGCGAATCTCTCTAATGACTTTAAACTTGAAAATCATTAACAAATTACCCTGATAGTTTTGTTAACTAGCTAATTTAGCTAATGGTGGTGATAAACAAAACAGATACTCACATACTAAAATCCCACACGCTCACCTGTGGAAAATGGAAGCTAGTTTGCTAGCAGTTAATTTAGCTAGCCTGCTTCCTGAGCTAGGCATGTATTAATCAAATTGTATTAAACAGATTTGGGATGCTTATGGTGTATGAGAATTTTAGCTGCTGTTGAATAAAGTGCTGAAAAAATGACAATGCAAATTAAGTCGTGAGTCTGAAATTCTTTGTCTTTACCTGCAACATGAGGATGCTAGTTTATCATCAGTAAGATAGCTAGCTACTGTATATAACTTAGTGAAGGTAAAGAAATACTACTCAAAGCAGCTTCCTGGCTACTAAACATGCTAAGCAATTTTTTTTCAACAGGATTATTGTGTAATGGCTTCGAGTGTCATCATCAAGTGTCATCACTAGGAGTAAGTGATCATGAGAGATATATGTAGTGCAGAAGTATAGTTTGAGGCTGTAAGCGTATTAACTGTGGCATCATCGTGAGCCACTCTGTCATGGGAAACCTGGCTGGACTCGTGCTCTGTTGTGCCAGCCAGTGAGATGGGACAGTTTGGCTCATCATGCCATCAAAGGCTATTTTGGTATGCAGTGTGGATTTTCTGATCCCCTGCTCTGCACTCAGATGCTCTTTAATCTGTTCAGGCTATTTTTAAACGCCCTCCTTTCCTCCCCCCCACCCACACACACCACTCTGTCCATCTCTATCCTACCTGTTCACTCAGACTCTCAAGCCTCAAGGGGGAAAGTGTAAGTCTAACTGACATTGGGCAACATTGGCGCTAACATCCAGGGGCCATTTGCACCAGCTGAGGTTTGATTATAAGTCAGGGCGTAATGTCAGTCCTAAACCTTGCATTGTTATGCATAATTGGTTCAAAACAAGCGTGGTGAAAATGTTAAATTAAAGTGATCTTAGATCAAAACCTGGCTGGTGATGGTAAAACACGTCACTCTGTATAATCCGTGTAATTTATTTACATCAAGTTTGTTAAGTTTTAACCATAGATAAAGAAGCATACCCATAAAGGTTGTGCATCACTAAGTGTAGTTAAGGTGTGTTTGTAGTCATGACTCAATCCTCATGGATTTGCATTTTATATGGGAAAGTGCGTGTTTTGTTTTTCTGCTTGTGCAGAAAAAGAAAAAAAACCTCAGCAAAGAAAAATAACTTAGAACCTTAATCTGCATTGAATGACATTTATGATAATATATATATATATATAGTATGTGTACACCAAATTTGTACTTTGCCAATATCTCTAATTGGATGACATTTTGCACTACTAGTGAAGCTAAACTGACGAAATAATAAAACAGCCATAGTCTTATAAGCAAATATAATAATATATATAATAATGTTCCGACACAGTGAGGTATACATATCCAGAATTATATTATCCTGAAATCAATATCTTGCTTTACTTTGTGAATGGTAGCATTATTCACATTGAACTGAAGCACAAAATAGTTTTATTTTCAGTGGACGTTGCACTACCAGGTCAATATAAACTTAATTTTTAAGTTAAAACTATGCCAAAACTACAGTATGTCACTTGGTGCAACCGTTAATCATTTGGTAGCTCAAATACACAAACATACTGACCACTTACGTTTACATTACGATAGAGATACCCCTTCCTTTCTCCCTTACCCGGGGCAGTGACAGATATCTCTGTGATGAACAAAAGAAAGTTGGTTGAGAGTTAGCTGTGTCTTTTGTGTCTCCAAGGTTGTGATAGCAATTTGTGAGCAATTTTCAGCAATTAGCATTTCTGTAATAATAGTTATTACAATAGTAGGTAGTCCAAATACAAAGAGATTTTGCTCACTGCTACAAACTCCTACCATTATATTCATCTAATTTATAGAGGAACAGGAAGCTGATGCTCCAGCGAGTGAGCACAGGCTCACCTATAACTAGACAGAAAAATATCACCTGGTATTTTTCCACATTTCAGCTGCCCAGTTTCCTGGCTTCTGCTGTTGTAGTCCATCTGTCTCAAGCTTTGACATGTTATGTCATACTTTTCTTCTCAATACAGCTATAAAGAGTGATTATTTGAGTTATGTTAGTGTAGCCTTCCTGTCAGCTCTAACCACTCTGCCTATTCTCCTCTGACCTCTTTCATAAACAAGGCATTTTCCCTCTCAGGATGTTTTTCGCACCATTCTATATAAACTCTAGAGACTGTTGCGTCACTACAAAGTCACTACAAATCAGCATTTTCTGAAATACTTAAACCAACTTATCATGCCACAGTCACAGAGATCACATTTTGTGATGTTTTACTGAAACACGTTACCTGTATGTAGAAGATTTATGGCACTGAGCTGCTGCCACATGATTGGCTGATTGAATAACTGCATGAATCAGGTGTACAGATATTCCTACCAAAATGCCCAGTGAGTTTTATTACTTATTTAAAATATTAACCATTGAATGAATTCTTTTCACATCCTATCTCTCAAGACATTGCTCATTAATCCACATAGCTGTGAGTTCATTTCCCCTCAAACAAATGAACGTTGCCCGTGACATCTTCCACAGGAAGTGTATCTTTAGCATTTGCTAATTTCCATCGATTGCCTCCAGACAGGCTTAGCAGACGAGCCCTCTTTCCCACACAGAGCTCTCATTTTAACTCTCGCCGCCTGTAATATATTGCTTTGTCGCTCTGTCTCTCAATCCCCCTCCTTTGCTTTCCCTTCATAATGCACACAGTCAGTGTCTATCTTTTACCACACTTGTGCTTATCCAAAATATGTCTGGCAGAGAGAGACCCATTGACAAGTCTGTACATAATGACTGATGGCTGTGCGAGAAGGATTTATACATAATGGTTGAAGCAAGGTTGCAAACGTTTCAGCCGTGCTAGCTGCTAAGAACACTTCAGCAATCCCTGCTTGAAAAGAATGTTCTCTGCTGTATCAAATGGAGCAATGCACAAAATGTAAAATTGCTTTTAATGCTCCAAGGAGAGTGTTCTGCAAATTAGCACAATGCTTTCCATGAGTGCCATGAGGAATTCAAAAGCTATCTATCCACACGTATTAGCCTGTTCAGAATACACAGAAACATAAATAGAAATCCCTGTTGAACACTGAAATGACCCATGTTGTGCATCTAAACTATATGCAGTCATTTTTGTCCCTTCCTTTCTGTACTAAAGCTGAAGTTTTTAAAGTTGTCCTAGTCTCCCAGCATCCCCCATAACGGCACCTCATGGATATATTTGATTAAGATCATCCATGACTATAATGTAGTTGTCTTTTGCAGTGTGTTGATATTGCAGCAGTCTGGTTTAATGGATAAGATCTCAGGTAACCTCTCAGGTACAGAATCAAATCTACATGGGTTGGTTTACTTTGCTGCAATTTTAGAAAGAAACAACTATTACATTCGAAAGTGCCATCTGCCCTCTTACACATACATGAGCCCTCAGATACTCATGATTGGCTAGTGGTGCCACGATTGACAGTGGAAAGAGACATACTCTCATGTTACCCAGAAAGCATAGCCAAGTTTGCTTACCCGGCTCCTGGCCATGGATGGCTCTGCATTGTCAGGATTCAAACTGTGATCTTCCAAAGATAGGGCAAACGTTTTCCTGTTGTGCCACTCGGTAGCCCTACTCAATTTTAGGCTCTTGGGATTGTTATCATGAATAATTTCTGTTAATCTGAGCCATACATCAAACCAAGACAACATTGAAATAGGTCAGGTTTTCATTTTAAGGTAATCATTAAACTATGGTCCTTTTTGGCTTGAAGGTTAAGGGTGTAGAATGTTTGTAATTGTTGCCAGACAATTTATAATGTTCTGTTTGAAAGCCACAGGCGTTTATAGTGCATAAGATCCACATTTGAAAGATCTGTTTTGAATTTTTCAGTAATATTTCTGGCCTGAACATTTGGAACATCATCACTCTTAGCTTACTGCCCTTCTGGCCAACATATGATCCTTCCAATCCCTGATGCTTTACAGCAACTCCTGGGTTGACACCCAGGTGACAAGCAGCCAGATTTGAACAGGATTATCGCCAGACTTTCTGGGATTACCCTGAGTGGAGGTGTGATTGCTAGATTGCTGTGTGTGTCTGTGTGTGTATGTTTCTAAGACTGTGTATGGGTGTGGATTCCTGTGGATAAATTGATGAACGTGTGTGTGAGTGTGTACACAAGTACATATGAGTGTAATGGGAAGGGCTAGACAGTCTGCTGACTCATATTGAACCGACAAGGTGTCTGGGTCAAATATGGAGCCACAGGCTTGCTGTTTGCAGAAGGTTACCACAAGCCATACTGTGGTTGAGCAAAGCAGACTTAAAAGCCATACTGTGGTTGAGCAAAGCAGGATCTCTGTTCTTTAGCATTAGAGGGAGAGATCAGGGTCATGCTATGTGATTGTTTCTAGCCCTTCAGGTGACTGGAATATGACTCAAGGTTTTGAACAACATGAACGAAGAGTCAATTCAAAGCACCCTGAGCTTTTGGTAGCTTGATGCTGATGTGTGTTGGGAGCTACAGATGGCTAGTGGTAGTCACCAAGCAAGCCATGCAGGTTATACTTGACTTGCTGATCACCGGTCCTCGGAGACAGCTCCTGTGGCATTGTGACTGAATGATTGATGTTCCCTTGTGAGTTGGTGTGAGTCACCTGACAGTCACAGATGAAACCTAGAACATCAAACTGCATTGCTTCTTTTTTGTCCTAATCCACCTCTTTCAATTCATACTTTTATTCCTAACCCACCTCATACGCTTCCCGCCTTTCTCCCCAGCATTTAACGCTGTAGTCATGGTTACCCCTTTGCAGCTAACGTCAGCCGTGGCATAGCTGTCAGAGGGCTGCTTTCTGATCGCCTGACATGGGGCATTTTTCGAAGCTGTCACACCGTTTGGCTTTGATTAAGTCAGCCCCTTGCCTGCCGTGGCTGCACAACATTGGACTATTACACCAGCATGGGGGCTCATGTCATTTGGCTGAGCTGCTGGTTGAGAATAGGAGCACCTTGGAGGGGGGCCAGAGAACATAAATACCCCTCACTTATCCAATTTCTCACTGCTTTGAAAAGGAACAGAGTCAAAGTGGCACGGTTTTTCGCCTGATAGCGTGGGCTGGAGAATCAACCCTTCAGAAATCCCAGGAGAGAGACGGAGAGAGAGACTAAAAGAGAGAGAGAGGCAGGGGGTTTTTGAGATCAGCCAACTCTGGAGCTCATCTCCAGCTCAGCTCTCTGTCGCACCATGATAATTGGCTCACCTGGGTTCCCAATATACATTCACTAATATGAGCCGTAATAGCTCTCAGAATCACTATGGAAAAACAAGACGCCTCTTTTTACAAAGAAAAGAGGCGAGAGATAGATTATATGTGATCTGATAGAGGTACTTGATGAAGGTTTATTCAGTGAATATAAGTGATGCATGCCAGCGTGTGTCGTGTTTTTCTTTCTGTCTGATGGTTTTGTTTTCCTGTTTGAGTACAGGTGAAGGACAAGTATGTGACTAATTTAGGGGGTGTGAAAAGTATGGTTATGTGATAAACAGATGGAGGATATGGAGAAAAGGGATGAATAAGTGTGAATGTGAGATGATGGTGTGAACCAGTAAATACTGTAACAGAGTTCTTGATGCTAAGGATGATATTTGCTAAACTAAAATCTGCTCAGAACAAAGGATGACTTCCAAACTTGCGTTTACCTTTTGTAAAAATTAACATTTCTAAATGGGTCTGTGTGCAGGATTAATTCTTGTTAGATTAGATGTGTTGATTAGCAATATTACACACATTGCCAAACCCAGGCTAGGACTGTAACTATATGAATGTGTACACAATATAAATACGCAATATGGTACACAAACGGTTAATGTTTAATATCACACATTTAAGATTTATTCACTGTGCTGTTGGTCATTAACTGTATAATGAAGAGTCCTGTGTAGGATCTTAGGCTTATCCCTGTAAGTCTGGGCAGAAGGCAGGACTGAACCCCAGTTTATCGCACATGCTAGTTATGGGAGGTGGGAGGAAACCGAAGAACCCAAAGGAAACCCACACAGATGGAAGAACATGCAGAGAGAGTACCCCGAAGCCGTAATTCAGGAATGATATGCTGCTGTGTCGCGTAGGGATATATTACCAAACATTTGAAATGTAAGCATATTGTATACAAACACAACTTCTTATGCTTCTGTTTTATGATTCTGCTTTCATTTCTAGCATGCATTATTCAGTGAATAAAAGGCTAATTATTTACTAATGTACTTTAGGATAGATTTTTAGTTTTAAATAATTATCATTAACATGGTGTACTTATAGTTTTATTACTGCTATTAAACATTTCATGGCTTCTCTTGTTTAGTTCACTCATTAGCAATACAGCTATTTTTTTTAAACCCCAAATATTACCACTTATACTATATATGTCATAATCTTGTGGTTTCCTTGAAGTGTAGGCTGAACTATTATCTTCGACTTAGTCTTACAATAGATAATAATAATGCAGAAGTCCTGACAGGCAGCTATAAGTGACATGTTTTGATTTGTGATATAGAGACAGGTAGCAAGGAAACAGGAAAATATAATTTGTGTACACGTGTGAGTCAGACAGAGGGTGTAATAGAGATGGAGATTAGTTGAGTGATACTGTACAATGATACAATGAATACAAGGATACTGCAGCAAGACAAGAGGAGGTGCTTTCACATATAAAATCCGTAAAATTGATGGCTTAACTTTTCCGGCGAAGGAAGCGGTTTCTGTTTTCTTTTTTACACCAGCAACACAAATGTGTTATTGCCATTCACAAAACAACATCAATACAGCTATCTCTGCTGTTGTTATTTCCAGGAAAATTGTGTTAGGCTTCTTTTTGTCATAGTTACTGTCCATCTAAGCCTATTATTGTGCTAAATAGTTTGGCAAAACAGCATAGCAGAGGCATTATTTTGTACAACTACAGAGCTCTATGGAAAATACTACGCTGCATTATCTAGAGAATGATTAACATTCTAGCATAGATATACTATTTTGTTATGCTATATATTATGGTGGTATGCTGTTGTGAACATCTTCAGACAAAAGGCAATGTCACTCAGCCAGGAATACATGTCACTTAACTACTGGCAGCATATGATATAGCGTAACTTGTAATATGCGCATGCATTATTGCATCAGGTGTTTGAAAAATGTAATACATTTCTCAGAGTCTGTGCATTTATCAGAACTAGACATGTTTATCAGCGTGAAAAAAAAGTCTTATTCTCTACCGTTACTCTTCATATCTACACATAACTCAATATTACTACTCTACCAAGTTCTAATACACTGGTCATTTACTGTACAACATATGGGAGACATGTCCCCTGTACAATCCTGACAATTAGTTGTGTACATTGTGTAGCTCTTGACGAACAACAAGCAGCCTGTCTTTACGTTGTCCTAAAAGGAACTTCTAGTTGATCACTCTCAAATTTTAATTACTCAATTCTCAAAAAATAAAAAGAATTCCCAATTATTCAGTTGCAAGAAACAAACCCATGTTTACTTCATCTGTTCCTGTGATCTAAATATGGTTTATCTTGGCATTGGAAACAGCCCCCTCCCCTCTTTTTCTGTTCTCTTTGTTCTGGTGTTCTTCCAGCACAGTAAGCATGCCAGAATCACACCTCTCTCCCTCTCGCCTCTCTCGCTGGCTCCCTGTCATATTTGGAGGCCTGCAATCGATAGGGGCGTCTGCGATCATGTTGCCACGTGTGATTCATTTGGGTAACCTTGGCGACGGTTTGATGTGCTTGCTGTGGCGTGTGTGTGTGTGTACATGCATGCGTGTGTGCATGACTCGGTTGGCAGTGGTGTGAGTCAGAGAGAGTATTTGCTGCGTGGAGGAGCTGCTATATCGATCTGCTTCTCAGTGCTTGCCACGCTTTACTAGAACAGCCATTTGATCTGAATGATTAGGATGATTAGGAATGATTAGCTGCTGCTAAAATATAATTTTTTTTGATGAAGTTTTTGTATCAATAGAAGTTGATGCATATTGGTCAAATGTGTGCATTTTACCTGAGAATGCGTTTATAATACATCTAGAATAACCACTAACATATTCAGTTTTTAATGCATTTGCCCCTGAAGTATTATTGAACAACCACAATTTCCAGTACCAATTTCATAGCACTGTTAAATAAAGATATTTCTAATTTTAGATTTCTGTGATATAAAATGTAAAAGACAGAATAATAGATTCCAGTTAAAGTCATCTTTCATTGTATTTTTGCAGACAAGATGTGATTTTGCAATATGTGTAGTATTAAATGTTAAACAATCTGTTTTTGTCTTTCTTCCCACCCCATTACCCATGACTGTTTCTGCAGAACTCCATTCGCCACAACCTGTCCCTGCATACCCGCTTCATTCGTGTGCAGAATGAGGGAACGGGCAAGAGTTCATGGTGGATGCTGAACCCAGAAGGTGGAAAGATGGGAAAGGGCCCTCGTCGACGGGCTGCCTCCATGGACAATGGCACAAAATACCTAAAATCCAGAGGCCGGATAAGCCGAAAGAGGGCCATGGGCCGAGGACTTGGCGCTGGACCTGGGATCCAAGGGTCCCCAGAGCATGGTAGCCCAGCTGGAAAGGGTGGCATGGGAGTAGGGAGTGAGGAGTTTGATGCCTGGGCAGACCTACATTCCAGAACAAGTTCCTCTGCATCCACATTGAGTGGCTGCCTATCACCAATCGTGGCCGAAGCAGAGCCAGATGAACCAGAGGAGGGTGGGCTGTCCTGTTCAGCCTCCCCTCGCCTCTATCCGAGCCCCACTAGTACCAGATCACCGGCTTTAGGCACAGGGGGCCACTGTCCTTCAGTAGAGCTCCCTCAATTGGCTGACCTTACTGGAGCCATCAGCTTGGATGAAGACTTCTCTCAACCACAGCAACTCAAGTGCAATGGCTACCATTATGGCCCAGGCCCCAAGGGGGAAACATCATACTGTGGTACTGTCTATGGTCAGCCTTCCATGAGTATGCTGAGGCACCATGCTCCTATGCAGACTATCCAGGAAAACAAGCCAACCAGCTTCCAGCGCCCCCTTAGGGCTTACTCAGAGAACAATGCTCTGGAGAGCCTATTAGCTGGTGGACCACAGTACTGTGGGAAGGACATGGTTGTTGGGCAAGGTCAAGCTGCCCATTCACTAATGTCACAGTCTAATGGCATTGTGCACTCTCATGGCCATGATCAGAGCTGTAGTCACAATCACAGCCAGAATCCCAATCCCAATCAAAACCTTCACAATGATCATGGAGCAAACCATAAGCAGAACTCAAGCCTTCATCACAACCAAAATCCCAACAAGCATCATCCAGATCTAGACTACAACCATGGATCCAAACATCACCCTGCTCATGACTATGGCCAACCTCACAAGCAAAACCATAAGCTTAATCCCAGCTCTAATTCAAACCATATGCACAGCCATATGCAGCACAGCAACTCAAGGCAGTCAACACTCTCTCCCAGAGTCAACAATGATATGTTGCAACCCTACAACCACAAATCCTCCAATCCGTATGGCCCTCGTGCCCACCTTCCCTCTACCTCCCTACCCCCTAACCCAGCCGGCTTCATGGATGTGCCCCAGGACCCCTCCTTTATGGCGTCTGCACCCCAAACCCGCCATCAACCTTACCCCGGTGCTCAACACCAGGGCCTGACAGAACCCTGGCATGGATACTACCACTACCACCACCAGTCAGCCCAGAATGGCAGTCACCAACCTGGTCACCACCAGCCACCTCAGAACCGACTGCAGCAGTCAGAGATGGAGATAGAAGTCCATCAGAGCAGTCTGGATGGTGATGTGGAGTCTGTTCTTCTCAACGATTTCATGGACTCAGAGGGAATGGACTATAACTATGACGTATCACTTTCACAGGGTGTTGGAATGGGAATAGGCTTGGGAATCGGGATGGGGATGTTCACAGGGCCTCCGCAGTCACATAACAGCCAGAGTTGGGTTCCTGGGTAACACAAACACTGATTGGAAAACTTTAACCGTAGGGTCCTGTGGGAGGTGGGGTGGGGTCTGATCAGGTCAGAACTGATTTGACTGTGATTTATTTTTGCTCAGAGAGCCAAAAGTACAAGAAGGCATTTTAAGGACATATAGTTGCTGGTGTCGGTGCAGTCATTTTGAACGTAGAGTTCTCCATAAATATTCTTCCTCTTTCTTCTCTCCTTCTCTCTGTGGATTAATATAATGGCATTCTTCAACCAAGTTTTGTCCTATCTTTGTCCCTCAGTTTACGCTTTAATATCCATAACATCTTTCTGGTCAAAAGCTCTCAAGCACTTTACATCTATCTCCCTAAATTCAGAGGCAGTAACAGCCACTCTGAAGCCAGGGGAATCATATTGTTTGCTGGTTCGCTGGGTTTTATGTATCCAAATGATTCTGTTATCCTTGCAGAATGAAAAAAATTGTGGTGTTTTTTTTTTGTTTGTTTTTTTTAAATAAAAAACTTGATTAGAGGATGGAGAAATAAATATCTGTACTGTCAGGCAGTGTTGTGTACATGTTGGTCAGGGTTGTGTGTGTGAGTGTGTCCTCATCCCATGCAGGTTTCCATATGCTAGGACAGCCATCCATCAGCTCCACTTTATTGATATTCAGCACATCGTTTTTATTCTCCAAAGTAATGCAGCAGCTATGCATCACTACTCCAAATCGAATGTGGCACTCAGAGTGTCTTTTTTTTTTTCAGGCAAACCAGCTTAATGTGTTTTGGCTAGAGTGATGATTGAAGTCACTCTACAGCAAATGGTGGGGAAGAAGAGAACGAGAGGTAGAGAGGGAGAGGGAGGTAGCCATAGACATAGACATGGAGAGAGAGAGAGAGAGAGAGAGAGAGAGAGAGAGAGAGAGAGGAGACATGCAAATAATACCCTGTTCCTCTTTCTCTCCGTCTGTGGATTTATGTAGCTTTCCCTGTAATGAGATAAGGAACGATCCGAGGCTACCACACTTCCTGAGCGAGGCTCTTTCCAGTGCACCTCTGGCCAACTGTGCTGTGGCAGCCTCCCATGATCTGAAGCACTTTGAGCTTCAACTTTACTGCCCCTTTTGTTTACATTAGCATACTGCATTATCATGATCCTATGTGTTACTTTAGGTAATCAATGCTGATATATCAATCATGAAGCCTCATTAACCCTCATTAACTCTGCACTATCAATCCTAATTCAATACTGTGCAGGAATTTACAGAAAGTAACCTTAAATGACATTCTGTTGCATCAGCTTAATAAAGTAATTGGTTATAGTGTGGTGATAACATTGCCAAAAGACAAAACCATAAATCTAGACTCAGACAGAACTAACTTCTGAGAAAAGCTATATTACACTGCCTTCAGAATAAACACTAGTGAACTGCATGCTAATTAGCACAATCAGAAAATGGGTGCTATCTCCCTTTCACAGACGAACTCCTGTCATATCCTCTTCATCCACTGATTACACTTAGGGGAGATAGAAGTAATTAAGTGCTTACCAAGAATGATGATTTGTGTGTATTTTTGATTTTGAAAAGCTTTCAATTTCGTCATCATGCTACCACCTGAGGTATGTCACCTTGCACCCCTCCATTCAGACGTCTCATTACTAATGGCCACATCTCTGACATATCTTTCTTTTTGTCTTTTAATATAGATGTTATGTAATTTTGTGGCTTTTTTTGTAGGGGAACAAATGGTGTTTTGTCAAAAAAATGTTTTCAATATGTTCCCCAGTGAGTGGGGGAATCTGTTAGGACAGATTTCTCATGATGCTCGATCTCAGCACCTCCTCATCAGGTATAAGTCTCTAGAAAAGTAGAGCAAGAGAGATAAAGGGAGAGAGAAGGATAGAAAAAAGAGGAATGAGTGGAGGAGACTGATCGATAGGCTGACAGAGAAAGACGGATTGGAGAATGAATGAGTTGAAAAGGAGAGCAATAGGTTGCTAGAAGGAAAAAATGAGCTCGGAGAGAGACAGAGAGATATATAGATAGAGAGAGGGAGAGAGACAGAGAGCGAGAGAGCAGACAGTGTGAGTGTGTGTTTCCATCAGAGTACCTTCCCTCAGCAAAGCTGTTTGAATCAGGCCAAATGTCAAGTGCCTCTCTGCAGCTTTTCTTGCACACACTCTGATCAGATAGCCAGCCTTCTCCCTCTCTGTTTCTCTCTCTATCTCTCTCTCTCTCTCTCTCTCTCTCTCTCTCTCTCTCACTTCACCACTGAGGACAATAAAGCCTGTCTTCATCTGCCATCTTTTTTTCCCCTCTGCCTTTCTTTATGTTCTTGGTGACCGGCGCTCTATCATTCCTCCAACTGTGTTTTGGTCCCTGACCCCATGTCTGCTTCTGTGTAAAGCTTCTTGTGTGTGTGTAGCACAGTGGTGTATCTGAAATGACTATGGAAATCCATTGAGGTTGTGCCCTGGTATCCACTATGCCTGGCTAACAACAATATGATTATACAGTTTATATTTATTGGGTAAAAAAGATGGGTCTGTGGGTGAATCTGCAGACCCCTGAATCTCCTGTCATCTTTATTATCGAATCATGATGTTATTACATTTTGACTTATGTTTCCTCCTGTACAAAATCTGTATGGAGAAAAATTGTATAATAATTTTTGACAAACAAATCTTGGTTTTATTTCTTTTTTAAAATGATGTATCTGCTCATCTGGTGATTGTAAAATAAAAACAAAAGACCGAATACTCGCTCTATGCTATTGTATGTGTGTGTATGTATGTGGGTATAGATATAATGTAATGTCTTGGTCAGGGTCATGGTGCAGCCAACACAATGCTGGAAGCGGTGCAGCGGTGCAGGGCACTACACATACACATACACACACACTTACACCTAGGGGCAATTTAGAGTAGCCAATTCATCTACTGACATGTAGAGAACCCAGAGGAAGCCCACACACACAGAGAACATATTAAACTCCAGACCTGAGTGTAGGATCGAATCAAGGACCCTGGAGCATGTAGAGTATATCCGTTTATATATGTATCGAACCCATGTTGCACATTCTGTGTGAGTGTGTGTAGTGTGTGTCTCTGATAAGGCTCGTTAATGCCCCAGATGCTGTGCCATACCCTTTTGTCATTCTCCCTGGTTGCTTTCTCCCCTCCAGGACGGGTTGCTCTCTCACACCTCCATACTGTTACACGCTCTCTCACACACACACCCCCAAACCCCCACCCCCACCCCCACCCCCACACACACACACACACACACACACACACACACACACACACACACACACACACACACACACACACCCCCACACAAAAAAGCACACACACACACACACACGCACACACACACACACGCACACACACACACACGGCTGCTCCCTTAATCGACTCTGCTCTTCCCAGACGCTGACCTGGTACCATAGACACTTCGGCAAGAGTGAGAGACAAATTAGAGAGAGAAACACCAGATGCCATCTGCCCATCTTTGCAACTCTTGCTTCCATTGCACCTGGGAAAAAGATGCAACTGGCACCCGACTGAAATGATCTATAGCTTCCTTAAACCTGCTTTTGAAATCCGTTCAAACAAGGTCAGCATGTGATAGCTCGAACGACGGCTTAGGAAAGGAAATCAGATCTCTGATTAGCTCCGTTAATGCCTTCAAATTGTACACTTGATTTCCATTACAGAGAAAGAATAATGCCAAGCTGGCATTTCCACCAGAACTCATATCATCGAACACACCAGTTAGAAGTAGACAATGGAAGTTTTTGGAACGACATACTACTTGTATTTGGAGAACAGGATTTGTCTAAATGGCATGTGCCGGCGAGCCAAGCTCCCCCCCACCCTAGTCATGCAAATCATCACAGCCCGATTTATTTCAGCGTTTGATGGATTTATTCTGGCAGAGGAGGTGACAGCGTGCTGACAGAGTCCCTCCCCCTCCCCACTCATCTTTTCCCCCCCTTTGCTATATCTACTCCATAATATATTTTATTCACAAATTCTTTCTGAGCTTTTAAAGCAGTTTCATTGTGTAGCAAGAAAAATGCGTTATTAACTCTCGTATGTATCATTACTTTACTTACACGTAATTTCTGAGAACACAGACGTGAGGATGGAAGCATGAATGAATGTATCTGCATGTTGAGAATTAGTTTAAAAGCAGAATGAAACTATTTCATTGTACACCATGAAAAATCCATTAGCAAGCTGCTATACAAGCAGTATTTACTTTGACAGAAAATGTGCTTGAGTTTCTCCTACTAGAGTGCTTCCATCAGGTTTCCATCACTTAGATTTCTCCATCAGGTATAAAGTAGAATTAGAAAGGAAACAAACAGAAAAAAATCCATAAAATCTTGAAATATAGTGAAATGTAATATATCTATACATTCTTGAAAGTGATTTTTGGATCCTTTAAACACCAATGAGCCAAAATACAGTATCATACACAGTCTTTTTGTGCCAAAAATCATTCATTCTCTCTTTGTGTTAAAAAAAAAACAACCCCCGGTGCACATTAGCTTATTTATATTGTCCGACTAATGATGATCAAGTCAGAGCCTTGTCGCACCTTGACCTCTAAACCCCCGTCTTCACGCTCTCTATAGGAACAGGAGCTCTGAAGCAGCACTACCTGTATATAAGATCAGATAAGATAAGATGTGTATGATGATGCTGATACTAGCTGGTGTGTTGTGTATTTCTCTTGGCCGGCTATCATGAATAAATTCAAAGATGTTTCATAACATGTTGTATGTGGGTGGGGGTCGTCTGCAGCAGCCACAAGCCATGCATGTGGGACACAACTGCCGTCAGCAGCCTGCCTGCCCACATCAGGATTAACCATTATCTATTCATGTGGCCCTCTACACTCTCACTACTTCCTCTCTCTGTTCAGCAAATAAAACAGTTCTATTGCATCAATTTAGCAATTGAAACTCAGCAACAGGGAGCTAGGAGTAACGCAATGCCATGCAATGCCAAATATGTCTCTGTATCTGTTTAATACTCTGAATATCCATAACTGTATCCGAGTGAAACTTGAAGTGGGTGTGGCCTAAACTGGAAGGGATGTATATGGATCTGTTTTATTAAATCCTGTTTAATTATTTTTGTCTGTCCCTACCATTTCTAATGAATTTTCAGTCGGTTCTGCTTCCCTGAATTTAAACAGACTAGCAGTCTAATTTAAACCACAGTTACTAGGGAGGAATGAATGAGCACCTCGTTTGTGTTCATGAATGTCGTCTTTTTTCTTCCGCGAGGTAACCTCCTGCTTGCTCAATTTTCTTTCTCACATCATGCAGGATCCCATTCGTGATGCATTCCTCTGCTTTCACCCAAATACCCTCTTAACCCCTGTGGCAACCTTTCTGAAAACTACTAAACAAAACAAAAGAATAGTGTGCGTTGTATCTGTTTAGAGCACATTAACTTTTTAATCTGAATTATGTATTCATATTCGGTTACATCCCTGCAGTGGGTAGTGCGTGATCCCTCACATCTGGGCCACAACTGTGGTTTTGATTATGTCTCTTGAGGAAACATCACAAAGTGAATCAGTGGGCTCTCAGGTGAGTGTTGCATCAGTCATGGATAAAATCTTGAATTAACATTCATAAACATATATGACGGCGGCACGGTGGCTTAGTGGTTAGCATGGTAGCCTCACGCGTCCTGGGTTCACGTCTCGCTCACTGTGTGTGTGGAGTTTGCATGTTCTCCCCATGCTTGGTGGGTTTTCTCCCACATTCCAAAGACATGCTTGTAGGCTGATTGGAGTCTCTAAAGTGCCTGCTGTGTGTGTGTACGTGCCCTGCAATGGGTTGGCACTCCGTCCAGGGTCTATCCTGCCATGACGCCTGAGATAGGCACAGGCTCCCCGTGACCTGATGATAGATCGGATAAGCGGTACAGACAGTGGAATTGGAAACATATATGACAGCAACTCCTATGTCTGCAGAAGCCTGAAAGCAGTCTGTAAATGATTGTTTCCCTTTTCTGTTTGTCTTATGTGCTGTTCACAAAGACCCTAGTGGAGGCTGTATTATGTCTTAGAGCCATAATGTGTAAATATGAGGATACTGAACTGTTGTTACATTTTTATTGTATATTTGTATTTTTATAAATATTAACAATGCTTATACTATCAATATGCTTTTATTATGCCCTTGCATCCTGATGAGGTGATTAAGATTCATATCCTGGTTATTTGTAGAGCAAGCAAGTGATGGAGTGATACAGTTTTTGATCGTTGGACCATATTGTGTTATATAAAGTTCTAAAGTTGGTTCTTGCTTGGAAGTTCAAATAAACAGGAATCACAAAAGAATATGATGATTTGGATGAGTTCGCTGCATCAGACTGGTTGTTTGAATGGATGCTATACTTTCTAAACTGAATTACTTGGCTTCGTGCTTAGCACATTTGCCTCACAACTCCAGGGTTGGAGGTTCGATTCCCGCCTCCGCCGTGTGTGTGGAGTTTGCATGTTCTCCCCGTACCTCGGGGGCTTCCTCCGGGTACTCCGGTTTCCTCCGCTGGTCCAAAGACATGCATTGTGCATTGTAGGTTGATTGGCATCTCTAAATTGTCCGTAGTGTGCGATTGCGTGAGTGAATGAGAGTGTGTGTGTGCCCTGTGATGGGTTGGCACTCTGTCCAGGGTGTATCCTGCCTTGATGCCCGATGATGCCTGAGATAGGCACAGGCTCCCCGTGACCTTATATATATATATAGATATAGATATAGATTAGATTAGGTTAGATTCAACTTTATTGTCATTACACATGTACAAGGCAATGAAATGCAGTGTAGCATTTAACCAGAAGTGCAATGAGCAGCAAGTGCTTTATATACAGAAGTGCAGATAAGTACATATGTACAGATGCAGTACTATGGAGATAAGTTAGTTGTATACAGTGTATATACAGTATTATCAACATCATATGCAGATACACATATGTGCTATGGACATGATATACAGAATACTATGAATTATGTATAGGTAATACAATATGTATATGTACATATGTACATATACCAAATTTACAAACATTATCATACATAATATGTGTAGAAGTAAAAGCCAATGCCATGTTTGTGAATTATATTAAGGAGCTGGATTCAAAGGAAGAATAATAGCGGACTTAAATCTTAACCTTGTGGGACACCACAGTGTACTTTTTTAAGCTTTGAAAACTCTCCATTTATGCCTACAAACTGGTAACAGTCTGCCAAATAATTTTTAAGCAGGCAAGGCTTCAAATTTTCAAGAATCCAAATGTGTTTTTTACAGCTTGCCCATTAAAACATTATGGTTAAGGCTGTCAAGTGCTGCATTTAATTCCAGTGGGACTAAACCAGGCAAAGATCCTAGCAGTGGGTCTGGACTTTAGTCCAGCACTAATTCTTTGATTAGAACTGTTCCAGTCTGAAATACATCATGCTTGTTTTTAGGAGGGAATAAAACTTTTCGGGTGACAACTCTCTCCAAAATTTGTAATCGGACAGTAATTTGGACAGTAAATTTGAGGTCAGCACTGGTTTTCAGCACTGGTTTTCAGCACTGGTTCTCATGTACATCATTTAAATCTTGTGATCATGAACACACTCTAACTGAAGCTGCCATTTTTGTATATTCCTGGTTTTATGTCTTTCTGTTTTTTTGGCAAAGCAATCCCTGCCTTCTAAATTAAAACAATATGGCTCAAGCTGCAGAGCCGTAAATGACCTTCCTCTTTCCAGACAAATAATCAACAAATATTCCCCACAGAGGTCTTCAAACAATTTTAGAATATTGCTGAATGCAAAAATAAATACACAATAGTCAAGAATAGTTAAGAAGTTATAGTATAGGGTTAGAGATTACCTGTCATGCATATTAGTTATGAAAATTGCTTAATTAAAAATTACAAAATGACATTTTTCTATGGAAATCTGGTTGTCTTCGTTTCTCTCATAAAAAAACAACTGAAAAAAAGATATTGAGTTGATTTAAGTTCATTTAAATTCATTAAGTCGATGTCATTTAGACCACTTTAAGAAGTGAAAACGAACACGAAAAACGGCCGACCCTAACGTCTCTCAAAACAGGTGCCTGATCTATTCTCTGTCAGGTGCTTTATTCATGAGCAGCACTGTGAGTGAAGGCTATTAGTATCCTTTACTCAGTCATTCTCTCTTCCTCTGGAAGTGTGTGTAAGAGTGAGTGAGTGACTGACTGAGGACGTGCATCGCAGGCTGTGTAGGTTTGATGGTGTTAATAATAGCTTATGTGTTAACATTCCTGTCAATCACAGAGTGCATGTTTATGTGTGTGTCACATCACCATCTCACAAACTCACCAAAGCTGAACTCAACGCACCGCAGTTCTCATCAAAAAGGATCATCAGCCGGCAAAGACCAGCCATTTTTTTTTCATTTAAAAAAGAAGGAAGCTTTAATCTACAAAGTTGTCAGAGTAGGGCAATTGAAAGTGACACCATCCAGAATATGTGGGAGGATTGTACTGTTATTTTGAAGATGAAGAGAGTGCAGGCATGTTGTGAAAAGCAGGGCAGTGACAGATGCTGTCGCAAAAAGCTCGCTCTTTTTAATTTTCAGTCTGAAATTTAGTGATAAGACTAATCACTTTTGGGACAGCAGGTTAGTTCTCATCTTACATTTATCCCTGTATCACAAGACAAGATGGAATTTTTAGTCAATAATCTATTCGGTATATCCGTATAATCTGTGGGTTAGTACATACGGCAAATAATGATTTATATCAGATGTACAAAAGCACAAGTACAGCGATCAGTCATCCTGAACACGCCTTTGCTAAGCATTCTGCTATTCCCAAAAGGGATTTCCAATATCACATCCCTGCTGGTCCAGTTCACACAGTGAGAGAGAGAGAGCGAGAGAGAACGAGTTAGTGAGAGAGACAGAAAGAGACATCTAAACTGAAATGATAGACATCTCATTATGCTTTTATGTGCTGCTAAGTGCCGTGGGTCTGCTGGATGGTCACATGGTGTGAGCCAGAGAACTTCAATGATTTAGAGAGCCACTGTCCCTTAGGCGGTTTACGCTCCCCAACGTTAATTAATTTCTCCCTCGTCACTTCCCTGCAGCCAGCTCGTCTGTTCTGTTCAAGGTAGCGTCTAATGTGCCTCTCTCAGATTTCCTTCTCCTGTTTTTTGAGAGAGAGAAAGAGAGAGAGAGAGAGAGAGAGAGAGAGAGAGAGAGAGAGAGAGAGAGAGAGAGAGAGAGAGAGAGAGAGAGAGACCCTGGCTCTTGCTCTGGAAAGACAAGAGCAGTGTGTGATAAAAGATGAAAAATATAACCTCTGTCCTGATGATACAGGAGCAGTAGTTTTTTTTTTCTCCATAATTTAAAGGCTACGCTGATCACTGCGTTGTACACCTCTGATGTCCTGCTGTTTTCACACCTGTCAATCTTCCAGTGTGAGGTGGGTAATAATCGGCTTTCCTCGGGGAGATAAGAGCATTAGACACGCAAGGCAGTGAAAGGTCACACTAACCTACAGCAGGAAGTCTATGCACGCCGTTTGCTCTGCCAGTCAATGAAAGAGTAGAAGCGTTAAAAAAATACATAGATGAATGGTCACGGCCTCCCTCCCTCTCTTTCTCTCTCTCTCTTTCTCTGTTTCTCTCATCCTCTCTCTTTCTTAAAAGAGTTTGTTCAATTGAAACCCTGTATTTTGTGCATGTGAGAGAGTCTGAAAACTGCAAGTGGACAGGGAGCAAGTCTACTAAACACCCAGACCCAGAGAGGAAATTTACAGAAAGCCTAAGTAATTTTTACTTCATCAGCCATCGATGCATGCACTGAAATAATAGACTTAATTCTAGCTCAGCTATTGGTCAGGACCGTACCAGCTGATTAACCACCAAAACATCATGTTTCTAGTGGGTGGGGCCATTGTGTAGGAAAACATGTTACACAATAACATCTGGACAGCCAAAGACTGTCACAGACTATAAACATGAGCTTAAATGACTATAAGCATAAGCGGTCGACATTTTTCATGAATCTTGGTGAAATCTAAAACATAAAAAAAAAAAAAAAAGTAAATAAAATGATGTCACTGCAGTATGCTGTTCATTTAACGCAAACCGTCAGTGTACAGTGCAGTTTGTGTCTCCTCTGACGCCCCTCTGACGCCCCTCTGATGCCCCCAACACAGCTTCTGTAGACACCGAGTGAAGAGCAGCTTCTTTTGACATCTGTAGCAGGTTTCAATACAATGCGATTTAATGGGTGTAAAGTGTAAAACTAACTGGATAACAGACTTTTAACACGTCCTTTTGAGTCCCGCCCAGATGTTGTGTGTCTCTGGAGATGAATGGGAATGTGGATGGGTGGGTTTTTCCACAGGTTTATTAACCAATAAACCACTCGGTTTATTGGTTTATTTCAATGTTTATTGGACAGTAGCCTCTTTGCTTGTTCCACTGAAATCCTCTTCTGATTAGAAGGGATTAAAACTTGTGACCAACTGCCAATCACTAAAACAATCGTTACTATCACAATGTAATGAACACCATATCAGTAATCAGATGTGTCACAGTGTACACAACTAGTATAATGGCTTATCATCGTAATTATTCTGTATAAAAGAAATAAAATGTGAAAAAAAACTTCATAGGGCAGTGGTGGCACAAGTGGTTCAGGGTTGTTGATCAGAGGACCGGGGTTCAAACCCCCAGATGACCAAGCTCCACTGTTGGGTAATTGAGCAAGGCCCCTAACCCTATCTGCTCCAGGGGATGCTGTATCATAGCTGCCCCTGTTCTCTGACCCCAACTTCCTCAGCTGGGATATGCCAAGAAAAGAATTCCACTGTGCTGTAATGTATGTGTGGTGGACATACTCTGTCCTTCTAAAAAAAGTCTTTGTGCCTGCAGTTCGAGTATGCCAGAGGTGATCGGGACAGGACAACACTCCAAGAGAAAAAGAAGGAGGAAACCTTGAGAGGAACCAAACTGTAAAGGGAACCCATCCTCATTTGGGGGAACACTGAATAATGGTGATGATAAATCATTAGTCTTCTATAACTGCAGTATTAGCCACAAGGCTGACTGCAGGAGCAGTGCATGTGAGGGTAGTGATGCGTCAGATACATGAGAGCGTCAGAGCATTAGTCTTAACACAAAAAGGGAAATAACGCAAAATAGCCTTCTCTCTGGTTGAGTATGAATTATAGTTACATTTATATATTATATACTATAGTATTAGTCTGAAGGACCCAAATATTAGCATGAAATCAGATCTCTTTTTCTTAATTTTAAGAACTAAAACGTTTTTGCATTTTGCCCCCTCAATGTTTCTTCTGGGGGCACGGTGGCTTAGTGGTTAGCACGTTTGCCTCACACCTCCAGGGTTGGGGGATTGATTCCCACCTCTGCCATGTGTGTGTGGAGTTTGCATGTTCTCCCCGTGCCTTGGGGGTTTCCTCCGGGTACTCTGGTTTCCTCCCCCAGTCCAAAGACATGCATTGTGGATTGATTGGCATCTCTAACTTGTCCTGAGTGAATGAGAGAGAGTGTGTGTGTGTGTGCCCTGTGATGGGTTGGCACTCCGTCCAGGGTGTATCCTGCCTTGATGCCCAATGACGCCTGAGATAGGCACAGGCTCCCCGTGCCCCGAGAGTAGATCGGATAAGCGGTAGACAATGAATGAATGTTTCCTCTTTTCTCCTGTGTTCCCCATTTCTCCATTTTTTTCTAGTTACCTCCATGCTCCTTTTCTTTTGCCTCCATGTTTTCCCTTTATTCCTGTATTCCTTTTTCCCCCTCAATATTTTTTCTTTATTCTTGAGCTCCTTTTAGTACTCAATACTTTCTCGTTACTCCAAATTCCATTTCTTTCTATTCCTCAAATCACGGATCATTTAAGAGTGTTGCTACACTATTATCTGGCACAGATTATTTATTTATAATTATTTTCCCCCGCCTGCACAGTAAGGTCTTCTAAAGAGGTGTGGCCAGGTGCAGCATGTTTAGGCAGATTACCTGCGCGAGGGCATTGCGTAGCAACCGGTGTCGACTTTCTGATAAAAGCTCATGCAGGTGGCTGTGGGTTTGTCTGAAAGGGCAGGTGCAGAAAGTATAGCTCTTATAAAACACACACACACACACACACACACACACACACACACACACACACACACACACACACATATAAATATAAGTTTAAATATAATAAGTTTAAATGCTTTTTGAAATTTAAGGGCCAGTGATTGAAATGTAGAACAAATGTCATTTTTTTTTATTAAGCATATTTCTTCAGCGTTCACAAACACAGATTAGTTTAGATTCGGAAAATTCCGATAAAAACTCTTCATTACGGTAGCCTGCTGTGTGCTGATTAACTACATATCAGCTCATTGCATTTTTTGGGTCTGATTATAAACTGAAATAAAGCTAATGTGGCGTTTTTATTATATCCAGAGACTGTACAAAACAGGCATATTATTGTATTTTGTATATTGATTAATAAATGAGTGCTCAGTTTCAGTGTCTGCTTTAAAAATGGGGTTTAATCTTTGTGGTTAGTTTCATCAACTGACTGTTTTATTTTTACTAATATAATTCACATCCAGTGTCCTTAAAAAAAGATTTAGTATTGTGCTTTCTTTTTTACTAAGTATGAGTGTTCATTCCTTCATCTTTAGTAAACAATTTATACTGGTCAGGGTCAACATGGAGCCAGAACGTATTCTGGGAACACTGGGCATGATGTAAGAGCACGTACCAGTCCATTGCAGGACGCACCGTGCACACACACCAAGATCACACACTCATACTAGGATCAGTTTAGCATAGGCAATCCGCCTTACCAGCATGTTTCTGGAAGGTGTGAGGAAACTGGAGGTGAAGGAAACCCATGAGGACATGAGGAGAAAATGCAAAACTCCACAGAGACAGCTGAGGGTTGTGCGGTGCGACGCTACCTGCTGCACCATCATGCCACACTTACTAACATATTGAGCTGTTAAAATTTAATAAAGAATCATTCAATTCAGAGATTTTTTTGAGTCTATCCAGGGCTACAAGATTATGAAGATCATGATTGTGATCCTGTCTTTACTTTGTTTAAGAACCTGGCAATATCAGATGCTCAATTTAGCTGGAACACAGGGCCTTACATTAAATAATCTCCACAAGTGATCTCTCTCTCTCTCTCTCTCTCTCTCTCTCTCTCTCTCTCTCTCTCTCTCTCTCGCACAGACACACACCAACTGTCTGATATTATGTAGCCACTTAGTGT
>JAUCMX010000028.1:5725345-5822845 GCA_033459395.1 Hemibagrus guttatus
GGGTTGAAAGAGCATAGTCAAAGCCAGAATCCTTCTAGTAATGTCTGTCTGCTCAGCAGCCATCTTGGCAAAGCTCCCAGCCAGTTATTTTCAGGCATTTCAAGGCCAGGCTACTATTTATTTGAAATGGGAGAGAACTATGCACCAGAAACTGATTGACAAGTTGGCCTTTGGCTCAAATATTATGTTATTCTAAAAGCAAGTCATACAATCTCTAAAAACTACTGAACACTGCTTAGTCTTTTTGCATATTATCAATCTAATTGTTCTGACAGGGATGCTTAAGGTCTTTGCTATGAGCTTCTTTTCATTCTTGTCTTGTTTAATGATGTTGTCCATGAGAACTTTGGGAAGCTCCTTTACCTTCACCTTGTGTGAAATCTTCCATCAACCAATGGTAAAGCCTTTTATAATGACACCGAGTGCAAATTTGCATGAGTCTTATTTTTTTTTTTATTCATTTTAATTTTTGTTCAGCAGTTGTATCTAGAACCTGACTTATATTTTTTTTACCTATATTGTACTATTTTCCCCTATCAAAAATGATCAAAATCTAATTTTTGTTTATCACATGTATACAATCATACACAGTACAACATCTAACAAAATGCTTTTTACAAATGTCTGTGTATAAAGGAAATTGAGATACAGATTCAAAAATGTATTAAAATTTTAAATTAGAATTTAAAAATAAAATAAAATAAGACCAAAAAATGGAATAATAAGGAAATAAATGCAATCTATTGTTCAGTATAGTGGGCTGTATAAGTTAAAATAATAGACAAAATAAGAGAAAAAGAGAAAAATACTATATATGGCATGCAAATATCATGGCTGATATGTTGAAATGAGTAAAATGAATATAACTATACACCAATCAGGCATAACATTATGACCACCTGAAACCCGGTCATGCACTGTGTATTCTGACACCTTTCTTCAAAAACAGCATTAACTTCTTCAGCAATTTGGGCAACAGTAGCTTGTCTGTTGGATCGGATCACACGGGCCAGCCTTCGCTCCCCACGTGCATCAATGAGCCTTGTCCGCCCATGACCCTGTCCCGTTCACCACTGTTCCTTCCTTGGACCACTTTGATAGATACTGACCACTGCAGACCGGGGAACACCCCACAAGAGCTGCAGTTTTGGAGATGCTCTGATCCAGTGGTCTAGCCATCACAATTTGGCCCTTTCAAACTCCTCAAATCCTTACACTTGTCCATTTTTCCTGCTTCTAACACATCAACTTTGAGGACAAAATGTTCACTTGCTCCCTAATATATCCCACCCACTAACAGGTGCCATGATGAGGAGATATCAGTGTTATTCACTTCACCTCTCACTGCTCATAATGTTATGGCTGATGAGTGTAATGACTGATATGTTGAAATGAGTAAAATGAATATGACTATACTGTTGAATGAAGTGTAAAATTTGTGCAGTGGGTGCGAAGTTATGTTGTATTCTGTGACGTGAGCTATGCAAAATTTGTTATTTAAACATATTTTTGTTTAGAAATAGATACTTGTTCGTTTATAAAGCACTGCATGTAAAGGCTCTAACTAAGACCTTTTACCTGACACTTTTATCCAAAGCAATTTACACTTAAGACAAAATACAACTGAGCATTTGAGTGTTAAGGATACAATCATGGCAGTTTGATGGTGTTAGGATTTAAACTCCAATCAGTTGCCCCAAAACCTTACCCAAGAGCCACCACTTCCCCACCATCTGCTCTAAACAGTTACCCGTGACCTCCTCATCCACCGAATACATCATCTCTAAAAACGTAGAAATGTGGGGCTATTTGTATGAACTAATCTGCAGGAAATTTGAGAGAAAAAAAGTTATTTAACTGACAAAGCTTGAGAACATTAAACAGACTAGCCTGAACTCATGAATCAACTCGTATCCATAACTGACTTGAGTAACTGGCTAGCATCAAAGTGGAGTCACAGTCATGAGAGGTCAATAAGAGTAATAAGAGTAGATTTGAAGAGGTATTCTGTTGCAAAGCAATGTAGAAAGGACAGAATGAAATTGGTCCTGAGGTGAGGGAAAGCTAAAGGCTGTATGTAGAACAGGGGAGCTATTTTTTTTTTTTTTTTTAAGACACCAATTAAGTTTTGATTTCAAGCATGCCGAGAAAAAAGACCAAGGAGAGAGAGTAAGCTAATCCTTAATGCTGTTCAAGTGTAAAGACTGCGTTAAAACACTTCTGCATCTTTGTGATTTGAGGGTTTTGGTTTTTTTTTTTGGTGTTTTTTTTTCCCCCCGTTGCTTTTACATTCCTTCATTTTCCTTCCAAGCCTTTTTTACTGAACTTTGTGTTTGAAGTCAGGAAGTGTTTTATTTTAGGAGTGTCCACCACAGCGCTCAGTGAGGTGCTACTTACTCTTGACTGTCTACTGGACTTAATTGTGTATAGCAGTGGACTTCTTACTCTCTGTATGTGTGCATGTTTGAAAGAAAAAGAGATGAGAGAGCGAGAGAGAGAGATTGGGAGAGGTTCCGTATGATATGCACATTTAATAAGCCCTATTAAATCAAGTGGCAGTTCCTCACAAGTCGAAAAAAAGTTGGTTGCTGTTTAATAGTTTCACCGCAAGCTTATATAAGCCTTTTAATTCTGCTGTGCTCCTGAGCTGGTTTCTTCTAGGCTGTGCCGGCAGAGAACTCTCCTTTGCTCTGCCGAGAGGCACGCAACAGCAATTATTGGCTCTCTGGAGTCTTAATTAGCTAGCCGCGTCGACCTAGAGATGCGGGCGATGGAGGACCATGCATGCCTCGGTCAACAGCCAAACAAAAATAGATAAAGAAAAGAGTATGGGTCCAATTAATGGCCAACTTCAAATGAGCAGTGAGAGTGCCAGACATGTATGACAGGGATGCCACTTTTTCTCTCTCTCTCTCTCTCTCTCTCTCTCTCTCTCTCTCTCTCTCTCTCTCTCTCTCTCTCTCTCTCTCTCTCTCTCTCTCTCTCTCTCTCTCTCTCTCTCTCTCTCTCTCTCTCTCTCTCTCTCTCTCTCTCTCTCCCCCCTCAATGCATCCATGGTACAATAAGCAAAATCCATGCCATTATCCCCCACATACATGCAGTGGTAATGACACAACATCCTGTGATGAACAGAAGATATAATCACTTATTTACAGTTGTTGTCAGTATTGGCAGTGGCTTCATGTGTGTCAGAGAAAGCATCCTGTTGGGTTTGTAACTGTCATGTAAAAGGAACCGTAAGTAGCTGGTGCCTGGGAATAGACAATGAGGAAGCTAACTACTGAGGAAATTAAAAGCCTTTTTTTTTCCTTTTTTTTTTTTTTAAATGGCATGATTTATACAGGAAGTGCTGTATTATTGCTGCCTCACACTTCCAGAGTCCAGGGTTTGATCCTGGGCTCACGTTATTGTCTATGTGGAGTCTCTTATATCCTCAGTGTCCTCCAGATTCTCTAGTTTTCTCCTACTTCCTTAAATATTAGGTAGATTTGGATATTTTATATTGCTCCTAGGTGTGTCAGAATGCATTTCCCTGCATTGGACATTCCATTCAGTGTGGGTTCCTGCATCAGGCTCCATATCCTACACCCTCTGACCAGCGTTTCGACTATCCTGTACTCATTAGAAGCTTTTATTTGTCTGCCTTTATATAAAAAAAAAATCACAAATAAAGTTTTTTTCACATATCCCAGCTTGTTATGAAGTTGGGGTCAGAGGAGAGGGTCAACTGTGATCCAGCACCCCTGAGGTAGAGAGGGTTAAAGGCTTTGCTCAGTGCTGGAGCTTGAACCATGACTTTTTGTTCAACAACCCAATGCCTTAACTGTTTAGTCAACCCTGTCCATTCTGGAGCTCCTAATATGCTCATACTAAAGACTTCAGATTTTTTTTAATACAGCTAGTCTTTTCTTTATATGGCTGTCGAATGTAATGATGTACAATCCCACTATTTAGCATCACCCAGATGACGGTTTCTTTACAGTATGATTCATCTCAAGATTTTTTTCCTGAAATCATCTCAGAGTTTCTCCTTGCTGGTATTTTTATTAAGGAACTACAATGATGCCTTGATGTAAATGTAAAGCTGCTTTGTGACTTGTTTAAAAACACAGGACAGAAAAAAATTAAATGAAGAGGAATGAATATATTGAGTAATGAAATAGGTAAAAACAGTCAGATTATCAAACTGAAAAATAAAAACAGGTGGCACGGTGGCTTGGTGGTTAGCATGTTTGCCTCACACCTCCAGGGTTGGGGGTTTGATTCCTGTCTCCGCTATGTGTGTGGAGCATGTTCTCCCAGTGCCCTGGGGTTTTCTTGGGGTACTCTGGTTTCGTCCTCCAAAGACATGCATTGTAGTGTAGGTTGATTGGCATCTCTAAATTGTCTGTAGTGTGTGATTGCATGAGAGTGTGTGTGTGTGTGCCCTGTGATGGGTTGGCACTCCATTCAGGGTGTATCCTGCCTTGATGCCAGATGACACCTGAGATAGGCACAGGCTCGCCGTGACCCGAGAATAGATCGGCTAAGCGGTAGACAATGAATAAACACTTTTTAAATTTTTTTTTTTCTACAAAAGATTATCAAGCAACTTCATACGTGATACGGTCAAAGGTTTGTGGACACTGACCATTAAACCTGTATGTGCTTGTGCTTTTTGAACATCCCCAATAACCTCCACACTTCTGGAAAGGCTTTCCGCTAGATGTTGGAGCATGGCTGTGGGGATTTGTGTTCATTCAGCTACAAGAGCATTAATGAGACACTGATGTTATAGGTGAGGAGGTCTTCCAGTTCCAGGTCATCCCAAATGTGTTCAGTGGGGTTGAGTCCCACGACTGCACGACTTGTTTTCAACCTGCCTAAGTTCTACCCCCACCACCCCATTGCTGCGTTCCCTCCACTGGCTTCCGGTAGCTGCATGCATCAGATTCAAAACACTAATGCTTGCCTACAAAGCCAAGAATGGACCAGCGCCATCTTACATCAAAGCTCTCGTCACTCCTCGCACTGCACCTCGCTCACTCAGATCCACTAGCACTGCTTGACTGGTCCCACCGTCTCTCAGGGAAAAAGGTAGGTATACATCTAGACTCTTCTCTGTTCTGGCACCGAGGTGGTGGAACGAACTTCCCCTAGGTGTCCGTACAGGGCCCAGTCTCTGACCGTCTTCAAACGGCAACTGAAGACTTACCTCTTCCTGAAGTACTTAAACTAGATCTTATTTTTCCCTGTTTACGTATTATGTTGCAAAGTTTAAAAAAATAAAAATCCAAGTCAGTTTAGGCTTTAAAGGTATCCCAAGTTTGTGTCCTATTGAACCAGTGTTAATGTATTCATTGACTGAAAACTAAAGCACTTTTGTACATCGCTCTGGATAAGAGCATCCGCCAAATGCCAGAAATGTAAATGTAAATGAGTCAGAATCAGGGCTCTGTGCAGGACACTCGAGTTCTTTCACATTAATTTTAACACATCATCTACAGCATACAAAGTCAATTAGACAGGTATGTGCTTCATAGAAGAACCTCATATAGGTTTGATGATCAGATGTCCACATACTTTTGGCCATGAAGTGTAGATATCTATACTAGCTGTATTATACTATGCCACTATCTGTATCTTTTTAGTGCTCCAAACAACCATAACTGTGAGTGGGCGTAGATTAAACTGGAAAGCTTTTTTTTTTCTTTTTTTTTTTTTTCTTTTTTATATGAACCCTGTTATTATTCTCCTGGGAACATACAAAAAGAAAATGCACCAAATAATATTTGATCAGATTTACATCAGGACCTCAGTTGGGTTTGTTAGAAACGTACACATTTAAATGACAATATCAGAATAGGACAGTGGACATTCAGACTCTTCTGCAAAGCTAGTTTTGCTGGATGCTAGTCAAAATACGTCATAATTAAATGGCATTTTATTTAAAGACCATATGATTTTATTGAATAGGAAGTTGCTTTCGGCTGCTCCCTGTTCGGGGTCGCCACAGCGGACCAACTGGTCCGCACAACAACTTGGCAAATGTTTTACGCTGGATGCCCTTCCTGATGCAACCCTCCCATTTTTCCAGGCTTGGGACCGGCACTGCATCCAGGGGCTGGGGTTGAGGCACTGGCTGGGAATTGAACCCAGGCCTTCCGCATGATAGGCGAGAAACCTACCACTGAGCCCCCAATGCCCGATATGATTTTATTGAATAATGATGAAAAATGGAACGTTAAAGAATATTTCTTTTGTGCATTTTGGTGCAGTTTGTATTAGAAGCATGGTAGAAATGTGGTTTTATGTTTAGAGTTTAGATTCAGGCTAATGAAGCAAAAAAACAAGACACAACAGCAGCAACAACAACATAAAATAATAGCCACTTCCTTTTCATATCTGTGTACCCAGTACAGTTACCCTAGATCCCTAATCTAGTACCTAGTACCAAGTTTTCTAAGGAGACTTAAAGGAAATAGAACCAGCTAATCATTAGCTAATCATTATCATTATCCCTAATCTAGTACCTAGTACCAAGTTTTCTAAGGAGACTTAAAGGAAATAGAACCAGCTAATCATTAGCTTTACAATGCACTGATATACTGTATTCATTTTATTCCAAACAAAAATGCTTTTTGTGTATTTTTTGTAAACATTGAGAGTGAAGGAAGAAACGTACCAGCAAATCCAGAAAGGTTAATCTGGCAGTGTTTACGGCAGCGATGATCCTCCGTGTCTAACTGTTGCCACATTGATAGGCGTGCCTCTAATGACACTGATGTTCCATCAACTCCGAGAAGTCGTGCTAATGATAAAGAGAGGAGCGGTGCTAATGAGGCCGAGAGATGGCAAGAGGCACCAGGTGATGATGAGTGTGTGATGGCGCTGACTCCTGTCTCTGTCTCTGCCTTAGGCAGGCTTATCAGATTAGCATTAGCATACAGGCTGTGTCTCAGCTTCTTGTTAGGACTGATATGAATAAGAGAAGCACTAGATAGACTTTGTGTGCTGTGAGTTGTAGATATGTTGTAGCACATTAGTGTATGGCTCCTTTAGTTTAATGCGTATGCGTGTTTTTGTACGTGAGTATGTTAATAGTTTGCCCTTCGTGCTCTGGACCTTGATGGCCGACGTCTACAGTGTGGGTGTGTTTCTTAGCTCGCATAGTGCGCATGTTTTTATTGGTATGTGTATGCGCTGGGCACGTTGCCAGGTTCTAAGTGACAGCACCCTCCCTCGTTGGCGCATCTCTGTCTCAAAGACTAATGGCACACAGAGAATCAATTACCACCCCATGCTGGTGCCATGCCAGAGTGAAGGGGACCTAAATACATTAACCTCAACCATCCCAGTCTGGAGTATACATCCCACACAAATACGCAGCTATGCAGGATTAAGGAGAGCGTGCTGTGTGACACAGAGGAGGACTGGACACTCTCGCATGCACGCTCACTCCCTGTCAGCGGCAATGTCCTTGTCCTTCTTCGTTCCGCCAGAGCTCCGTCATCAAGCCCTGTGGGACACCGCTAGCTGAATAGGGCATTCCTGACGTTCCGTAGACACCACAGCCGCACCCCTTCATTAGAGAGGGGGAGAAAGAACCCCATGGGGTTTGGAACAGAATATGAGTGGAAGTGTAGGCTGGTAAGGTGGCGTGGAGGAAGCTGAGGAGGTGTGTCACTGCAGGAAGCTAGGGGATTGATATGTATGTGTGAGTGTGTTTGTGAGTCTGTTTGTGTCTGCATGTGTGACAATATATGAAAGTGTGTGTATGTGTGAGAAAAGAAAATTCACAATAAAGGATTCTATTGTGGAACTTCAGATGGTTTTGCCTTTGTTCATGTATAAAGCTTTTGAGTTTCAAAGGCACACACACACACACACACACACACACACACCAAATTTTTAAAGCAATGGAGCGATGGGATCCAGAATGGAGGGCAAGCAATATTTCATTCCCTCTCTCCTTCAATCTTAAATGCTCTTTTCAAATTATCCATCAAACAGATGAGAATTTCGCCTCTTCATCCACTTTGTACAGCCTGCGGAAAGAGAGATAGTGAAAATGAGAAAGAGATTGGAAAAGAGAAAGAAATGTCTAGAAACACTATAGATGTTTAGACAGTGTTACTTTGGATCTTTCCTGTTTTGTGAAATGAAGCCGTAAATATCTATGAATATTTCTCTTTTTGTTCATTAGGACACACTATACTATAAAAGGAACATTTACAGTTTACTAAAGTGACAAAGGTAGGGACGTAATCTAAAAAAAAACACCCATATCTATTATTCTTATTGAAAAGTGTTCTAAAAACATACAAACAGGAAACTATTCATTTTTTATTTAAAAATAAAAGCTTGCCAGAAGCCATGTGGTCGAGACTACAGGTGTGCTCTGGTCCTGGGGTTACAGGTTACTCAGCAAGAAGTCATGCGCTTTGGAGGCTATTACTTTCATGTGGGCACGAGTGAGTGTTTAGATAGAAAGTGCGTCAATGTGTGATACATTTACAACTTCCTTAGTGACTGCCTGGTCAAGGTCGAGATGGTTTCAATCGGGCTGCACGTTTGTTTAAATTTTAGGAAGTAGATCCATCTGACTCTTTTTAGACAGCGTCACAAAGATTTACAAACAAAAACTCTAACTGTATGTGCAGGATTAAAAATACTGTTTTGTGTATATCTCGAGCTGAGACCAATTATGAACTCGAGTGAACTGGACTGCAGCTGGAGGTTGAGGAACTGTCAGAGCCAGAATGTACAGACCATGCGGTCAGTGTTAGGGGATATGAAGGCTGAAGTGGTTAGTATGTTTGCCTCGCATCTCTGGGGTTGGGGGTTTGATTCATGCCTACACCATGTGTGTGTGTGTGTGTGTGGTGTTTTCACGTTCTCCTGGTGCTTTGGGGGTTTCCTCAGGGTATTCCAGTTTCCTCTCTCAGTCCTAAGATATACACTGTAGACTTATTGGCATCTTTAAGTAGTCTGGTGTGTGTGTGTGTGTGTGTGTGTGTGTGTGTGTGTGTGTGTGTGTGTGTGTGTGTGTGTGTGTGTGTGTGCAGGTGTACCCTGTGTATGGTATGTCTCCTGAATCCCCTGGGATAGGCTCTGACCTTGTGTAGGATAAACAGTACAGAAAATGGAAGGATAACAGTGCTGTATTTTTCTAGCGTTTTCCAAATGCATAATGATAATGTTCATATTTAATTTAATATTTAAAAAAAAAATTAAACGTACAAACAAACAAAAAAAAACAAACATCAGCTTTCAGAATAGGCCACGCCCACTTCCGGGTTAAAATCTGAATATAGATATTGACATTTGGTGCAGATCCAGATGTGGCATTACTTTACAGCTGTGGTGTGAGAGGGACCAGAGTGCTGAATTATTTCAGCACATTTTTTTGGTGATTCAGTTTTGGGTTCAGCATCTTGTTATCCACTGAAGCAGGAAGATGGCTGTAGATTCATCACAGATGAATCCTCTGTGGGGCTTAAAAATAAGCAGGAAGACGAGGCGAGGCAAGGCGAGGCGGGTCATTCTCACTTTCCAAGTACGGGAAAGCTAAATAGATTTTATCCACAAATATTTTCATTTCCTCAAAACCACTAGTATAGCAAGCCAAGAGGAGATTAATTAGGGATTGAAATCTTAGTGGATTACATGATTGGACAGAGGATAATTTGATGGAAACTAGTCAATAATAGTCCTCCAACAATTTTTCTTACAGCAGAAGATAAGTACTATAGTGTCTTCTTTTGTTTGAGTATAATATTCTGTGCTAGATAATGTTACATTTGTGTTACGCCAAATAAACACGGCGAAACTGGAAATCTGTTAAGCCAACATCGTATGTGTGGTACTTGTTGTTTATCTCTTTCCCTAAGACATTTAGTTTCCCTGATCCTCACAGAGGTCTAATTCCTGGACCAATAACACTGTGTTTTTAACAGGTGTCTTGCTTTAATCCTGTCCTGGAACGGTGCCATTTGTGGATCAGCGACTTCGTGACGCTGTGTAAATGTGTAAACAAGGAAACGGATGTGTTCATGCAGGTATTGTGATTGCCAGCAGGCTTGCCGTTGATGTGTGTGACACACACAATAATCACCTCGGCGCAGGAGGTTTGGGGCCAGCAGTTTCGGGAAGCGATGGCCGTTTCCACAAATTAGCGGTTCTGTGGCTGCGGCTGTAGAAGAAAATTTCATCTGTGGTGTTACACAAGATTCCAGTGGTACGAGCCCATCCATTTGCTCATCACCAGGGTCAGCTGCAGCAGTTGGAGTAGAAATGTTCATAAACATGATCGCACGTGTACAGTGCTCTCTCTCTCTCTCTCTCTCTCTCTCTCTCACACACACACACACACACACAATGAAGTATAAGGAATTTTTTATTCCTTTATATACTTTTCTTAGCCATAATAACAGCTTGCTGCTCGGTGTAAGATTTGTGACCACTGAAGATTTTAGTCGGTCAAGTAGACTCCAAAGGGACGCATAGTGGCATAGAGGATAGACAGGCCTGCTTCCTTCGAGACCGCACACTCCGAGCTTATCCAGATAAACTTTCTCACTGAGACTCATTCAACACATGAGCTATTGGAACGTATGAATGTTTGTTCATTAGCTTGTAGAAGCTCCTTCACATGTCTGTGCTTGCAACAGTAAGAGCAGCATCACGTCCTGATCAAGCTGGCCAACTTTGAGAAAGTATGTTCACTATGCAGATTGTGGTTCTTGTTATGCAGGAGTCTTTGACTCTACTTGTGTGTGTGGCACCGTATGAAGACTAATCATTAAGTTTGCTTTATGTTGGTGTATGTGGGTTTGTGTGTGTGGTTGGACCTCACCCCGGGGGACAGGCAGCATACTGGCAGCGTACATCCATCATAAAGTTGGAGAATTTTAATATGCATGATGTGTTTGTGTGTGTGTATGTGTGTGTGTGTGTGTACTCAGACTTCAATAAGTTTATGTGTGAGCGTGTTTTTTTGTTTGTGTGCGTGTGTGCGTTGGAGCGTGCTGTAGAACCCCACCCTGGGGACAACACAGCGGCATCTCGTTTCACATGAAAAGCAAGAGACTTACAGGGAAGTTGTGTGTGTGTGTGTGCGTGTGTGTGTGTGTGTGTGTGTTCTTTTTTCCCTCTTCCCTCTACCCCAACAACCCCTCCAAATAAATAAGAATTTTTGATTACAGTAACAAGCCCATAAATTATGCAGGTGTGCAGACGATGAGGAGCGCTTGAAAGACGGCCCCTTTTAACCTTTTCTTCCTGGCACTGGAGGAAGAGACTGTTGACTGGGGTGCATTCCTACCCTTCTTCTTTCTCAACCCCTTCCTGTCGCTATTTCTTTCTGTGCGAAAGGGCCACAATGAGGTAGAAAGACACCGAGGTAGACACAGGGTGGAAGAAAGAGGATGGGCTGAAGAGCTCGTTTGCAAAATCCCAGGACTGCTCATGTATTATCTCACCATGTCTTTTTTTATTATTTCTTTTTGATGATATGATTATGACAACTTAATGCCAAAAAAACGAAAGCAGATTTGGACAGCTATGATTGGAAGCAGACACACAATCGTGTGCCAGTGATTGAAATGCAAAAAGACACGAGGAGCATTGTAGCTGCAGAAAACTGGTCCAGTCGGAAAAAAAGAGATCATCCCAGGACAACGGGAATGGCGGAATCGGAAGACCTGCTTGCTAATGCATGTCTGTGGAGCACAATGCTTAAGTGTGTTGCATTCTGCCTTCCATGCTCATAAGCATACACACGCACACACACACACACACACACACACACACACACACACACGCATGCTCGCACTAGACACTTGAGGCAATTTGGCGCCTCCTCAAATCCCATTCCCCAGTACAAAGAGGCATTGTAGTTAGTATCGTTAATGAGCTCAATATGCCCTCCTCAGGAATGTGTGAAAATAGGGGCCCAAGCTATATGTGTGTGTATGTGTGTCCTCATTCCCACACTCTTAAAGGAACTGCACACACACCCCCCACCTCAACCCACCCAGACACAAATCATGACTGGCATACAGATGCATACAGGAAGAGATGGGGGGCCGAGAGTGGCACAGAATGGCATAGCAGCAGGCTTTCTGGCATCGACCCAGAGTGTCTAACGGTCCCTACTCATGAAGACACACAAAGACAGATGGTCTTGAAGGGTAGGGCCACCTCAGTGGAGTTTGTAAGTTGATCTGCTTGAGTTCCTACTGAAAAAGATGGATAAAAGAAAGAAAGATAAAGGAGGATATGGCACGACCTTCCACGTTACACATTTATAAATATATGACATACCTCACCCCAGCATTCAGTTTTGTTTAAAGCTGTTTTGTTTAATTGTGTATGTTAAGTGCTGTTTTAATCAAATAATTAACAATATGGCATTTCTTATAATAAGAAGGATCAGGAGGGTTTTATTCCTTTGATAAATCTGAAATATGATCAAGATGACATTTTCTTTGTTTATTAAAGAATACTGTAATTTTTTTTGGCTCTTTACAGTTACATTTATTGTTGTGAAACATCTATAAATAACGATAAACTGCTCTCTCTCTCTCTCTCTCTCTCTCTCTCTCTCTCTCTCTCTCTCTCTCTCTCTTTCTCTCTCTTGCTCTCTCTCGCTCGCTCTCTCTCTCTGTCAGTCCATAAGACTAAAAAAAATGGAGCTTCTCATGTTACCAAGAAACCACAAAGTGGAAAGTCCTCTATCCTGAAGACTTTCTCCGTGGCAGAACACTGAAAGGAGCAGCTTTACTTCACATGTTAAATAAACCTTTAACTCTAAATCATACCAAGTTCTTCTGAAATATAACACAAACACCAAATGGGTATACTGTTAAACTTTAATTTTGCAAGTTTCTTACAAGTCTCTTTGAGTTCGTTGTTGCTATAGAAACAATCATGTATAAGGATAAAGTCATGGCTATGCTGCTATAGATTTTATTCTGAAAATTCAACAATGTTGTGGTTTAATAGCAGAGAATTTTTTTTTTTTTTTTTAAATAGACGTGTTGTATTTACACAATCTTCGAATTGATAGATGGAGTGATATGATATACACCTTATATTGATTTCCATAGCTCAAGTCAAGAGGGTAACATAATGCTGAGATGTTTTACACTCAAGTCACAGTTTAGTCTGTCGAAACTGCAGGAGACGAAAGTCCCCCAGGAACAACGAGGAACCAGTCTGAACTTTCGCTGTTGCTCTTCCTCTCCCTCCCCTCAGGCCTGTTCACCTTAATCCACCCCAAACACCTGCCACAGAGAGAGAGAGAGAGAGAGAGAGAGAGAGAGAGAGAGAGAGAGAGAGAGAGAGAGAGAGAGAGAGAGAGAGAGAGAGATATGACAGGGGAAGTTTTCTTCACCTCCACACATCTGCAGAATGCAAAGATTGCTTGATACAGCAGGCCAGCTCCAATGTCTGCATGATTGTTTGTGGTCCTATGTCCACACACGCACACACACACACACACACACACACGCACACTTATCTTCATTTTTTGTTTTGTTTTTAATGATTTTTTATACATGTAGGCTTGTATCACACAACAGGCCACAGGGGGAGCTAGCAATCGTTCCATGCCTTGTCTCCTCCACCCATCTGAACGAACCATTTACCACAAGTTCAAGTTTCTTTTACAGTTTCCCTCCATTCTCACGCATGTGGCTTCTTCATCCTCCTCCTTCTCCTCCCTGATCCTTAAATAGGCTCTGGGTTATGAAAGAATTTCACTGTTAAAAGGGAATATTTAAAAGCCAAAGCCGTTCAGTTTCCGTTTTGCTTTGGGTTTGATTTTTACGAGACATCTCTGGTTCTCCCTTTTATGTTGGCTGCAACGTTCCCTCTTCTCTCTTCTCTCTCCCAGTTCTTTCTGTTTTTCGGCGAACTTGATCAACCATAAAACCGTTTCATCTCTTTAGCCAATTGATGTCGGTTAATTTAGCGTAAAACAAGGCAGCGACGGCGGAGAGAGTAGATGGGGCCCTGATGTTAGGGGCCCGTGCTCTGCAATCATCACACGCTACCTCAGATGGGGATGGGGGATGCTGACGCACACGATGCGGCAGGTTTTGACACAAAGTGAGGGCTGGAGTACCGGGTGAAAGAGATAGCGCTGTATAATTACAGGCTGGTGGGTTGCGTGTGTGGATCGTGTTGGTGCGGGTCACTATCAACGGTGTTTAAGTGCAGTTATTGTGTTATATCCATTCAAGCATGTAATAGGACTCATGATTCGCAGCCTTATCAACTGGAGTGGTGCTAGTGGTAGGGATGTCTTAGATCTACTTATTTACATGTTAGGATTTGTACTTCCAAATAGTGTGAATCAATAATTAAATAATGAAGCATCCAAGGACATAAAGATCTCTGGAAGCCTGGGAAAACATACAGTATACACATTTATTGGACTGGTATAAATAGGCATGACTAAACCCCCCTGTCTTTAAAGATAAAAAATACTTCAATATAAAGTTAACTTTTTTGGCCGATTATTTGCTTTTGACAAACAAGGCAGAATTTTTTTCCGGCATTTTGTCAAAGACAGTGCAACAGCACCCCCAATGGTGCTAAGAAAAATACACAGAATGGTAAGAAAAAGTGAGGCTGGGGCTGATTTCTTTCGAACCTTAACTGTAGATTAATCTTCTTTTGGGTTTTATGCTTTGATGGCATATCCATATACTAATGAATGATCAGCAGTGATTAAGAAAGCTCATGTGGAATTTAGTCCTGGGTGTGATGAATGTGAACCTTGTGGGTGTAATGAATGTGAATGTATGTGAGATGTGGTCTTAAAGGTCAAAACAGCCAATACAGTCCCCATTACGCTAATAGGTGAAGTGTTAGATGAAGTGGCAGCCTTGGCAGTACTGTTGACAAGCTGAGAGGAACAGATGCTGATGTAAGAGCATGAACCAGCCAAATCAAGGTCAGTTTTCCAGCAGCTGAGGAACATCTGGGATAAGCCACAAACCTGACTACCAGGATCTAACACCATTGTAAAGCCTGTTCTACATTACAGAGATAAAACACAGTGAGTTACAGAACCACTGTGACCATAAAAAAGTATCCAAACCTACCTTAGGAAGATCCGTCAGATATGCTGACCTGACACCATCAGCAACCAAAACCTGTGGCAACAGGACAACAGCCTTTAGAGGTAGAGATTCTCCAAAGGTGCTAGAGGTGGATTGGTTAGAGCCTCAACAAAATACTTTCATCTAAAATAGCAAAGCAAATTCTCACCTGGAACCTACAGGGTGAAAGAAAAAGAGGGAAACCAAGGCATCACAGCCTGGAGGCAGATATTAAGAAAACAGGACTCACCTGGGGACAACTGGAGGACTATAACATGATTGAAATGCCAGGAGGGTTCTCATTAAAGACCTTTGCTTTGATAGGTGATGATGATGATGTAATGAATGTGAACACATTGGATTAATTACTCAGTATGTTTTCTTCCAAAATGCCTTTCAGCAGTATAAAACATTCATTCATTGTCTACCGCTTATCCGATCTATACTCAGGTCACGGGGAGCCTGTGCCTATCTCAGGCATCATTGGGCATCAAGGCAGGATACACCCTGGACGGAGTGCCAGCCCATCACAGGGCACACACACACTCTCATTCACTACAGACAATTTAGAGATGCCAATCAACCTACAATGCATGTCTTTGGACCGGGGGAGGAAACCCCCGAGGAACGGGGAGAACATGCAAACTCCACACACACACACACACACACACACGGCGGAGGCGGGAATCGAACCACCAACCCTGGAGGTGTGAGGCAAACATGCTAACCACCAAGCCACCGTGCCCCCCAGTGTAAAACATAAGCCCCATTAATTTATGTAAACATATTTCTTCTCTTTAACTCCAGTTGTAAACTTAAAATAATCCATTGTCTTGAAACAAAGTTATCTTCAACTTGAGTTTACTCTCATTTGAAGGCAGCAGGTGACTTTCATTTCTGAATTTAATGATCTTGAAACATTTCACAGAGAAAGAGAAACGAAAATAGACAAACATCCAATCAAAGTACAAATTACACAAAACGATAGATGACAAAACCATAAGTGTTTTCTTTTGTTTGTTTGTTTGAATGAAAGAGTTCCAGCTTTTCTTTATTTTCTGTGTTTGAAGAAAATGCAACATGAACCCAGTTGGGAATTACAGATTTTTTATAAAAATAAAATTGGGATTCATGAATGCAGCAGCCTTTCTGCCTTTAAGAGGATGTCTAATAATTTTGCCTGCATCACTGTGATATAACGCATTGCTCAAGCCTAATAGTTTCACTGTCAAGCACTTGACATATTAGATTTTAGCTCTTCCATCTAATACCATCACTGGTAATGCATGTTATCAAATGAAAACCACCTTATACATCTGTTTAATGGGCCAGGGCAGAGCTAAAGCACAAAAAGAAGAAGGTTTATGAAGGGAATACACGTTTTTGTGATGGACATAATCTCTCTTTCTCAGATTACAGTCACTTGCATCTAGCTGTTAATTTTGTCAGCCTAATTGGATCACAATTTGTTGCCAAGTGTACCCAAACTGCAAGAGCTGGGCATACCTCAGTATTTCCCTTGTATTTGTGTTTTTCTATTAATTATTGAGCAATTAATGTTCCCTCGTTCGAGGTTTGAGGTTTATCTTTTGATTTTAAAACAACGTGATTAAAACTATTGTAGAACAACCAATATATTTGCTCTTCAGCTCTGTCAGTAGTAATATAAGTAGTATGTTCATGGAAATAAACAGACAAACCCTGATATGTGTGTGTGTGTAATAAGACAAAAATTGTACTTGAAGGTATGTATGTGTCTTTTACTACAGTGTTATTTTAAACCCTTGTGTAGCAGCCTAGGAAACCCCATCATATGTTCCTGTGACTGATTTTTTGTGGCTGTTTTTTTTTATTTTTTTATATAAATTGTGTTTTGATGCCTCACATTTACAAATATATTTCACAAAATCGGTGTCTACTTCTATGGACAAAAGTATATATACACCTAAGTATATATTACACCCATATGTAGTTCTTCCCGAAATGCCACAAAATGTAAAACACACAATTGTCTAGAATGTCGTTGTATGCTATAGCGTTACGAACAGTACAAACCTGTTCCAGTGTGACAATAGTCCTGTAAACAAAGCAAGCTCCATGAAGATATGGCTTGCCACGATTACAGTGGAACATCTCAAGTGTCATGCACAGAGCCCTGACTCCGACTCAACCCCACTACACACCTGGGTATGAACTGGAACACCGACTGAACCCTAGACCTCCTCACTCTTACAACATCAGTGTCTGATCTCACTGATGCTTTTGTAGCTGAATGATCACAAAAATCCACCAGCCATGCTCCAACATCTAGCGGAAATCCAGAATAGGATCAGATATGTGTGTGGTCAGGAATCCATATGCTTTTGGCCATAAAGTATATATACTTATATATCCTTATATATCATTCAGAATAGTGATACATGGAATGGTGTGATCATTCTAGTGAGTTTGGAGATGCACACACTTATAGTACACACACACACACACACACACACACACACACACACACACTTGCACATATTTGTTTCAGGTCACTCTGTGTTTAGCTGGAGGGCCTGGCTGACATACAGCTGGCTAGTCACACTCCTGTTTCCTATTTCCTGCTCCAAGTCACCTGAAGGGAACTGTGTATATCAGTGTGTGTGTGTGTGTGTGTGTGTGTGTCCTGCCCTCACTCAAACCCTCTGTAGTTTGTAGAGCCCAGCAAGTCTAAAGGTCAGAGGTCATTGATGCCTGAGTCCATGCTGGTCCTCCATCATGTTATATATGAGTCATAAAGGCAGTAAGGAAAAACGATCACAGAGCAGCACATCTTTCACCTCTAGGACAACTAGCAATGATTTGCTCCGAGAGAAGTGGACATGATTTTAGCTCAAGAGTCTTATGAAGTTATGAGTAGGCCTGAGTGCAGTGCAGTGCAGTGCAGTGCAAAAATTCCACAATTCAGCTCAATACCAGCTTCTTGACAATGAAAAATAAGAAAAAAAATGTAACCTTTTCATTAAGATAAGTAGTACATGGAGTGTTAGTCCAAGACCTTCTTCAATAATAGCTTGTAAGGGTACTTAAGCATCATTGAATTAGCTTGTGTAGAATGAATGAGAGTACAGATTACTAGCAAGAGATTTCTGAGAATTAATGGAAAGACTTTTCATGCAGACATTCTTCATAAGGCTTCATGACACCTACAGAAGACCTTATTTATTTTTTTTTAGAATTTTTATGAATACATTTAACAGTGCTATGACACAGAAATGACAGAGTTATGGGTTTTATTTTTACCTATATGAAACTTTTGTCTATATTAGAAATATGGAAAATCCATGACTCAACATGGATGGAGCACAATGTCACGATACTCTCTATACAGAAACCCAACAGTATCCTGACTATTCACATGACAGGCTTGTGGCAATAAAATATTATTTATACAGATAAATATTTACCTGACAGAATAGAACACCAGGGCTGAAAAATATATAGCTTTTATCTGATTTTTAAGTGAATTTGGTTTTTATGCTATCACATCATCACAATTATGTCAAATAGCAGTGCGCTCTCTACCTTCAAAGTCAGAATTTATAATGTTCAAAAATAAACCAATTCAGAAAATGTCACAACACAATCTTAAGTCAACAAACTTCTACAGTATGTCACGTTACGAAGAGATCATATCAACTTGCTGTCAAACATTAATTGCTATAAATCTATGTATATATCTGTCTATTAAAGGTTTATGTCACATGTCTTATATAGGCTTGGTATAACTCATGGAGGATCTTTTGTTAAGATTATACACAATCATGAAAAATCTTTGAATTCCATGCAATAATGTTTGTACAATGAGGGACAGTGGTTAGCATGTTTGCTTCTCACATCCAGGGCTGGGGGTTTGATTCCCAACTGATTCTTGTATGAGGAGTTTTAACGTTCTCCCTTTCCTTGAGGGATTTCCATCAGGTACTCCAATTTCCTTCAGTCCAAAGACATATAATTTTAGGGCTGATTAGCATATCTAAATCTGTAGCATGAGTGACTGTGTCCTGCTATAGGTTGCCATACTGTCCAGGGTGTCCCCTGCTTTGTACCCCGAGTCCCCTGGGTTAGACTCCAGCTTCCTTGTGACCCCACCTTGGATAAGTGGTTCAGAAAATGGCTGGATATTTCTACAATGGTTTTTTTCTACAATGGTTCTATGACCTTTGTATTATCTGAGTCATAAAGGCAGTAAGGGAAAAATGATGACAGAGCAGTACTTGTTTCACCTCTAGGACAACTAGCAATGATTGTGGACATGATTTGAGCTTTTCAAGAGTCTTCTGAAGTTATGAATGCAGTGCAGAAATTCCACACTTCAGCTCAATACCTGCTTCTCGAAAAAGAAAAAATGAACCTTTTCTGTAAAATCGTATGAAGTGGAGTGGTAGTCCAAGGCTTTCTTTAATAATAGCTTGAATACATATTTAAGCAAAAACTGAATTGGTTTGTATAGACCGAATGGGAGTTCAGATAACTAGCAAGAGATTTCTGAGAATTAATAGAAACGCTTTTCATACAGACATTCTTCATATGGCTTCATGACACCTAGAGATAACCTTCTTGACAGCAGACATGAATCTATATCAGGAGACATGAAAAGGTTTGACATTCCAGCGGACAAAAGAATTATTGTAAAAAAAAAAAAAAAAAAGTATTGACGTGTTCATTAAAAGCTCAACATTTCCTACAATTAAAGACTACTTCACACATTTTTTTTTAACATCTTCAAATTCTGAGAGAAACAAAAAATAAATATTTTAGTGAGCAAAAACATAACGTTATTTTTCTGTAATCAAATCAAATGTATTTTTAATTGTTTTTATATAGTTCCCTTTGTCTGTTTATCTCTTCATCTAATTAAATAGCTAATTAAAGTTAATAAACATTTACAGCTTTTTGATACGATTATTCTTTTTTGAATGTATTCGCTAGGATCTAAACTACATCTATACTTTTTAATGAATCATGAATATACTGAAAAGTTCAGTTTATTAAGAACAATGCATATACCTAGCTAATGTCTGTAATATTTAATGCTAATGTAGTTAGCCACAATATTAACTTTCCACTCAGAATTTTAATACATTGTAAATCCAGGGACCTCGGTGAATCGGTTTGGTGCCTGTTTTGTCAATTTGTGTGTACTTTTTTATTTTAGAGAATTTGTGCTCTACAGCTAAGCGCACCTTTCTTCTCAGGCTTTCTAGAGAACTGGATTGAACTGTATTCAGTTTTATTTGTATAGCGCTTTTAATACATATTAATATTTAATACATATACATATTGTTGCAAAGCAGCTTTACAGAAATATTTCATTTCTGGATATAAATTATACATTGTACATATAAATTTCAATGTATCCCAATATATTCCTCTGTCAGAGTATAAATAGATCCTGGATGTTGATTGGTCAGGACTGTCGGTGTTGTGTTCATCCTGTGTTTATTCTGGATGATGATCGGCTGGCAGATAGAACCTTATAAAGCCGAGGCACATTTATCTTTGATTTTGGCGATAGACCTCCAGATATTTCATATATTTCAAGCTGATTTGGTTAGCTCATTTTCCACAGAACCTCATAATACAGATGCACCGTTTTTTTCACAGTCTCTACTGATTAAACGTCTGTTGTCAAGTTTACTAAAGCTATGTTTCTGTGTCATGATGCAATTGACTGCACCGTTTCTACATCTGTGTCATTCCTTCTCCCTCTCTCTCAGCTCTTTTCCTCCCCTCTCAACCACATCAGAGCTTAGAGCGCTATATCAATTAACGGCAGGGGGAAAGAGACTTATGCCAAGTGCCAAGGGTCTTAATGAAAACATGTGTAAGTCATTACCACAAACACACAGAAAGAGAGAGAGAGAGAGAGAGAGAGAGAGAGAGAGAGAGAGAGAGAGAGAGAGAGAGAGAGAGAGAGAAAGAGAAAGGGGAGAAGCAAAAGTACAGTCAGTTCACCCAGACATTGCATATTGGGAACACTGGGAACATTACTCGGAGAACACACAGAACAATCTGGAAAACAATATTTCTTAGTCTCTTAATACTTTGTGACTGTCTCCACTATGATTCAAGGCCTCCGCCCAAGTGTTCTCCGAGCCAAGTCTCTGTCCCAGTCAGTCCCATGTCTCCAGTGAATAAAGGGACATGACCTTATATTCAAGCCCTCTCTCCGAGTAGACTATTGTTCCTGAAAGAGGAATGCTTGGGTTTTATGCTCCAATCACTGCATGAGACACTTTTTTTAGTGTTGAGGGTGAGTACTGCTCTTGTGGTTATTAAAAGAAATCTTGTGGTGTCTACGATATAAATTTTTCATACCCCAGACATTATGCAGATCACATTTCAGGCTAGACATATACTGCCAATCAATTAAGAGTATGAATAAATACTGATTCTCACCACAACTGGGACTGTTTTCTTGCCAGTAAGACACAGATTGTGGGTTTCACCTAATGCTAATAGGAAGCAGAGCTGTCCTCTTTAATAATTATCAAAAAGCCATGTGTGGGAGATTACACGTTCTAGTTTCTATTATCAGGAGTGGTTGGTGTTGGTGGGCTAACTGAGATAAACCACCTTGTCTTACGAATATTAAAATAAAAGAATTATTTGAGGTCATCAGCTTATTTCCTGTTCGACTTAAAGGGGATTCTTTTGGATTTCAATGGTGGAGCCACTAAAACAGCATCAACATTCTCAACGTATGGAAATACACATAATAGTATTAAGAAGATTCCCACAGTGACAGTTGTGTCAAACAATCGCACAGGGTGCAACGCTCTCTAGATTTCCTGTGCATTGTTCAACACCTTTGTAACATGTCATCAGCAAGACTGAAAAGACTCACAAGAAAAATAACTAATTAATATTCAAACGTGAACTGCAGTCACAGGTTTAATGAACAAGGTGGGTTTTAACTCCTCTTTTATTATCCTTTTCTTCCTCCAGAAACATGCCTTTTGAAGAGACGCTACAAGAGCGATTGCAGTGGCGTCTCATCCATAGGTGCAGGTGGTGCAGAAGCTTTCGACTCACATTCATCCTCGAGTCCTCGTTCACAACTACATGGATTTTAAATTATGTTAAAATACTTAGTATCTCTTTTGATTAATCAGTGATTTTTACAAAATGACAGTGATATTTCATTGATTTGGACATCCTTTCTAGATAGCAGTGAGCACACAGCCCTGTTTAGTGCTCCACGGGGCAGGAATCACTCTGCCCCTTGTTTTTTCCATGATTGTTTTATTTGTGAGTGACGGAGGAGCAGTGGACAGGACAGTTAAAGAGACCTGTGTTCGTTGTGCAGATCATGACTGGTGATGGTGATGGGAAACACACACATTGTTTCGAATACAGGTAAGTTTCTTTAAACTAACACAACTTTTTAAAACGAACACTGGCATCATATTACTTCACAGTTTTCAGTCCTAAACCTGATTATCAAGATTACAAAATTTATTCTATATGATTATTTACATTCAGCATTTTAGCAGACAGTTTTCCAGAGCAACTTACTTCATTTTATACACCTGAGCAATTAAGGGGTAAGGGCCTGGCAGTGGCAGCTTGGTGGATCTGGGATTCGAACTCACAACCTTCTGAGCACTAGCCTTAACCACTAAGCTACCGCAGCCCTATTATTAGCTTGCTACAAAACTAGTGGAGTTCATGTGTCTAGTGAAGTTCATGTGTCATTGGAGTGTCTTTATCTTTATCTTTTAATAGTTTAGTAAAGGTGTAATAATAACTTTTTCCAAAGAGAATCTCTTTAGAATTGAGGCAAATGAAACAGTGAGGTATCAGTATAACATTACAGATTTTATTTCAGTTGGATCAGTTAAGGATGTGTATTGTTTGTGCATTGTTGAGCTGTAAGGGGGGGGGCACAGTGGCTTGGTGGCTTGGTGGTTAGCACGTTTGCCGCACACCTCCAGGGTTGTGGGTTCGTTTCCCGCCTCCACCATGTGTGTGGAGTTTGCATGTTCTCCCTGTGCCTCGGGGGTTTCCGCCGGGTACTTTGGTTTCCTCCCCTGGTCCAAAGACATGCATTGTAGGTTGATTGGCATCTCTAAATTGTCCGTAGTGTGTGATTGCATGAGTGAATGAGAGTGTGTGTACCCTGCGATGGGCTGGCACTCTGTCCAGGGTGTATCCTGCCTTGATGCCCAATGACACCTGAGATAGGCACAGGCTCCCCATGACCCGAGTATAGATCGGATAAGCGGTAGACAATGAATGAATGAATGAATGAACGAGCTGTAGGGCTGATCATGTGTGTTAGATGTGCTGGTTTTTAAGCCAGAGTCATCCTTCTCTTCTCTTGAGTAAATTAGTGTGCAAATGTTGTTTGTTCAAGTCCATTCAAATCTTGTTGAGCCTATTGCATAAGTCAATCATGACAGTCTATTTCCAATCCTACCCCACCAAAATCTATGGTCACATGCTGTTCCTGATAGACAGTCCAATCAAAATGTAAAAACTAGATGTTTTTTCTAAACTAAAATGTGTTTCTCATCAATATGTTTCATGAGGGTGAAACGCTATATCAATACACGAGTTTGTGAAAAAGTAAGCATCCTATTAAGCCAACTCTACATGAATTATAATCAGTTAAGGGCCAGAGTCGCCACTTCGCCACTTTAAACTCTACACTCCATGCAGCTCCACCATAAACCCACACCCAGGATTCAATTATCCAATTTATCTGTCAGATTTTTCTGTAGAATACCATTATTTCTAAGTGAGATATGTGCAAATGAGAAAGATATTTCAGTTTAGGAAAACATCTAACTTCCATCAATTTACCCGCAGTTTAATCATTTGCTCAATATCTCAATTAGAAAGAAAGTTACTGCATAGCAACGTCACTTACCCATAAATGTGAAAAAGGTGAACTGCAATATATCAACTTATGCCCCAAATATTTGTAACCTTATGTGTTATATAAAAACAACATTAGTTTGTATTACTTTATGAAAGATCATAATTCTACAGCAGATAGCAATCCCTCTTGACTCTCCGCTCCATCTCTCCACTGTGTCATCGGTGCTGTAAGAAATTGCAGAACCTTTTACTCACGTGTCCCACTGACCAAGGCTCAGGCTTAACAATCGCACCCCCTAAATGATTTAATCATCATACAGGAGCGACACTGATGGATTACAGCGGGACCTCGGTACCATCACAGACAAAAGGAGTTTCAGACGCTCATTAACATAGAGAGCTCATTAACATTAAAAGCTTGAAGTCATGATTCGAACAGTATTTAAGGTTTGGTGTTTAAATGTTCAGTCTAACACCACTGATCTCAAGGTACTTCTGCATGCTTCTCAGACTTCAATATCTTCACAACGTGAACAACCAGCGTACTTATTTTTCTTACAGTGCTGAAATCCTCACACATAGATAATGCATGTCTTCTTCTTCTTCTTCTTCTTCTTCTTCTTCTTCTTCTTCTTCTTCTTCTTCACTGATCTGAATAGTAGTCTTTAGTATACAGTGGGTCACTCTTCCACCATCTCATGCCTGTGTTTCTGGAGAAGTGGAGACTAACATGAATGAAAATGAACCTAATTTGCTTTGTTTTAATCTGCACATAAAAAACAATGATGGAACTTTGAATTCTGGATTCGTTCATGACACGTAAACATGCATTCTGAATCAAATCAGGACATATGTTTTTGCATTTCATTATAGGATTTTTTCAGCTCGGCTTAAATGAATTTCTTTCCGATTGGCTCGGACTGGATTGCTCTGCTCTCCAAACATGCATTATTCCACGCTTAATGCTCATTTATAGGTGGAACATTATGGTGAATACACAATAAATATAATCAGTGCTTTGCGCTGTCTTGAGCCCCAGCATGAAACTGCGACTTGGGCGCGATAATTTACTTTCATTTCAATTACTATACACTTTCTCACTCATGCTCTCTCTTTTAATTTTTCACTTTCGCACACACATAATCACACACATATGGGTGCACGCACACACACACACACACACACACACACACACACACACACACACACACACACACACACACACACACACACACACGCACACACACACACAAAATTCCCCAAAGGCTTTTAGAGTGCCTGAATGAGGACCCCTGAGTATCTCAGCCTAGACAGACTCCACATGGTTTCACTACCCAGATTGAAATCATGCAGGTGAACTGCCTGGAAAATGACTACATACACTATTCAGTGCACACTTGACTTTAAGTACACATATTATCCATAGCACAAAAAGCAAGAGGCTGGGGTAGGGGGAGACAGACTTTAGTTTGAATGTCATGAACACAAAATGTATGCTAATTAAAATTTGCTGCTTGTCATTTACAGCTGCGTATATACATGTGACAGGCTGGGAAAATGTCCCTGATGTCAGATGTCACTGTGGTTGAATTGTGTCAGCCAAAAAAAAAAAAGAAAAGAAAAGAAAAAAAAAGAAAAATGCTAATATTGAGTTTTCTTGCCTATAACATTCGTTGACACTTCAACTTAAAACTTCAACAAAAAAAATTAAATAAATAAATGTATATGTACATATACATGTGTGTATATATATATATATATACAAATTGGATGTAGAAATGTTTGAATTTTATTTTAATCATATATATATATATATATATATATATATATATATATATATATATATATATATATATATATATATTTTTTTTTTTTTTTTTTTTTTTTTTTTATCATATACTTTTTACAATCTTCCTGCAAAGATCATGTTGTATACATGGTCAGTTTAACAAATACGTTACAAGACAGAACCGATTGCATAAAGATTGTGATATTGAGAATATTCATTAAATTGAATTTAAATGCATTTTTTTTCTCTTTTCACTTTTAGGGAATATTATCAAATAGGATATTTGTGGAAATACTCTGTGTGTAAAAGGAAAACCTGTAGTTTGGTCAAGAATGTATGTTTTATGATATATGACAGTATATGATAGCTGTAAAAAGTCTATACACCAATGTTAAAATGCTTTTGTGATCTAAAATATTTAATGAAGATAAATAATGTTAGGATATATATATTTCTTAACCTTTATTGTGATATAGTAGGCATGTATACATTTTCTGAACTTGGAGTCTATTCCAGTGGGACAAGGTGGGGGACACACTGGATGAGGTGCCAGTCCATCACAGGGTACACACACACACACACACACACACACACACATCGCTAGAATGTGTGCTGTCATGATGTCACAGGATGCGTCTTGGCCTTTTGCAAGATCCTCTGAATATTTTGGAGTTTATTTGATTTTGAGTTCATTTCTGTGATCGCTAAATTGTTAAAAATCCTGGAGGGACTGATTACCGCAGAGTCTCCTAGTATTAAATGTTAAGGAAGGATCAATAGTGATGGTACAATCACACACACACACACACACACACACACACACACACACACACACACACACACACACACACACATAATCACACACTACAGACAATCTAGAGATGCCAATCAGCCTACAATGCATATCTTTGGACTGGGGGAGGAAACCAGAGTACATGGAGGAAACCTCTGAAGCACAGACAGAACCAAACCCCCTGTACTAGAGACGCAAGACAAATGTGTAAACCCACAAGCTAAGCCACCATGCCACCTATATAGCAACCAACAAAATTCACAAACAGATAGAAACGCTTGTTGGAAACAAAGAAGAATAAAATCCTTACCATACTCGGGGCGCATAAGTATGCACACCCCTTAACTAAAGCACCCTTAGCTTGTCATACAGCACTCTACCTTTTTAGGTAAGAGTCTTCCACACTTCCTGCACAGATTTAACTGTTCTATCAAACTGAGATCAATTTATCAGTCATATACACGATCATACACAGTACTACATGCAGTGAAATGACAGTGTTTACAACTGTCTGTGTTATAAAATACAGTGGAATGGTAAAATAGAAAATTTGAAAAAATAAATAAATAAATAAAATGGAAAAAGTATAATAAGTCAAATTAAAATATAATGAAATAACCTGAATGATACAGAACATATAAAAAAATATATATAATTATTATACAATTATTAATTAATAATTATTATATAATTATACAAAAGTATATTAAAAAATACAGACTATGAATACAGTATCATGAATGATGATATGAATAGGAATATAATGATATGAATATAATCTGTGCACAGCCTTCTTTAAGCTATTGCACAAGTCACAAGGCTTTTGATAGGATTTATATCTGAATGTGTAGACCTTTTTTGTAGACCTCGTACTCGTAAGAAATCCAAAACAGTGCTGCAGACATGTCGTTAATGCTGTCGAGAGATAAGTGATAAGAGGTAATATTTATAGAAGCAGAATTTTTTTTGTGATTCTCCAGTGGTCCTTTGTTTATTGTATTTTAAAATCTTTCACTGATGAAAAGCACAGGATGATTTCTATCTTCTTTTGCTGACGTTTCAGTGCTACGTCGGTTAAATTTATGTAACAGGCTTGGAGCACTGCTAATCATTTGTTACTGTCGTTTTTTAGTTTGTTTACATTTTGTTGGTGTATGTTGTGTTTGTGTGTGTGTGTGTGTGTGTGTGTGTGTGTGTGTGTGTGCTTGTATAGCAGAATACATCCAGGGTCAAACGAGGGTAAACTCGCAATGCATAACACAGCACCTATTGTTTGTCAGCTCTCCCTTCTCTACATGTGCGCCTCTTCCTCTTTTCCTCTGTTGTATTTCCCTGTCTTTAGGAGTCTGTTTGATTGAACAAACAGTGGATTCCTGGGTCATGTGCATGCGTGTGTGTAGAGTCCTCGCATGAGCCCGAGTAGACTCCAAGGAGCCAGCCGCCAAGAGCCGATTATAGTGGCGGTGGAGAGGGCGGTGAGACGTCTTCCGACCCATAAATCATGTCCTAGAGCAGTGTGTCTCTTTCTCTCTGCCCACCTCCACTCCACTCTTCCCCCTTCCCTTTCTCCTTCACTCCTGTCTCAGTCCATCCCTCTTTCCCACATCTTCAGTTCGTCCACTTATCTGCCTCATGATAGGACACAGAATGTCTTTGTCATGCTGTTCATTCATTTCCACGAATATACTACGGTAACAAAAAGCGTTTGAAATCTTTAGGAATGAATATGAATCATATATCAATTGTTTTCACAGGAATGTATACTCCTTTTCATTAATACCTACGACGCCATGATGCTCCGCTGTCTGTGCCAGCCAGCATGCCAAGCTTATTATTATGCTCGATATCGTTCCAGCTCTCTCGGCCCAAGGTCGAGGGAGAGCAGAGGTCGCAGGATCGCGACGCAGAGCGACAAGACCGCCTGGAATTAGCATTCACCCTCTCCCCATGCAGTGCTAAATATTTCAGCACTTCCAGCTGCTTCGTGTTAGAGCCCATCACCCAGGAGATGGAACTAGAGAGAAATAGAGAGAGAAGACACACACACACACACACACACACATACATATATACACACGCATACACACACAGACAGAGAAAAAGAAGGAGTGGGAGAGAGAGAGAGAGAGAGAGAGAGAGAGAGAGAGAGAGGAGAGAGAGAGAGAGAGAGAGAGAGAGATCCTCTCTGCTGTATCCCCTGCATGACGCCGTGCATCATGTATATCCCTTCTCTTATTCATGTGTTTATTTATTATTTCATCAGCGACGCTGTTCTTTTCCCTCCGCCTGCAGCCGGGGAGAGACGGAGAGCTGTCATTAATTCATTAAAGCACCCTCCTAACCCTTCCTGTCTGCTTCTCGCTCTTTTCCCTCCCTCTCTTGGCTCTTTCCCTCTTTCCTCATTCCTATCTTTCTTATAAACCTTGCTCTCCTGTGGTTCCTGAATGTTTTTTTTTTTTGGCGCCTGTTCATCCTCTCTTTCAAATCTGATTAGGAGTAGTTGGAAGTCTGCTTGAGTTCCAGCAGATCCGGAGACTCTGTCTTAAAGAAAGGTTATGCAGGGTTTGGCAGCCTTGATTAGTCTCCTGGAGCATGAGCAGGTTCTGAAACAGTAGTTATCTTCCTTATATTACTTACTTACACTTTCCTTCATCCTATTTGCTCCATCTTTTCTTCCCTGGTCGGTTATAAGGAAAAGACACAATAGAAGTGAGTCGTGTTGTGTGTATGGAATTCAGATATACTCTTATTAGTCAATTATTACCAACACACACACGTAAATCAATACCAGAATGTTTTGGAATGAACCAGTCCTGACCTTATTCCAGTTCAGATGCTGCTCCATTACCTGAGGACTGTTCATGCAATAAATAACAGAAATATTGATGAACTGAAACTGTTTTGTAGGAAGGAATGATTTCCTCACTGTTTTTGCAAGACTCAAAAAAAGAAAAAGAAAAGGTAGAGTGGATGTTATTGATGCCAGTTATTAACTAGGCTTCACATAGTTGTTGGCAGCCTGGACTGTGAATAATTAATGAATGTGTCCAATAAAGCCATGAAAAGTCCAATTGTCTTATAAGTTTAGACAGAATGTGTTTGTGACTTGGATGCCTGCAGAAAAACAGGTAATTTCAATTCTCTCTTACACACACACACACACACACACACACACACACACACACAGAGAGAGAGAGAGAATTCAGTCTAGAATGCGCACTCACCGTCCACTTTATTAGGAACACCTGTACACCTTCTCATTCATGCAGTTATTAAATCAGGAAATTATCTGGCAGAGCTACAATGCATAAAATCATGTAGGTCAAGAGCTCCTGTTAATTTGATCTGAAAATTATGCTGGGATGTTCATGCACAACAGTGGCTAGAGTTTACACAGAACAGTGCGAAAAAAAAACAACAACCAAAAATGTCCTTTAAGTGTCAGCTCTGCCAGTGGAAATACATTATTAATGAGAGCAGACAGAGGAGAGAAAGGTTTGAGAAAAGGACAAGAAGACTACAGTAACACAAATACACAATAACACAATAACCACTTTTTACAACTGTGGTGAGCAGAAAAGCATCTCAGAACACACTGAACACTGTAATGGATGAGCTACAAGAAGAGAAGGTCACATCCGGGTTACACTCCTATCAGCCATGAACAGGAATCTGAGACTACAGGCTGAAAAATTGAAGATTCAAGATTCGTCTGCGTCTAAAATTTATTTGGATGATAGTAGTGGAACTTCATGTGGTCTTTTTTTGTAGCTATCTGCCTATTGGTTTAATGCTTTGTGTATTGTGAGATGCTTTTCCGCTCAAAATGGTTATAAAAACTAGTTACAGTGGAACCTCGGCATATGAATGCCCTCCCTTACGAATTTTCACCTTAAGAATTGAAATTTTGCAAGAAATTTGCACCAGCATACGAAGCATTTTCGGGCATATGAAGCAACCAAACTGAATCGAACCGTCAACTGAAGCGAGTTTACCAAATTTACAAAAAATTTTCAGTCAGTGAAAGCTGTTTCAAAAGAGTCAGCCAACGTTGCCTTCAGTGTGCGTTCAGGTGATTTTTCAGGTGTTTTTTTGTTGACAGATCGGTGATGAGGGTGGTCTGTTCTATTTTTAGCCATAGCTTGGTGGCACGACTTCCTGTGAAGAGCCTTGACATGGAATGCTTGGCCTGGGTCAGTTCTTTGTAAACAGCCATGCAGTTTACATACGCTTCATATTGGTAATATTGGTCATATTTTTGTGCGGCTGGAACGGACTATCTGCATTTAAATTATTTCTTATTGGAAAATTTGTTCCGCAATACAAATTTTCGCCTTAAGAACTCACCTCCAGAACCAATTAAATTCGTATGCTGAGGTTCAACTGTATTTGAATTACCATAGCCTTCTTGTCAGCTTAAACAAGTCTGGTTGACCTCTGACCTCTCTCATCAACACAGTGTTCTAAGCTATTTCTAGAGCTATTTTGTTGACCCACTGTCCTGAATTTCATGACTCACGCTCTCAAATCAGCCATGTTTATTAGCTTTACATATAATAAATGCTTGTTTATTGTACGAGCAGTTGAATGCTACTGAATGTACATTATCATTATTACAGTTAATATTAATGCCTTGTTTGACCGACTCTTCCTGATCATTCCTGAGACCTGGGAATTTTTCATTCCCTTTTAAACAATCGATTTTGTAAGAAAAGCAGATTTACAACAATCTTGAATCATATATAGATCTCCAGTGGTGACAGTGTTGAGGAAAAACTCCATGAGAAGACATTATAAAGGAACCTTGAGAGGAACTCAAAAGGAACCCATTCTCCTCCTTGTCTGGATGATATTTGGATAGTGTGATTATACACCAATCAGCCATAACATTAAAACCACTGTGATCTGTGATATTTACAGTGTCACCTGTTAAGGAGTGGGATGTATCATGCAGAAAGAAATTATGAGCGGTCAGTTCTTGAAGTTGATGTGTTGGAAGCTGTCACAGTCTGGGTGCCTCTGCACTGTGCGGGGCGCGAAACCCGAATCTCCGTGGTGTTGCGTGCACACGCATGCACGCCGTAAAAGGAGACCCAGATGCAGGATCCAGCAAAGTGCTGCTTTTATTACATAAACACAAGACAGAGGGCAACTAACTTAACACTAGACATAGTGTGGTATAACACAAAACAAGAAACAAAACCTAAACCTGAAACCTAGCATGGACATGACACAACAAAACCACGGCACAGTTAACAATCACGGACAAAGACATGAACACAAGGATCCCTATTTATAGGGCACAACATTACGATAAATGGGGAACAGGTGACACAGTGGGAATAAGTCAATGGGGAAGGCGTGGCACAAAACACACACAAACAAGCAGGCATCCAAGACCTCTCTGGGTCTGGCAGGGAACTATCCACCTGTTCCTGACAGGAACTGAGCTACTTTGAAAAAGGCCAAATTATGAGAGTGAGTCAGTGTATTTCTAAAGCATGCAGTGGTTAGTACCTATCAAAAGTGATCCAAGGAAATACAACCAGTTAACTGGTGATGTTAGTCACTCAGTGCTCACTGATGCATTTGGGAAGCAAAGACTAGCCCGTCAGGTCCGATCCCACAGAACAGCTATAGCACAAATTGCTGAAACATTACATTGTGGCTATGATAGAAAAGTGTCACTACACATCTGGCTGTGTTGCTCCAGACCGGTCAAAGTGCCCATGCTGAATCCTGTCCACGACCGAAAGCTCCTACAATGAGCACATAAAAATCAGAACTGGAGCATAGAGCACTGGAAGAACGTGGTCTGGTCTAATAAATCGGGTTTTATTTTGTGGACAGCTGAGTGTGTGTGTGTGTGTGTGTGTGTGTGTGTGTGTGTGTGTGTGTGTGTGTGTGTGTGTGTGTGTGTCACTTACCCAGAGAAGAGATGACACCAGGCTGCACTATAAGAAGAAGGCAAGCCAGTGGAGGCAGTGTGATGCTCTGGGCAATGTTCAGCTGGGAAACCTAGGTTTCTGGCATTTATGTGGATGTTACTTTGACATGTACCACCTACATAAACATTGTTGCAGTCCATCTATCGACTGCAACTCTCCATGTCCATGAAATCCCCAGATCTGCACCTTAACCTCAGAGAAAATCTACTTAACAAAACGTGTGATAGAACAACATAAAGTTTGTCTTAAATATTAAAACTTCTTTCTGGTCAGTTAGAACTATTATATGACGGCCGAGTGCTTGAATTATTTTCTTTTTTATATTTATAGTTTTGTAAATTTTTGTACCTTTGTACAGCATGTTTCCATGGACAATAAAGTAGATGCTCATGTTTCAGAGTAAGTTTAATGATGGTTAGAAAAAGGAGCAACATGCTTTTAGAATTCTCTTAATTTCTCCCGATACACCCTGAGAGCATTTTCTCTCCCCTTGACGCTCAAGTGTGCTGGAAATAATGGCTAAAATGGGGATGATCTGAACTAACAGCTAATGCAAGTTATGTGTTTTGGGAACGGAAATATTTTCCGGAGGTCCCGCAATGTGGTTATGCCTGAGCGTTTCCGGCAAGGGGAAGGACTGGATCTCACACCTCACACACCTTCAGCTTGTAGGCGAGAAGACAGAGTAGATCTAAATAAAGACAGAAGGAGGGGAAAAGCAGTCAAGACTTTAAAGGGGAAAAGAATAGAGTGGTGAAAAGAGGAAAGGTGGAGAAGAAAGATAAATGGAAAGCAGAGCCGAGGGAGAGAACGGAGAGCAGGAGACAGGAGTCATCATTTTTCATTTCAGGGCTTGGAATGGATTCTCAAGATCTGAAAATCAAAGCAGATGGGTTTGGCAAACAGCAGGCTACTTTAAGAATTACAGAGAGAGAGAGATGAGGGAGAAAAGAAAAAGAAAGGGAGAAAGAGATTGTTAAGAGTGAGCTGTTCTGTCCAGTTAATAAAATGAAAACATGTTCTGCGTTTTTATGTTGTCGTTGTTTTTTGTTTTTTGGTGTAAAAACAATTTGGTGTGGTGCACCACCAGCACCGTGCAATAAATTTCCATTCCAGACACATCAGAATACTGTGTGTGAATGTGTTTCTGCATTCAGGCATTCACTAACGTTCTTTATCCAGTCCTGCTGCACATGAATATGGGCATAGGCAAAGAGGCTCAAAGGTCAAGGACATTCTGGGCAGCAGGCAGACGAGGAGACTGAGCACTGTGTGTGTGTTTGTGTGTGTCCTCTCCCAATGGATCCACATCAGAGTAGCATTTCTCTCCCTTTCTCTTTTTCTCTCTCTCCTTTTCTCTCTCTCTCTCTCTCTCTCTCTCTCTCTCTCTCTCTCTCTCTCTCCCTCCTCCCCCTCTCTCATTAAAACTCTGCGCCTTGGCTTCTAATTAAATCCCACTTGAAAGTCTTAAAAGTCAGACTCAGATTGATTCAATTTGCATTTTTGAACAGGCAACATTGCCTGAAAGGATTAATAAATTGGTTGAAAAAAAAAAAAAGAGCCTTTGCAGCAGTGAACTGTTGGTTCGTTTAGGAGGCAACACCTTCCCTATAAACGTGTGGCAGTTATACACACTCTCGCACATAAGCACGTACACACACACACACACACACGCACATGTGCATTTGTCTTATTATCATTTAAGGACCTTCTACCAACATAATTATTAATGCGGCTAATTAATGAAAAGCCTACACCTAATTCTAAGCCTTAACCTCAGTATCCATAATCATTTTTTTTTTATCTGCATCCCAAATACTTGGGACACAGTATTCTACTCCATTCTGTAGTAGAAATAGTGAGGGGTGTGTTACAACAAATTCCAACTAGAAGATGATGCCCTTATTGAACAGAAAATGTGAAGTGTGGAATGTTAGACACTTCATGCACTTAACACTCGCAGCTTTGTTTATGTAGAGGAAATGGGGCGGAGCTACCAGGCACTGACGCTGGATGAGAAATATTGTTCAAGATGGCTGACGAGACACTGGTGGTTATGACATCTTGTACATGTTAATCTTAATCATCAAAAGCTATCTAAGCTAGTTATGTCACATTACATGTGTTCATTTTGCTATGAGCTGGGAAACAGCTTCTACTTCCTGTTAGTAAAAAAACGAGACGATGCTTCCTTTCTAACATACATACACTAGACACTAGGTTACAAAGTGCATATTATGAGTGCAGATCATCAGTTAGAACACAACCTTCGGCTTACATAGTTTTAAGATAAAAAATCCTGACATTTTAAATAATAACAGCTTTCCTTGTGGGGACTAAGCAAATATGTCCACAAGCTCAAAACTGTCAGCTATTCTCAACCCTGTAGGAACATTTTCCTCTATCCATCTTCACTACACATGCACCTATGGATTATGAAATCCATCAAGGTCAAATAATTTTTTCCCCCATTTCATGTTGTATATGATCACAGTGCAAGCTGAGACTCCAGCATGTGAAGCTGTAACAGCTTAACTTATGAAACAGCCTGAATATAGCACACGCTTGAGGGCCCTGTGAGACATCAGCATCCTGCTGCTTGAAACCTGGGCGGTCGCGTAGAAAGGGTTACATTTCAGTTCGAAGCATCACATTTATCCAGGTAGAAAAAAAACGATAAATAGTCGTGCCAATTCATGTATAGGGATTGAGAAAGTAAGCTACGTTTTAGGCAAAATGGCTTAAAAATATTTACTTTTCACTATTTTTGACTTGATACTTTTGACACATTATTTATACGTTAACTTATAAGCATAATTACTCAGCCACAGATCAATCCTGAGGCACAGGTTCTGGGGTTATGGTGTTGAGAACTGATGGTGTATAAAATCCCAAACTCTTTGTTGGTCATTCTGGTGTAATGTTGATAAAATAGCACTCAGTTATTCTTACTCTAGGGCCTTGGGGACTAAATGGAAATGTTTAGTTTTTACTAGAACATTACAGTAGTCCCACTCAGAGGTGATGAAAACATGAACATGTTCCTTGTATGTCAAGATAGTATTCAAATTGAGTTATATTTTATTTGAATAAGGCTTTTATTAAGCCAGAGACAAAACTGTAAATCTCCTTGAGACAACATGAAGGAATCCATCCTCTGGATGATGAGGATGATGATATGAAACACTAGACTATACAGTTGTCAGGAGAAATGACATAAGTGCTAAGTGTGTTGAAAGTGAAGTGTCTTAAGAAGGACTGTCTTTATGATAAAAGCCAAAAAAATGTGAATATTTTTCTGAAGTTTATTGAAGGTGTATTCAGGCCTCCTGGTGGTCCAGTGGCAGGATCCCGTGCTCTCATTGTCGTGGCCCTGGTTTGATTCCCGGGAAGGGAGCTAACCCAACCACTGAAGAGTTAACACTCAGTACCAGTCCCAAGCCCGGATAAAATGGGAGGGTTGCGTCAGGAAGGGCATCCGGCGTAAAACCTGCACAAAATCGATAAATGCAGGCCAAACGATCTGCTGTGGCAACCAGATAATGTATTCAGATAAGACCGTCCTTTAAGACTGTAGGACTTGGTCTCGAAACGTTTTCTTTAAGGACTTGGAAATGTCTCAACCAAGATTTTGTAAAAAAACAATGGTTGTCTTTTCTTTTCATAACGTAAAATAGTAAGTCAAATTTTAACAAGAATAAACAGTGGCACAATGCAGAAATGAAGCCTTCTAGTTGTAGAAAAGATGTGGCCTTATTTTTAGTCTTTATCTGGACTCTTATCTGGATTTCATGTGAACAGCTTTAGACTCAGTCTTGCCTCGAGCTTGGCTAGTCCTGTTCTTGGATTCGTCTTGGACCTGAGAGTGTTGGTCTTGACTACAGCCCTACTGTTCACAGCAGGAGTGCAGAAGGCTGCAAATGAAGGCAACAAGAGGAACGCAGCAGGAGATGAGCATCAGGATGAATCAAGAAGGTCCAGAGAAGAGCGAGAGGAGCAACAGCAGAAGTCATGATCTGACACCAAAATCACACTGGGCAGCAGGAGTGCAATTACAGCTTCTCTCTCTCTCTCTCTCTCTCTCTCTCTCGCTCTCTCTCTCACACACACACACACACACACACACACACACACACACACACACACACACACACACACACACACACACACACACACACACAAACACACAAACAGAAATAGAGAGAGAAAGAGAGAGAGACAGAAAGAAAGAAAGAAAGAAAGAAAGAAAGAAAGAAAGAAAGAAAGAAAGAAAGAAAGAAAGAGAAAGAGAGGTGGAGAGAGAGAGAGAGAGAGAGAGAGAGAGAGAGAGAGAGAGAGAGAGAGAAAATTATTAGTTGAGATAAGATTGCATAGTGACTTATACATGTGTACATTTTTGTAGTTAGGGATCAGTTTAGAGCACACAAGCATTATCTATCTATCTATCTATCTATCTATCTATCTATCTATCTATCTATCTATCTATCTATCTATCTGTCTATCTGTCTGTCTGTCTGTCTGTCTGTCTGTCTATCTATCTATCTATCTATCTATCTATCTATCTATCTATCTATCTATCTATCTATCTATCTATCTATCTATCTAAATCCCACTTTAAAAACAACATCAACATGTAACTCATATATAAGCAATAAACATTTTGTACTCGGACTAGGCAAAACGTATGAATTAACACACACACACACACACACACACGCACGCACGCACACACACACACTGCAGAGCACTTATATATTTTTAGCGCTGGAGCATACAGCTTTGAATACAAGCTGATTAGTTTCAAAACTGACTGAAACCTTGTTAAGCCCTTTCTGACTGATGCTCATGTGCATCAGCTTGTGTTATGTTAAAAGTTTGACATTTTTAGCATCACCACTCTTCCAATTAATCTTTTGTGACTCCTGCCTCACAGACAATAACAGCACTGTGTCTCTTCCTGTAAGTTTTAACAGTGTTGGATTCGCTTGTACAGACTCCACTCAAAGTTTAAGAGGTGGTCATTTCAGAGCACTGCATTTTGCGTCTTGTTTCTTTTACCATTTCTGTATTGATTTAGAAAGATGTTTGGATCATCATCTTGTCAAAAAGCTTGAATTTTGGTCATGTCTATACCTACTGGCAGAGGCAACCAGGTTTTGGGCTGCAATATCCTGGTACCTTTGCAGAATTGCCATTTAATATTCATTTTCGCAAAAGCTCCTGGTTCCACAGCTGAGCTTGACTATGTAGTGTAGAGTTACAGAAGGGAAATTATTACAATCACTCTACAGTGTCACCCAGATGAGGATGAATTCCCTTTGGAATCTCTCAAGATTTCTTCCTCGTATCGTCTCAGGGAATTTTTCCTCACCACCATCACCACTGGCTTGATCATTAAGGAAAACATCTAAATTTAAAATGTAAACTTTATCATTTTTATTCTGAGTTTTTAAATTTCTCTAAAGCTGCCCATTGTTAAAAGCGTTATAGAAATAAAATGAACTGAATTGAATTAAATTTGTGATCCTGTTATTATCGATCTTCAGATCCATCAACCATAGGTAAGTTAAATTTATTAAAAACAAAAACAAAACACACAAATGTTGATCAAAATGTTTTGCAAAAGCACAAATAAAATCAGTTAAATTAATAAATTATTATTATTAATAATAATTATTATTATTATTATTATCCTCGGGTCACGGGGAGCCTGTGCCTATCTCAGGCATTATCGGGCATCAAGGCAGGTTACACCCTGGACAGAGCACCAACTCATCGCAGGGAACACACACACTCATTCACTCACACAATCACACACTACGGGCAATTTCGAGACTCCAATCAGCCTAGAAGCATGTCTTTGGACTGTGGGAGGAAACCGGAGTACCCGGAGGAAACCCACCAAGCATGGGGAGAGCATGCAAACTCCACACACACAGTGAGCAGGAGCGAGACTCGAACCCAGGACGCTGGAGGTGTGAGGCGAACGTGCTAAGCCACCGTGCCGCCACTACTATTATTGTTGTTGTTGTTATTATTATTAGTATTATTATCATCATCATCATCATAACATAGGTAAACTACAAAATTCTAATTATTATACAGGAAAGACATTCATTCATTCTCTACCACTTATCCAATCGATTTTCGGGTCACAGGGAGCCTGTGCCTATCTCAGGTGTCATTGGGCATCAAGGCAACCCAACAGAGTGCCAACCCATCACAGGGAACACACACAACGGACAATTTTTTTAGAGATGCCAATCAACTTACAATGCATGTCTTTGGACCAGGAGAGGAAACCCCCGAGAACCTTAACCCTAACCCTAAACTCCACACACACGGTGGAGGCGGGAATCGAACCCCCAACGCTGCAGATGTGAGGCAAACCACCAAGCCACCGTGCCCCCCACAGGGAAGACATCTTTCATGTAATGCTTTCAAACAGTTTGTTAGTGTTTAATGGTTGAATTTGAAACATGACAATGATAATAAATGAAACTGTGCATTTCTGAAACTTTGATGTATATTTGCGTATGATGTGCCATATTTGGGCTCATCCCCCCAACTGTGTGGGGGACAATGGGATGATGGGTTCAGTTCCTGGCTCTTGCAGACATTTATACTTCTATCTGTCTATCTATCTATCTATCTATCTATCTATCTATCTATCTATCTATCTATCTATCTATCTATCTATCTATCTATCTATCTATCTATTATTGTTGTTGTTGTTGCTGTCTGTAATATTTATTATATAATTTGTGCAGGTTAATATCCATCAGTCTCTATTTTGGTTTTTAGTTCTTTTTTTTATGCTCCCGGGGAAACACGACATGATTAAAAGCAACACCAATCTCTTATAAGAATGTGAATTTTCACTAGTGAGAATATAATTAAATAAGTTTCTCAGATTCTTTGGGTGTATTTGATTGATTGCTTCTAATGTTTATTTTATACAATCATTTTTTAAGAAAGTTGCCAGTAATTCTGGAAGGCAGCAATCAGCCTGACTAAAAGATGTTTTAATTGCTAACTTGCTAGCTTGTTCTGCTTTCCTCACAGAGTGAATGTTATGCTTTGATCAAGTTATTGGTGATGTGCCATACTGAAACGAGGCCTAACAGATTCAGTTTGGAAATAATCTAAATACCAGCTGTGAAATGATCTGCAATGCACATGTATCATGGATCGACTGGAGACGAGGCAAGGCTGAGAACTGTAATGTTTAAAAGCTAAAAAAGAAGAAATTTAGCCATTAGACCTTGTTTAATCAGTGATTATTTCAGCACTGATGTAAGGTAAAGGTGACAGACGCCCCATTGGTCAAATCCTATGACTGGCATTTACCTCAGAAAAGAACACTGCTATGAATGTTTCTCAAAGAGAATATATTTTTCTCTTTTCCTTAATATATTTATAATCTTCAACAAAGTGCCACTAACGTTGTTTAACCATAAATAGATTAGGTTAGAAGTGTAGAGGTAAGCAGGTCGTTATCATGACACAGTCAGTTTTTTTCTGGATTTTATTCAATCTGGTTAAGATCATTCCAGCTGAGGCAATATAGTCAGGACAACAGAGTAATTAAGGACTCGAAAACTTGTTTATTATGCAAATACGGTGAATTTTAATCATCTGTAAAGGTTATTTAGCGTTGTTGTTTTTTGTTTTTTTTTAAGAAAATGAAGCCTATTATTAAACATGGAATGGCTGCTCTGTGGGCAGGATTCAGAACAGGCTATTAGGCTTTGAGTAATTGTATCAAGACCTATCCATCCATCCATCCATCCATCCATCCATTAATTTATTCATTTTCTGTAGCATTTATCCTACACAGGATCATGGGAAACCTGGAGTCTATTCCAGGGGACTTGGGGCAGAAGGTGGGGGACACCCTGGACAGGGCGCCACAATTGCAGGGCACAGTCACACACACTCACACACTGCAGACAATTTAGAGATGCCAATCAGCCCACAACATGTCTTTGGACTGGGGGAGGAAACCAGAGGAAACTCCTGATGCTCAGGGAGAACATACAAACTCTGTACACACAAGGTGGAGATGGGATTTGAACCCAACCTACAGGTGTGAGGCAAATGTCCTACAATGCCCCACCATCCTTGTATAGAGATATAAAAACATATTTATTATTTAGATAGATAGATAGATAGATAGATAGATAGATAGATAGATAGATAGATAGATAGATAGATAGATAGATAGATAGATGCAACTTTATTGTCATTGCAAAGTACAGGTATATAGCAACAAAATGCCGGTATTTTTATATAAAGCAATAAATTAACAGTAATTGCTTTTAAACGATCAGTGTGATATAGTGTTTTAGTAGAATGCAATATTTCATTTTCACCCTTGACTGACATCAAGACACATTTCAATTGTTTTAATAATCTTAAAGGAAGTAAAACTACAGCTCATGTTCCAGCTGAACTGCACACTGGTTTTGATCTGGTTCACTTTTCTCGCTTTGGATCTCTTAATATAACCTTTTCTCTCTTTTTACTTCAAAAGTTTTACCTTGAGGTTCATAATAAGGTTTACATCTGAGGCCAAGAAGAGAATCGAGTCTTCAATCTTTGAACAACAGTGTCCCCTGGTGGTGTTTTTTATTTTTTCAGGTTTCACTCCACCAAAATGCTCTAGACTAAATGCAGCAATAAATACATCTCTCTCTCTCTCTCTCTCTCTCTCTCTCTCTCTCTCTCTCTCTCTCTCTCACACACAAACACACACACACACACACACACACACACACACACACACACACACACACACACACACACACACACACACACCTGTACGCCTGCTCATTTCTGCAGTTATCCACTCAGCCAGTCATGTGGTAGCAGCGCAATGCATAAAATCATGCAGATCCAGCTCAAGAGTTTCAGTTAATGTTTACATCAAACATCAGGATGAAGAAAAAAAAAGTCTCTGATTTAATAACCATGTAATTGAGTATTTCATAAACTGCTGATCTCCTGAGATTTTCACACAAAACAGTCTCTAGCGTTTCCAGTAGAGGATCTTCAGGCCGAAACACCTCGTTGATGGAAGAGATCGGAAGAGAATGAGCAGATCTGAAGCAACAGGAAGGATACAGTAAGTCGAATAATCACTCTTTACAGCTGTGGTGAGCAGAAAAACATCAAAGAAACCTTGCGGTGGACGGCCCACAACAGCAAAAGACCACATCAGGGTTCACTCGTGTCAGCCAGGAACAAGAAACTGAGGCTTTTTTGAGGTGCCCATAATAGCCTCAGATTCGTGTACAATCCACTGCACAAGTGATTACAGGGCATGTACCAGGACGTGTAGCACAGGTTCAAAACATGTTACTCAGTGACATTTTAAAACTGATATAACATAAATGTGAATAAAACCTGTTTTCCATATGTCTGCTTCAGTGTTAAGGGTTTAATTTAACTAACCACAGTTGGATGGTCAGTTTTCAGAATGCACAGGTTGTTGGTTTTAGCATCAAAATGATAGCAAAATATGCTTTTATTATTTTCTGCCAAATACAGTAAAGCTTTTCAACTTGAAATATATACATGCTTTGCTTTCCTGATCAAATGTAATCAGTATAAATGCTGCAGCTGATGGTGGCCTTGACTAGATTAATGTGTTTTACTTTTCTGAACTGACAACATTTCTAAGTACATGGGGTTAACAGTCCAGAGTAATGGAGAGTGTGAGAAAGAGGTAAAGAAGCGAGTGCAGGCAGGTTGGAATGGGTGGAGAAAGGTGTGGGGAGTTCTGTGTGATAGGAAAATATCAGCGAGAATCAAGGGGAAGGTGTACAGGACAGTGGTGAGAGCGGCCATGCTGTATGGTTTAGAGACAGTGTCACTGAGGAAGAGACAGGAGTCAGAGCTAGAGGTAGCAGAGCTGAAGATGTTGAGGTTCTCTTTGGGAGTGACAAGATTGGACAGGATTAGGAATGAGTACATCAGAGGGACAGCTCATGTTGGACGTTTGGGGGACAAAGTTAGGGAGGCCAGATTAAGATGGTTTGGACATGTTCAGAGGAGGGAGAGTGAGTATATTGGTAGGAGAATGTTGGACATGGAGCTGCCAGGCAGGAGGCAAAGAGGAAGGCCAAAGAGGAGGTATATGGATGGAATTAATGAGGATATGAAGCTAGTGGGTGCAAGTGTTGAGGATGCAGAAGATAGGGATAGGTGGAGAGAGATGATTCCCTGTGGCGACCCCTGAAGGGAAAAGCCGAAAGAAGAAGAAGAACTGAAAACATTTCTCTAAAATTAGTGTGAAACTCGAGGCCTTACACACAAGCCAAAGATGGAGCAGCTCTGTTCCCTTGAGCTCCTGTCCTCAATTTCATTCCTGGCACCATGTATTGGCTGATAGCTAGGGTTCTGACATTAGTAAAACTTTTATATATGATATCATATGACAGCAATGCTGAATTGTCAAATGAGATGGTCAGGAAATTGCTAGAACAGTAGTTGACTAAAGTGCCAGCTTCTGTAGTAATAATTCATTCACAGGGACGATGTTCAACACTCAACATAATCTAAGCCTAATAATAAATAAAATGTGTCATTTAAAATCAACGAAAGCATTGATTAAGAATCACACTTTTATTTGTCATGAATACAAGTGAATACAACTTGCAGTGAAATAAAATCCTGGCATATAAGAACACTGCACTTTCTGCTATATCAGTAACGCTACAAGGATTTTTTTTGTCTTTCTAGATAGTAAAGAGACAGGATAATGACTGATTCACTGTTTAAAGGAAGCAGAATGAGAGCAACAACAAGAACTACCTTGATACACATCAACATCTAACTAAATCTAGCACTAAATGCAAAAACACTGCAGGACAAGAATCAGTTTCTGGGTGGTGATAACAGCAGGTTTTATTCTCCATCACACTTTAACTCTTTCTTCTTTTTGGATCGAATATCATCATAATTAATAACTCTCAGAATATGTTCCTCTAGGGTGAAAATGTCCCTGTGTGAAAAGTGAAAGCAGGAGATATCCCCGGTGTCGCCAGAAATCTTGGACCAGAATCCAGAGAGGAAATGGAAGAAAGCATACGCTTCTTAATTCATTAGTGAAGACACTCATCCTGTGGCCTCTGTCTCAGTCTTTTCTCCATATCTGCATCATCATGTAACTAACATCCAGATCCAGATGCTCAATCTGTGTATATTAGAAACAATTTAGAGCCAGAGTGGAGCAGACTGGTGAAGCTTCAGCAGGATGTGAAAAGGTACATCAACAAGAGGAGAAAATATATAAATAAATAAATAATAATAAAAACGCTCTGTCCTTAGAAGGACAACCAGGCTAAAATATGTACTTCTATTTCTATTACAGTTTCAGTCACAAAGCTGGGTACAATATTAATGTCATTATTAGGTTAATTTAAATACACACAATTCCTCCAGATATCTGCCCTTTGAGGTCTTGGAACTTTGCATTGCATACTGTATATAGATGATGCTACTGATGCTGATGGCAACAACAATGGCAATGATTAGACTAAATTGTAACCAAAAGCTCTCATGCTGCTGCTGCTGCTGCTGCTGATGATGATGATGATGATGATGCTGATGCTGATTATCCTCATTTTATCTACACCAGAAAACAGAAGTCTAAGAAAAGACAATCAGATTTAAGTCCTGTCTTTCAGTCTGACAGTGGCATCAGTCAGCAGCGGATGGAGTCTACATTAACAGTGAGACACAAAACAAGGAATTTAAGAGAGGTGGAGGAGAGAGGAACTGTTCGATCATTTTGGCTTTCATCTGTCAATCATTTTCTCTTTTCTTCTTAATTAACATGAAGCCATTTACTATGATAATAATCACAGTAATAAAACTACAATATTACAAAAATAAGACAAACATGCCTTCAGTATTTAATTCAATTTTATTTATTTGTAGCACTTTTAAGAATGGACATTGTCAAAAAGCAGCCTCACATGAATAGAAAAAATCAGAATAAAAATCCTAAAGTTTAATATTTTAATTTATATTTATCCCAAATGAGCAAGCCAAATGCAATGGTAGCAAGAAAAAAGTCCCTGAGACGATATGAGGAAGAAACCCTCCGAGAAAACAGGTTCAAAAGGAAACCCATCCTCCACCAGAGAGTGTAATTATAAATCATTTCCTTTCTATTACTCTGTACTCTATAGTCAGGTGCAGTTGTGTAACCATTCGCATAATTCCCGAATTCATTATAACATAAATTCCCTCCTTCCGAAGCCATCAAATGTTCAGTGGGATCCTCAAGCATATAAATGGATTCTATGAGTCTAATAAAATACAGTTTATTTTGTTAAGAACTCAAATAAAATATTATATATTTGATATTAAACAGCAATATTAAATCATGAGGTTTCCAAGGCTCTGTGAGTCGTCTTGTAAATTGTGTAACATTAATTTACACTCAAAGCTGTCAGGTCTGATTTGGCTGTAGATTCGTATAATCAAGAGCCAGAGGTCCATAATTATTTCTTTTTTTTAAATTTAGTTACAGCAAAGAAAATCCCAAACTGCCCTTATCATCGTTATTGTATTTATTATTGAGCTCTTATCCTGTTTGCCTGATGCCTTGGATTTCCTACAAATCTTAACAAGTCAAAAACAACAGGTCTGTAATCCAACTTGAATCTAATAATAACTGTAATAAAAATGTGTCCTGTAGGGAAAAGGCTCACAGGGATAAAAAAAAATAAAATAAAATCTCTCGCGCAAATAAATAGACAAAATAACATTCCATAATCCAAATCCATACAGAGCGGGCTAATGAAATTAAATGAACAGTTAAAGAGGTTCCCAGCCTCAATAAGTGTGAGAAACCTTGGCATACATCATACAGCAGCTCAGATAGATTAGACATCATAACATCCTACTGTAGGCTCAAAATAAGTCAGACTGCATGAAGACAGGCAGGAATCAGGAGCCATTCCGATGCATAAGAAGGAAAGTGAGGTCAGTAACAGATGTAATATTATGTAATACTGTATACCAAACAGGGGAGTGAGAGTCTAATCTAAGTCTAATTCAGGAGCAGATGAACAAGTAAGTTTAACTGGTAAAGTTTATATGCTGCCGTTTGTCTCTCTGACAGCCACCGTACCTGACAGAAATATTTTTGCCCCTCCCACTTCCTACATTATTTTTTTCCTCCATATATAGGAAATTGTATAAAGTACAGAACAAAAAAAGAGAGAGAGAGAAACGTATATGGGGTTATAAAAGAGAGTCATTTTTGACGTTTCAAATATTTTTTGTTTTTGTGTTCATCATAGGGGGGCACGGTGGCACGGTGGCATAGTGGTTAGCACGTTTGCCTCACACCTCCAGTGTTGGGGGGTCCACCTCCGCCGTGTGTGTGTGTGTGTGGAGTTTGCATGTTCTCCCCATGCCTTGGGGTTTCCTCTGGGTACTCCGGTTTCCTCCCCTGGTCCGAAGACATGCATTGCAGGTTGATTGGCATCTCTAAATTGTCCGGATTGTGTGAGTGAATGAGAATAAAGCTACACACTGAATTTTTATATATATATATATATATATATTTACACACACCCTTATCCAGAGCGACCTACAATTTAACTCATTTTATGCATCTGAGCAATTGAGGATTAGGGGCCTTGCTCAGGGGCCCAGCAGTGGCAGCTTGGTGGACCTGGGATTTAAACTCACTACATTCTTTTAATATACTTAGAAAGTGCTCTATTTAAAATAATAATAATAATAATAATGAAGAAGAAGTTGCTTTCGGCTGCTCCCTGTTCGGGGTCGCCACAGCGGACCAACTGGTCCGCACAACAACTTGGCACAGGTTTTACGCCGGATGCCCTTCCTGCCGCAACCCTCCCATTTTTCCGGGCTTGGGACCGGCACTGAAACCAGTGGTTGGGGTTGAGGCATTGGCTGGGAATCGAACCCGGGCCTTCCGCATGATAGGCGAGCAACCTACCACTGAGCCACCAATGCCTCAATAATAATGATAATAATAATAATAATAATAATAATAATAATAACTTCTTTCATCTTATCTGTTGAGAAATAATAAACTGTGGCCAAACTCCAGTTGACGCTGAATAATGCGATACACTGGAAAGATGATGCTGGAATAAATGATCTGTTGATACAATTATGAACAACGTGGTTAATATTAAATTTGTGCTGCTGTTGAAATAGCGTTATTCATGGTATTATTATAAGAGCAATTTATACTATTTATGTGAAGCCCTAAAATCTGGAGAATTTTGACAATGAATATAACTGGCTGTGGTTATCAATCAGCTGGCTATGAGAATAAATATCATTTTAAAACCATGTTTATAAATCAGTGTACCTGACAGTAAAGCTGAAATTTTGCCAATTTAATGGGTAGTTTAAAACAAAACTTGACAAAAAATATCATATTTGTTTTAAAGAAAATTGGTAAATATGTTTAATATTGAGTCTATGTAGAACCAGTTTACTTTTATAACATGGTTGAACTGCGTAAAGTCAACAACTCTAAGGTCTCCTTCATTAACATTATTCCTTACAACCTCTTTTTGATTTTTTTTGTTTATTTTTCCACATAAAATGATATAATATTATATCTAATAAGGAACTTAATGGCAATCCATTACAGAAAAGAGCTAGGAAGAGAGTTTCTTCCTTCGACAATAAAATTCTCTTGAATTTCTTTCTAATCACATGCTTTCAGTTCATGCACAGCTCCTTCACAGGTTTCTCTCACTTCAAGCTTAACATTTTCGGTTTCCGTCTCTGGAATGTCTCTGTACAGTCATGAATGCCACCTTTGTTTGTAGTTCTCTACTTCTGCTTTCCAAAATGAGCTACAGCCCTGTTTGTTTGGTTGTTTGGCTACTTTCACACATCATTTCGTTCAATTTTGCACAACTGCAAGCCTCTGAGAGTCCTTTTTTTGGTTAATACAGAAATTGAGTGGGGCACCGTGGCTTGGTGGTTAACATGTTTGCCTCACACCTCCAGGGTTGGGGGTTCGATTCCTACCTTCTCCATGTGTGTGTGGAGTTTGAAGCATGTTCTTCCCGTGCCTCGGGGGTCCAAAGACATGCATTGTAGGTTGATTGGCATCTCTAAATTGTCTGTAGCATGAGAGTGTGTGTGTGCCCTGTGATGGGTTGGTGTGTATCCTGCCTTGATGCCTGATGACACCTGAGATAGGCACAGGCTCCCCGTGACCCAAGAATAGATCAGATAAGTGGTACAGTCAACAGGAAACAAAATACAGAAATTGTTCAATGGTGTTTGAAGTTATTTGTTATGATGTTCTCTTGAAGCTCCTATAACAAGATGAGGTCGGAATGTCCTTTCACATTATTTCCTGGAGTGAGATTCCCCAGGCGGTGTACTCTGGCTATATTTTGTTAACTATTGTAGCTGAGGCAGTTTTGTGGCATTTATTTGTTTTCTAATTGAGTGGAAGGTTAATGCATGAGCCAATTTATCCTGTTGCAGAATTTGTATCATTACCCAATTGTGAAGTTGCTTGATATGCTTCTATTTTCTATTTTATTTTCTATTTTCTATTTTCTATTTTAGACTCTCCAAAATTTAAAACAAGGTGTTTAAGGTATCTTCTTGACCTGGGTGTCTCCATGTTACTAAAATCCTGCTTCTGGTGAAAGATGTATTTGTAATTCATTCATTCATTGTCTGCCGCTTATCCGAACTACACTCGGGTCACGGGGAGCCTGTGCCTATCTCAGGCGTCATTGGGCATCAAGGCAGGATACACCCTGGATGGAGTGCCAACCCATCGCAGGGCACACACACACTCTTATTCACTCACACAATCACACACTATGGACAATTTAGAGATGCCAATCAACCTACCATGCATGTCTTTGGACTGGGGGAGGAAACTGGAGTACCCGGAGGAAACCCCCGAGGCACGGGGAGAACCCCCAACCCTGGAGGTGTGAGGCAAACATGCTAACCACTAAGCCACCGTGCCCCCCCCGCATTTGTAATGCAGAAAACAAATCTGACTCAGAATAAAAAATGCTAGATGAGATGATAAAATACACAAAACACACAAACACATCCACATCAGAAGAGGAAGTAGATGTGATCCTGGCTAACCTGCTATCACTATCATCAGCCTTCGAGCTGCATCAAGCACTGCAGAGATGAGTCAAGTCACCCTGCAGTCCTGCTTGAACAGTGAGAGTACAGCGTAGGCTGGAGGAAACAGGACACCTCATGTTATGCAAGGTTTTTCTGAATAGCATGAAATCAGTCCCTCTAGGATTTCTGAGTTTTTTTTGTGCTGCAGATTTTTCAAAACTTGAGTTTTTTGTGTGTGTGTGTTGTTGTTGTTGTTTTTTTGCAGAAATCTACCAGGAGGGTCAAGACACTAATTCTAATTCTAAAAGTCCAGCATGCTGCTGAAGCTGGGTGTTATAACTTATTGTGTTGTTGATTTCTGAAGGAAACTGCACACCTGCATGCAAATGCCTAGTTCCCATTTGATCGGATTGTGTGTTTTGAGTGAATGATATGAGCTAACCACGGCAGCTGTGCACAGACGAGACTCCATCTGAGATTTCTATTGTTAGAGAGAATGTTATATCAGTAATGTGTCCATTTTCATTCAGGCAGCAAAATAAACGAGATGTGGAGGTCAGAAATGAGTTGTGTTTTCTAGAGCTAAAATGTAACGTATGCCTGTTTAGCACGAGCAGGCCGATTTTCAGGAATACTGATTATTTTAATTCGTTTCATTAATTAGGATCAATCATTGAAATACAGTGATAATAATAATAATAATAATAATAATAATGATACAACTACTACTACTACTACTACTACTACTACTACTACTACTACTACTACTACTACTACTACTACTACTACTACTACTACTACTAATAATAATAATAATAATAATAATAATAACGGGGGGCACGATGGCTTAGTGGTTAGTATGTTTGACTCACACCTCCAGGGTTGGGGGTTTGATTCCCGCCTCTGCCATGTGTGTGTGGAGTTTGCATGTTCTCCCTGTGCCTCGGGGGTTTCTTCCGGGTACTCTGGTTTAATCCCCCAGTCCAAAGACATGCATTGTAGGTTGATTGGCATCTCTAAATTGTCCGTAGTGTGTGATTGCGTGAGAGTGTGTGTGTGTGCCCTGCGATGGGTTGGCACTCTGTCCAGGGTGTATCCTGCCTTGATGCCCAATGATGCCTAAGATAGGCACAGGCTCCCCATGACCCAAGAATAGATCAGTAGACAATGAAATAAGACGAGAGGTAAGAACAAGAGGGACAATTTTGCAAGCTCATAATGTGCCACACTGATGGACTCTTCCTCCAAAAGACTGAGTGTTGGAATAAAATCTAAAGGTGCTTCAGCAGAGTGTTAGTTTAGGGGATCTACATATTTATGCAGCTGGATTATTGAGAATTTCTTTTTTCCTATTTTTCAGTAAAATCCTTCTGATTGTTCTTCACTTAATTTTAATACGTTGTGGGCGGAGACAATGTGGGTGGAAAAAGTTCTGACTTATGATTTATCTTGGTTTAATTTTTTTTTTCCATCACAAAACCTGCTTTTTTTTAAGAGGGGTACTTTTCATATTCACTATAATAATAACAATAGTAGTAGTAGTTTTGATGTTAACACATAAAGTGTATCTAAAGTATTTAATATATAAATTACTCTACACTTCATTAGGAACATTATTATAAACTCACGCCTATTTATACATTTTTTCAATCTTCAGCTGTCTAGTTTTGTGCCCGCTGTAGCCTTACTGTCCTGTTCTTGGCTTAATGAAATCAAAGCTCGATGTGTTGCGTGTTCTTTGTGATCCTTTCCTGCTTACCACAGCTGTAAAAAGTAGTTATTCAATTAGTGTAGTCTTCCTAACCAGTCTGGACATTCTTCTCTGACCTTTCTCATCATCAAGGCAATGCACCATTCTTTAAATGAAATCTAGAATCTATTATACATTAAAATGACCAGAAATCATGAAATACATTTTTTGAAATACTCAAACCAGCACAAATCTGGCTCAAACAACCATGCCACGGTCAAAATCAGTGAGATCAGGGTGAGCAAGGGTACAGGTGTTCTTATTAAAGTGGCCGCTCAGTGTATATAGTAAGACGTTAACAAATTGTACACGATATCATACTCACCACCAGGGGGCAGTAAAGCGCCGTGTTAAATTCATCATTCTGACGAGTGAGCATTTGAGAGTCTCTTGTTTGTGGGTGGAGGCAATAGCCACTCAGTCATTAGTCACAGTGTGTGTGTGTGTGTGTGTGTGTGCGTGTGTGTGTGTGTACGTGTTTCCTTGTGTTTTACTTTGGAAGTGTTTGTGTAGGTCGGTTGCTTACATCATATCCAGGTGTCCTAACACGTTGCTGGAAAGGCGGCGGCTGTTTTGCACCAAAGCATGTGTGTATTCCCCTGTGTGTGTGTTTGTGTGTGTGTGTGTGTGTGTTTATTTGTTTGTGTTTGTGTGTCAGACTCAAAGACACATTGCTCATGTCTGTCTACCTTGAGTGTGAAGTCACAGAGGATTACAGTTTCTGTATCACAGATGTGACAGCATACCTTCATGCCACGATAATATGGCATCTATAAGGACAACATCTCTAGTTACTTGTTATTTTCAAATACAACACATTTATTGAGGGAATGCTTTTAAAGCTATGATCTGAAGAATTCAGAGAACATTTTCTACAACGCTCTGACAAAGAACCTAAAGGTTAAGAGTGACCTTTTTTTTTTTATTTTTAGCAGTTTTCCAGTCCAAATAATATAATATTTCCAGTGTATTACAGAGTAACAGAGTTCTGTGTGACCTCGGGTCATCTCTAGGGAAGAGAAGTAATAAAGACTGTAAACATTCTAAAAACCACAGATATGGATGTGTACATTTATGCAGCAAGAACAATTCCCTCCTCCTTGTTGTGTAATCGGTGTGATTATGATATTATTAGGGTTAGTATTTATGTTTGAGGTTAAGGGACCGTTTTATTGACTTATACATTGGAAAGTGCATGAATGGATTTCTTTTCTGAACAAATACACACACACACACACACACACACACACACACACACACCTATCAGGCATAACATTATGCCCACCATTGCTGCCCTTTTTCTGCCAAAAGCCATGCACTGTGTATTCTGACACCTTTCTGTCAGAACCAGCATTAACTTCTTCAGCAATTTGAGCAACAGTAGCTCGTCTGTTGGATCGGATCACACGGGCCAGCCTTTACTCCCCACGTGCATCAATGAGCCTTGGCCGCCCATGACCCTGTCACCGGTTCACCACTGTTCCTTCCTTGGACCACTTTTGATAGATACTGACCACTGCAGACCGGGAACACCCCACAAGAGCTGCAGTTTTGGAGATGCTCTGATCCAGTGGTCTAGCCATCACAATTTGGTCCTTGTCAAACTCGCTCAAATCCTTACACTTGTCCATTTTTCCTGCTTCTAACACAACAACGTTGAAGACAAAATGTTCACTTGCTGCCTAATATATCCCACCCACTAACAGGTGCCATGATGAGGAGATCATCAGTGTTATTCACTTCACTTCTCACTGCTCATAATGTTATGCCTGATTGGTGTATATATGTCTTTATTTTTTTGCAGTAGTCCCAGCTATTTTCGAATCTTTGTGGTTATTGCTTTGCTATGATAATAAATCCTATTCAGTTGCTGCTAACATCTGCAAGACCTTCCCCTTTTCCATTTCTCAAGCTGTTTATGCATCTGACAAACTGACTGGACACACAGAAATGGTACACATGGTACACACAAACACACACACACACACACACACACACACACACACACCAGCATCATAAGTATGTTTTTGTGTGCTTACTATGTAAATTACGATGTAAAGCCAACATCTAAAATATATCATATTGTGATGTATGGACAACGTACGTGTGTGTGTGTGGTGTGTGTCTCTGAGAGAGAAACAACGGTTTGTCTACCTCGAACAGCACTTCATAATGCATTTCATGTGTTTTCGAACCGTCTCCGTGGTTTTTTTCCTGTGTACACACACTCAACCACAATGCCGCAAGTTCACGTTGAGTGTTTGCACAATAAAATAACATCCTGAAATTCACAGAACTGGTGCTTGAGAGAAGCATGAGAGCACTATTATTAGTATCAAATGCTTCAAGAATGTCAAAATCTGTTTTTCCATGCATAGGAGACATGTCTTAACTGCTTTATTTATGACTCTCTGAGTGATGCAGCTACTACACTGCAATACGACCTGAATCAGCATGAGTATTATTTAGTGTTGCGAAATTCCCCGGGCTGTCATTGGCTTGCTCCATGACGCATTGATTCACTCGGTGGGAAGAGTGTAATACTTGTGAATTGCTGCATACTGGATTTGAGTATGTAACGTCTGCTGGTGCTTTTTCTTCACTGGGGCGGATATTAAACCTCCAGACATCCATGCAGCCTGTATGTGTGGTAGTTACTGACTTCCTGTGTACCCATTAACGACCGGAGATGTACCTGAAATGCTGCAGTAGATGACTCATTGTGGCACTTGTGCCTTCTGCCACATCATGAACCCTCAGTGTCTGCTTGCATTTTGCTGGTGTTTCAGACCTGTTTCCATAGGCGTGGCATCTCCTCTATTCAGAATTGAAGATCCTTAATTCCTGCACATACCTGTAGTCATTTCAGTACACTTCAGTTGACTTTTTAACAGAAGTTAGGTATATTGCATAACCACCATTTTGTCATGTGGCAGAATTTCAGAGCTCTTCCAGACAGTGTCTCAAGACTTCATACAGTCCCAGTATATGGCAACTTCTATTGCTTAACCAAGCGCACGGTTGAAAAACAGTGTAAAGTCTCTGATGGTGTTGAAGCAACATTTTTAGGTTTCTTTACTACATATTGTGTATCTAAAAGTAAATCCAGTTCCTGGCAATAACTCAGTCCCTCCAGGATTTTGTTTGCAGCCAAAAATGCTGGAGTTTTCTGGCTATTTTCAAAACTTGTGATGTAACTAGTTTTCTTTTCTTTTTTTTTTGCAGAAAACTAATTGAATTCAACTCTTTTTCACTCCTATCAGTAAAGACACATGTAAATACTTGCTATGATAGCCGTACTCATGTTCAACACACTTGTTATCAAAGCGGGCTTTGCTTGAATGTGTGTTGTGATGATGTCACACGATTGCCTCTTGGCCCAAATCTGCGGAACATTTGCAGAAATGTAAAAATTTTGTAAAAATTTTGCAAGATCCTCTGAATATTTTGAGTTTGATTTCTGTGATCGCACAATTGTGAAATCCTGGACAGACTGATAATTACAGATTATGCTAGATCAAGGGTTAAGGTACAATTACACGCACACACACACACACACACACACACACACACACTATGGAGAATTTAGAGATGCCAATCAGTCTATATTGCATGTCTATGGACTGGGGGAGGAAACTGGAGAACCCAGAGGAATCCCCTAAAGCACCTGTAAACTCCACAAATTGAACCACAGAGTTGCATTTGTAAATATTTTAGAACAAAATGTCTCATATATACAGAGCACAGTGGCATGTAAATAATGTTAATTCCAAGGTCTCTTATCACATGCGTCATTTTCTTGTCACAGACTTACATCTTATTCTTAGCTTGCTCTGGGACTTGGTAATATTAACTATAACATTAAATATAAAAGTAAAACCTCAGCATAACGTTTCATTAAGTCTCTGACCCAAGCCATTACATTCTACTTCCTTGATTCTTCTATTTTGGTTTTCGGACAACTTAAAATGGCTCACACTGGGTTTTGGATAGATTCTAGCTCATGAACTAGCTCTTGAACCTACACAATATGTTGTTGTTGTTGTTGTCTTTTGGCTGCTCGTGGTTCGGGGTGATTCACAGTGATTCATCTGATCCTCATATTTTAAATCGACACAGGTTTTATTCTGGATGCCCTTTTTGACGCAACCCTTCCATTTTATCCAGGCTTGGGATCGGTACTGAGAGCAATATTACACTGAGAGCGGAAATACTGCAATACAGCAATGTCAAAGTCACTTGGCTCAGCAGTTGTTGGCCAATTTGTCTTGTTTTTAACTCTAATTTTCACCCAGTTTGGTTATTTCTCCCAATTCCTACCCACAAGCTAGCTCTCCTCTCTCAACCTGGAGGTATAAATGCTAGCACATGCTTTCTCAGAACCAAATGAAGTCAGCCATCATGTGCTGGCAACCTGTTGCTCATACTATGCCACAGGGCTGCTGAACACACCCTAAGGAAAGCACTAACTACCTTTTTACCACATACATAAGCTCACAGGTGGCAGCCTACTGATGGTTATGTCAGGACATGGCCTCTTATAACAAGTGTGTTTTTGTTTTCTATACCATTACAAATAGAACACCTTGTTGTAGTCTATGAATGTTTATAACATTAACTTTTCAGTCACTGGTAAGAGTTAATCATGTGTCTTTTTTGTCTTCAAAATTCAGGTATATCTTCAGAAACGTGTCATAAATAGATATTTTCCTCTCCAAGTCTCTCCATTTTTGAGGGTTCAAAATTGTCTTTCAGGCTGAAGAGAATTAAGTTTGTAGAAAGAATTAAGTTAATGTGAAAATCTGCAAAAGTTGGGTAAAGTCTAACTTGTACATGTGAGACAGCGGTTTGTCCTGAAAATATTTTCTTTTTCTTCATATTCTCAATTCTTTGAGAGGATAAAACGTACAAATAATTGTTCGACGAACCTCCACAGCCTACGTCATGTGGAATCAGTTGTCTGAAGTGTAAGATACTAGGCTCTCGTGTACTGTAATGACACACCGCATTACGTACACAGATCATATGCACACGCATACACACATCCACTCACAGTCACACATTCCCATTTTAGCCCTACAGCTCCTGACTGACAAACCCCCCTCTGACTAAGCTTGCATTTTAATCACACAGTTATTTTGTTTCAGGGGAAGCGTTTGTTTCACAGACAATGTACCAGCACTTAACAAAAATGACTCACAGCATCGCAAATTGCTTCTGCGTAAATGAATTCTGCCGAACATCTTAATCCTGCTCGTTTGCCAAAGCAGTCAGGTTGTGCATCGATGCTCATATTATACACGTAATGCTTTGCTTTGACCTGGCACTAATATCACATTTACAGAATAGTCTTATTTATCCATGCGTGTGTGTAATGAGGCTTTTCAGAAGGACATTGCTCTGTTTGCAATGAAGAACTGTACACTACTGTGTCTAAAATCATGGAGTACAGTTTCTGTAGAACATATGTACATATCTGTCACGATGTATTTATGTAAGGGCAATATTGTAAATATCTCTTATATGTGTAAATGTAAATTCCATCTTAATTCAGTACTGTACACACACCTTCACACCTTACACATACAATTTACTTGCACGTGTACAGTACACCGATCAGGCATAACATTATGAGCAGTGAGCAGTGAAGTGAATAACACTGATGATCTCCTCATCATGGCACCTGTTAGTGGGTGGGATATATTAGGCAGCAAGTGAACATTTTGTCCTCAAAGTTGATGTGTTAGAAGCAGGAAAAATGGGCAAGTGTAAGGATTTGAGCGAGTTTGAGAAGGGCCAAATTGTGATAGCTAGACCACTGGATCAGAGCATCTCCAAAACTGCAGCTCTTGTGTGGTGTTCCCGGTCTGCAGTGGTCAGTATCTATCAAAAGTGGTCCAAGGAAGGAACAGTGGTGAACCGGCGACAGGGTCATGGGCGGTCAAGGCTCATTGATGCACGTGGGGAGCGAAAGCTGGCCCGTGTGATCCGATCCAGCAGATGAGCTACTGTTGCTCAAATTGCTGAAGAAGTTAATGCTGGTTCTGATAGAAAGGTGTACACAGATATACACAGTGCATGAAGGGCCAGGGCTGTTCTGGCAGCAAAAGGGAGACCAACAGGATAGTAGGCAGGTGGTCATAATGTTATGCCTGATTGGTGTATATGACTTCTGTGTTCCATGTGTGTCTATGTGTGACACCTATTTATTTATGTCTCACTGTAATGTTCACTTTTTTCTCAAAAAAAAAATTTCCTTGTATGTCTGAGCATACTTAGCAATAAAACACATTCTGAATAGTAGAAAGTACTCATCGGACAGTAGTGTAAAGTAAATATCTGCGAATGTTTCTTTTGTATTTGCATTTGTATGAAAGGGTAAGTCAAGCCATTGATGATAGCAAAGAGGAAAAACCTCCTGACGTCATGAATCCTTGAGAAGAACCAGACTGAAAATCCTCTGGGTGACACCGGATATCAGTTTTATTAATCCTCACTGCTCCATAAGGATATTCTAATGTAAAGTCAAACAGTACTAAATGTATTGAAATGATGTTCAATGATCATCATATGAGTGTCATAAGAGAGTCAAAGTGATTAGAATTACACCAGCAGTTCATGGGTACAGCATCCACTGAGATTACACACTGAGGCCAGGGTGAGACTTGGGCGCAAACTGTTTTAAGGAAATGGAATATTTACAGTATCAATATGAGACCAACACAAGAGCAGCATCAGGTGAGTCATAAGAGCTGCAGGTGAGTCACACTGCTGTAGACATGCATCAGGTCAGAGACTGACATCACATGAAACAGCAGAAGTACACATTATTTTTCTTACAAATTGGTCTAATATTCATCCTTTTCTCCTCCTCATAAGATTAAGAAATATATTTTCTATTTTAATACATATATTAAGACAAGGAAAAGCTTTTTTATCCATGAATGAAAAACCTTCTAGCCGCTTAAGTCTAAAGGTTAGGACAAAATGCTTCATAAGCAAATGTTTAGCCAAACCACAGAGACATGGTTCATTTTAAAATTCCTGAAGGTACATTCAAGATAAAAGTTATTGTGATTTTCGTTGTCTTCGCTTGTGTCACACATGCCCGTCTGTTGTCATGTGCGCTCATTTGTTCAGTCGTCCATGCTTGCTCATGCATGGAGCTGAAGTCTTGTGTTTTCTTTGATGGCGACAGCTTTAACTTCATTCCAGTCTCATGGGAACAGGAGAAACCGGAACGGAAGGGGGAAGGGTGTCTTCATCAGAGAGAGAGAGAGAGAGAGAGAGAGAGAGAGAGAGAGAGAGAGAGAGAGAGAGAGAGAGTCAATCCTTTGGGATGCAGATTGTTGTTGGAGCCTGAGACTGCTGGGGGAGGGAAAATGTGTGTATGTGCGTGTGTGTGTGTGTGTGTGTGTGTGTGTGTGTCTGTGTGTCTGTGTGTGTGCAAAAAAGCAAACGGGTGCTGACGCATGTCTGACCCATTGTGGTGCTGTGACGTGTAGATAGCCATGCAAATCATGGAAGCACTGAAGAGATGGCTGAAGTCCAGCCTTGCTGCCTAGCGAAGCGTAGCCTCTCCGGCCTCCAAAACCAAAGAGAGGGGGAGGAGTGATGTTCTGCTGTGCTCTAGATATAATGTAAAAAAAGTATTACTCTTTAAAAATGCAGCTGTAGTGCAGGAAATGCTGTTAAAGACAATAGTACATCTAAATCACTTATTTGGTTGAGTTGAGTTACGCTATCGTCCTGTTATGAGGTCACACGTGGTGTTGTGCGAGAAGTTGATAAGCTGATACGATAAACCATTTCAGTATGCATAAAAGTATTGTACAAACCCGATTCCAAAAAAGTTGGGACACTGTACAAATTGTGAATAAAAAAGGAATGCAATAATTTACAAATCTCATAAACTTATATATTTATAAATATTTTAGAGGATCACCAATTCCCCCAATGCTGCGGTGAAAAATAGTGGAGCAATATCAGAAAGGAGTTTCTCAGAGAAAAATTGCAAAGAGTTTGAAGTTATCATCATCTACAGTGCATAATATCATCCAAAGATTCAGAGAATCTGGAACAATCTCTGGATGCCCGTGATCTTCGGGCCCTTAGACGGCACTGCATCACATACAGGAATGCTACTGTAATGGAAATCACAACATGGGCTCAGGAATACTTCCAGAAAACATTGTCGGTGAACACAATCCACCGTGCCATTCGCCGTTGCCAGTTAAAACTCTATAGGTCAAAAAAGAAGCCATATCTAAACATGAGCCAGAAGCGCAGGCATTTTCTCTGGGCCAAGGCTCATTTAAAATGGACTGTGGCAAAGTGGAAAACTGTTCTGTGGTCAGACGAATCAAAATTTGAAGTTCTTTTTGGAAAACTGGGATGCCATGTCATCCGGACTAAAGAGGACAAGGAAAACCCAAGTTGTTATCAGCGCTCAGTTCAGAAGCCTGCATCTCTGATGGTATGGGGCTGCATGAGTGCGTGTGGCATAGGCAGCTTACACATCTGGAAAGGCACCATCAATGCTGAAAGGTATATCCAAGTTCTAGAACAACATATGCTCCCATCCAGACGTCGTCTCTTTCAGGGAAGACCTTGCATTTTCCAACATGACAATGCCAGACCACATACTGCATCAATTACAACATCATGGCTGCGTAGAAGAAGGATCCGGGTACTGAAATGGCCAGCCTGCAGTCCAGATCTTTCACCCATAGAAAACATTTGCCGCATCATAAAGAGGAAGATGCGACAAAGAAGACCTAAGACAGTTGAGCAACTAGAAGCCTGTATTAGACAAGAATGGGACAACATTCCTATTCCTAAACTTGAGCAACTTGTCTCCTCAGTCCCCAGACGTTTGCAGACTGTTATAAAAAGAAGAGGGGATGCCACACAGTGGTAAACATGGCCTTGTCCCAACTTTTTTGAGATGTGTTGATGCCATGAAATTTAAAATCAACTTATTTTTCCCTTAAAATGATCCATTTTCTCAGTTTAAACATTTGATATGTCATCTATGTTGTATTCTGAATAAAATATTGAAATTTGAAACTTCCACATCATTGCATTCTGTTTTTATTCACAATTTGTACAGTGTCCCAACTTTTTTGGAATCGGGTTTGTAGGAAAGTTTTACGCACTGTCCCTAGGATTTACCTCACGTCATATTTTATGACTCGGTGCTTGTCATTTTCATTATTTTTGCATGTCTGTGTTAGAGATGATGATGACCCAAAAGAGCTCTAAGGACAAACACGTTTCAGGGTGTGCCCTTTGCCATGGTTTTAGTCGAATTGGGTTGTATTTTTGTGTAACGTTTACTCAGACAGCAAAGCAACATACACTTTTTTGTTTAAAGAACAGGACAGTTTCAAAAAGACTGTATGAGTGATGATTAAAGCTTGCTGTTAAGAAATAGCCCATATTACATGTTTAGTTAAAAGGACATTTTAATTTAAAAGTACTCCTGCTGTTGCTTCAGGAGTAAATGACATTCGATATCATCTGTTTTCACAGCTATTTTAATGCTTACTGCATTTCCATAACAACAAATTATGGTCTTTTGGCATGTATTGTACAACAGTATATATAAATGCATATGCATCTACTATAAACTACTAACAAGGGCTGAGCAATATAATAGATATCACAATATAATCATATCATTAATATCATTTTTAACAGCCTGCTAATTATCCCAGCCGCCAAACATGTGGCAGCAGAACAATGCATTAAATCATACATGGTGCATGATGATCGTTAATGTTCGTGTCAAACATTAGAATGTGGATGATATCTCAGTGGCAAGGGTGTTGAGGTTAGGCGAGCTGGTTTGAGTCATTCAGATAGTGCTGATCTCCTGTGATTTTCACACACAACATCCTCTAGAGTTGAGATAAAGTGGTGAGAAAAACAAAACAAAAAATGTCTTGGAAGTGTGAAAAGGTATCACTTGTATTTTTATTTGATTTTCAACTCATATAACCATATATTTTAATAGAAATAATTCAACATGTGAGCTGAATATGACCTGATGAATTTTACAACTGCTATATCTGACGATTTCGGAGCTCGTCTTCTATCTTCTGAGGTGATAGTCATGAGACGTGAACTGACAAATATCAAAGAGCTTTACTATAAAAACAATTTGAACTTTTATTTTTGTCAGTCCCCTGAACCAAAGTTTGGTACATGAGCTCTGTCCATTCAGCTGCAACTCACTACCTTCTCTTTAAATAAAACAAATAAAGCCAAAATTTAATTGATCAAATCTTTATTTCACTTCTCACCAATTAAATATATTATAGTTTTATTTCTACAACACAATATAGAACACACTGTTGGATGAATCTTGAGATGGATGAGTTACAACAGCAGAAGTCCACACCGAGTTGATCTCCTTTTCAGCCAGGAACAGGAATCTGAGGCTACAGTAGGCAAAAGAGTGTTAAAAAACAGGAAAAGATTTGGCATTTGTCAGATTTTCACTTTTCCAGAACGACTCACAATTATAAAATTGAGCAGCTGAAGTCTTACTCAAGGGTTCATCAGTGGTAGCTTGAGAGTCCTGGGAGCTGAACTCACAACCTTCTGATTAGGAACCCAACATCTAAACCACTGAGCTATTGCTTCTCAAGTCAAGGTCTTCGTTCTATACCTGTCCAGTTTCAAGTCTTCAGGCTTCACCAAATACCCCAGAAACATGTACTACTTAGAAAATATTATTTTGTATGATAGAACCATAGCATAGATGTGGTATGTTTATGGAATAACGTATACATTTTGCTTCATGAAGCATATCTATAATTCTGCAGTTAACTGTCTGATCACTCTTCATTATCCTAGCATAGATAGCAGGAGATATAAACACTGCCCTCATAACCCGAGCTAAGAGTTATGGCACCCTATGGTGAGAGGCACACCCTACACGCTGACAGATTTGTGAAGGCTGAAACAATGTGTTTCATGTACAGTGTCATAGGCATACCTTGGCGAATCAATTGGACCAACTGATGTGAGAATATAAACTGTACACTTTCATGACAGATGATGCAGACATAAATGAATATTGAGCATTGCTGTGTTTGAGGAGAAGTTTCAGCTTGTAATTTCCTGCGAAGAACCTGTAAAAGCTACCAACAACACACCTCTACCAATTACAACTTGTCAGCTTGGGATAATTTGTAGAACTACCAGGATTCCCTGTTTACAAAGTGACGTCAAATCAAACCAACACGGTTGTTTATTCTCCTTCTAGACGTTTAAATTAGTTTATAGCAGTATAATTTGCTTGCTATGTTGCAGCTGATGGTACTTGCTGCTGTTTCTGTGCTGCAGAAATAATAAGAAAAGTCCAAAATGTTGCATGAATATTTGAAGTTAACTAGTAGAACAGTACCGGTAGACACTCAGGCCTGTAAGTGTAGATAAAGTAGCTTTTTATGAGAACTAGCCTACCTGAAAAATAACCATTACACTGAACAGGCTCTCTACCATTTAATTTTATTATTTGTGTTTTGAGTTATGGTTTATTCCTGTTCCTATACAACTTAATGCAGTTTGATGTGGTAAATGATATCAGAAGGAATTACACACTAACACAAACAAATGAGTGACAACAGTTAAAAGAAACAGTAAGGCAAAACACATGTAGAAAAGCCAGGCAAATAATCATATAAACAGAAAAATAGATAAAGTTCCTCTTACTCAGCAACATTAAAGATTGAGAATGATGGTGTTACTCATTTGTGTGCAATCTCTTCAACATGTCCTCTAACAGTTCATGAGTTTGCAGTCTGAAACTGTGCAATGGTTTCATGAGCTTGAGTTAGCCTTCATCTTCCTTTGTTGATACATTTTTGAGGGTCCTTTTGACCTTATAAGGGCCAAATCTTTATGTCTAATGTATCTAAGGGAAAAAAAGTCAGATAGAGTCTAATTCAAAATCTTTAACGTCTTTTATCATTTCTCTTTGGCTTTTATGGGAGCTGTGTCTATTACCCTAGAGATATACAATTTTTCCTGAAGAAGAAGTTGTATACAGAGCTGGTGACTTGATGCTATTTCGATATTCAATTCTTATTGCAGTTGGGTTAAGTTGATTTTCTGGGTGCACAATTCAAATGCCTCTACTTGCCTGTATGTAATTCACACCCTTGAAATTCCCATGTATTTCTTTAGTAGAAATTTCTTTAGTATTTACATTTAGTAGAAATGTAAATACACACCGGAGGTAGGTGAGCTAGATAAGCGGAGTTTATTACCAAAACCAAATCGGCAGGCAGGTACGTGACTGGGTTGATCTGACTGACGATGCAGAAAGGGCCGATGAAGCATGGACTGAGTTTGGGGCATGGCAGTCTCAACCTCAAGTTCTGTGTAGACAGCCAGACCTGTTATCCCACCTGGAACCTGGGATGTGGGCCCCTGTGGTGATCAGCTTGGATCCTTTGCCTACATATGGCCCGCTGTAGACAGACCTGGGCACTCTCCCAGACTTCCTGGCTGCAACGGGCTCAGTCCGGGTTCCCCAGATGATGGAAACAGTGGAGGCTGTTAGCCCAGAATGCACTGAAATGGAGTAAGCCCTGTAGACGAATGCGTGAGCAAGTTCTGGGCGTACTCTGCCCATGGAAGGAACTCACTCCACCATTGTTGCTTGCGGCCACAGTAAGATCAGAGGTACCTGCCGATCTCTTGATTCAGACGTTCAGTCTGTCCATTGGACTGTGGATGATAACCCGAGCTGAGACTCATGTTGACTCTAAAGTGGGTGCAGAATGCCCTCCAGGCTCTTGAGGTAAACTGGGGCCCTCAATCTGATACAATGTCCTCAGGGAGCCCATAGGTTCGGAAAACCTGATTAAACAATGCTGTGGCTGTTTCCATGGCTGTGGGTAGGCCCTTTAACGGCACCAGTTGGCAGGCTTTAGAAAACCGGTTGATCGTTGCCAAGATAGCGTTGTAACCCTTTGAGTCTGGAAGGTCAGTGATGAAGTTGCTGAAAAAGGAGAGTTCCCTGAAGTGTAACAGTCCCACATGGAGGGTGAAGGGGATGGTCTGACGAGTGATGTAGCCCTTCCCGATGGGTAAGTTGTCCACGGCCGTCACTCGCAGAGGAGTTTCACATAGCAGGGTTGGAAGGCGCAGTTCCTCCACAAGATGCTGGTCGATGAGGTTGACGGCCATGCCTGAGTCTACTAAGGCTGACACAATGGATTTTTGAGCATAGTGTAATTTCACCGTTAAAGTCAGGCACAAACATAAGCAATCCCCCCCACCGTGGAAGTTGAAGGTCTCTCCAGACAGGCCGACAACCGATGGCTCTGGTCCGTCCTCTCTGGAGCTTCAGTGCTCTTCGCGAACTCGGAGTTCGGAACGTGGATGGTCTCCGGGGCATTGCTGGCAAAGATAGTTGTCCAGGTAGTAATGGTGTCTCAGCACGCCATTTTGGCCTGCAGAGCTGGACGAAGTTCTTCGCGAAGCACTGCCAGGAGTGCAGTATCAGTCCATCCACTCTGTGTTGCCAGGGTGCAGAACTTAACGGCGTAGTCCGCTGCTGAATCTTGGCCCTGTTGCAGCTCGAGGAGTTGCACAAAAACATAAAAACCCCAACCCCAACCCCCCCAAGGTCACATGGGTTGGCTGTGGTTGTTGGAGCTGCTCATTAGCGGCTTGCAAGGCTGTGAGTTGCTCCTGGTAGGCTCGAATGATGAAGGTGCGCATTCTCCACTGGATCCATTTCAAGCAAAGTATTCTGTAAAGACACGCCAGAGGAGGATGATCTAGGACCCATAAGCAGAGTTTATTACCAAAACCAAAACGCCAGGCAGATAAATAAGAAACAGGGCAAGCAGCAAGATGTCAAAAACCGGGAAAGCAATAAACTGGCAAACAAAACCGAAATCACAAAACCAAACTCGTAGAAATCCAAAAACAAAGCAAAGGTCATACACAGTAATCCACAATACAAGAAAACAAGGCAAATGGCTCGGGAACAATACGTTGTGTCTAAGAGTAGCGTGCATGCTACTTAAAAGTCCGATAAACCCAGAAACATTCCTTCTCTGGTGGCGCTAGGAAAAGGGTTCACTCTGGTGGTCTGACATCAGTTGAGAAGTTACAAGAAACATCCAAGATGGTGTCTTTCAGTAGTGTCTAGACCATCGCTTTAAACAAAGTCACTTGCCTTTAAACCTGAAAAAAAAATCAGGGATAGAAAAGGTGGACTTAAGAAGGAAATAGTTTTTGTTCCTTTTGCTGTCAAATGTATCACAGTGTAAAATAAATTAAAAAATTTAAGACAATTTAAAAATAAAAAAGACAGCATAAGACAGGATTTATGAATGAAAAAATGGCGTTGAAATATAACAGGAGTCTAATGTGTTGTCCATATATTGCTGCATGAATAGTCCTAGCAGTAGTGTAATTAATGTCAAAAGTAGTTTAATTTAACAATATGGCATCTAGGGGGAATCTATGCTTAGTGATTAGGGGTTGTGGGTTTGATTCCTGCCCTGTGTGTGTGGAGTCTGGATGTTCTCCACATGCTTCAGGGGTTTCCTCGAGATTCTTCCCCCAGCTGACCTCTAAATTGTTCATATTGTGTGAATAGGTGTGCGTATGTGTGTAATCTAGCCATGGGGGTCACAGTCCAGTGAACTTCTTGGGACTTCTGTCCCAAGCCCGGATAAATAGAGAGGGTTGCATCAGGAAGGACATTCGGCGTAAAACATTGCCAAATTTCATCATGCGAATCATCAGTACAAATTTCATACCGGATTGGTCGAGGCCCAGGTTAACAACGACGAAATTGGGCTACTGTTGGTCGAAAAAGTAGAGGAGGGAGGAGAGTGCACAGACAGAGAGAGAAGAGGAAAGGTAAGAGTGTAGGACTGAGAATAGGAACTCTGAATGTTGGTACTATGACAGGGAAAGGGTAGAGAGCTGGCTGATATGATGGAGAGAAGGAAGGTGGATATACTGTGTGTACAGGAGACCAGGTGGAAGGGTAGCAAGGCTCGTAGTATAGGAGCAGGATTCAAGCTGTTTTATTATGGTGTGGATAGTAAGAGAAATGGGGTAGGTGTGGTCCTGAAGGAGGAGTTTGTGAGGAATGTTCTGGAGGTGAAGAGAGTGTCAGACAGGGTGATGAGTCTGAAGTTAGAGATTGAAGGGGTGATGTTGAATGTTGTTAGTGGTTATGCCCCACAGGTAGGTTGTGAGTTAGAGGAGAAAGAGAGATTCTGGAGTGAATTAGATGAGGTGATGGAGAGTATTCCCACGGGTGAGAGAGTGGTGATAAGAGGGGATTTTAATGGACATGTTGGTGAGGGGAACAGAGGTGATGAGGAGGTGATGGGCAAGTTTGGAGTTAAGGAAAGAAACCTTGAAGGACAGATGGTAGTGGACTTTGCTAAGAGGATGGGTATGGCCGTGGTTAACACTTATTTTCAGAAGAGGGAGGAGCATAGAGTGACACAAGAGTGGAGGTAGGACCACACAGGTAGACTACATCCTATGTAGAAGAAGCAATCTGAAAGAGATTAGTGACTGTAAAGTGGTAGTGGGAGAGAGTGTAGCCAGACAGCATAGGATGGTGGTGTGTAGGATGACTTTAATGGTCTGCAAGAAGAAGAGGTCAAAGATAGAGATAGAGAAGAAAACCAAGTGGTGGAAGCTGAAAAAGTAGGAATGTTGTGAGGAATTTAGACAGAAGTTGAGGCAGGCTCTGGGTGGTCAGGTAGTGCTGCCAGATGACTGGGAAACTACAGCAGAAGTGATCAGGGAGACAGGGAGAAAGGTGCTGGGTGTGTCATCTGGAAGGAGGAAAGAAGATAAGGAGACTTGGTGGTGGAATGAGGAAGTTCAGGATAGTATCCAGAGGAAGAGGTTAGACAAGATGAAGTGGGACATGGACAGAACTGAAGAGAATAGACAGGAATACAAGGAGTTACAGCGCAGAGTGAAGAGGGAGGTGTCTAAGGCCAAGTAGAAGGCATATGATGAGTTGTGCACTAGGTTAGACATTAGAGAAGGAGAGAAGGACTTGTACAGGTTAGCTAGGCAGAGGGATCGAGATGGGAAGGATGTGCAGCAAGTTAGAGTTATTAAGGATAGAGATGGAAGGGTGCTCACAAGTGAGGAGAGTGTACAGAGGAGATGGAAGGAGTACTTTGAGGAGCTGATGAATGAGGAAAATGAGAGGGGAAAAAGAGTAGAAGGGGTGAACTCTGTGGAACAGAAAGTAGATAAGATTAGAAAGGATGAAGTCAGGAAGGCTTTGAAGAGGATGAAAAGTGGAAAGGCAGTTGGTCCTGACGACATCCCGGTGGAGGTCTGGAAGTGTCTAGGAGAGACAGTAGTGGAATTTTATGGTGATGGACCAGTTGTCAGAGAAGGTCAGACAGGAGTCTCCTTGGACAATGATGTTTGCAGATGACATTGTGATCTGTAGTGCGAACAGGGAGCAGGTGGAGGAAAACCTGGAGAGGTGGAGGTTTGCGCTGGAGAGAAGAGGAATGAAAGTCAGTCGTAGTAAGACAGTCGTAGTGAGCACATGAGTGTGAATGAAAGGGAGGGAAGTGGAACAGTAAGATTACAGGGTGGTGAGTTTAAGTACTTGGGGTCAACAGTCCAGAGTAATAGAGAGTGTGGGAAAGAGGTAAAGACGCGAGTGCAGGCAGGTTGGAATGGGTGGAGAAAGGTGTCGGGAGTTCTGTGTGATAGAAAAATATCAGCGAGAATCAAGGTGAAGGTGTACAGGACAGTGGTGAGACCGGCCATGCTGTATGGTTTAGAGACAGTGACACATAAATGAGGATATGAAGCTAGTGGGTGCAAGTGTTGAGGATGCAGAAGATAGGGATAGGTGGAGAGAGATGATTCGCTGTGGCAACCCCAGAAAGGAAAAGCCGGAAGAAGAAGAAGAAGAGGTGTGCATATGTGTCTGTGTGTAATTGTGCCTTATGTGTGTAATCGTGCCCCTGCCTTATGCTCTGTATCTTCTGGAATAGACTCCAGATTCACTGCAATCCTGTTTAAGATAAACTTCACTGAAAATAGATGGATAGATGGAGTATGGGTTTATCTTCATTACAAACTTATAAAACACTTCATATCCTGTACATTTTTATCATTGTATTTATCTTTTTTATGCCATACCTTGATGCCTAAACTCGTCCTGGATTTTTAAGGATGACAGCATCAATTAATCAACTCATCTCTGTGTATATATATATATATATATATACACTGCTGACTAAATAGCAAACAAAACAATCAAGGTTGCTTCATTAGATTGCTGAAATTATAGCAGGAAACATTACGAGATCTGTTCATTTTACACTTACACTTTGCAGCACAGATATACAGATACATTAAGTATGAAGGAATATAACAAACAAAGAAAGGATGATATAAAGCTGCACCTGTATGAAAAGGGCGTGATAATTCAAGTGCTAGTGATGTAATTTATATGTTGTGTTGTGTTGATACTTGCCTCAGCAGGCATGTAAGACCTGGTTTAATCTTGAGAGAGAGAGAGAGAGAGAGAGAGAGAGAGAGAGAGAGAGAGAGAGAGAGAGAGAGAGAGAGAGAGAGAGAGAGAGAGAGAGAGAGAGAGAGAGAGAGAGAGAGAGAGAGAGAGAGAGAGAGAGAGAGAGAGAGGGCGAGGGAGAGGGAGAGGGGTAGGGCTGCTGTCTCGGAGACAGGGTGGGTCAGAGGCGAGAGGAGTGACTCTTCATAGAAGTCACAGAACAAGTCTCCTCTGCTGCTTGGGGTTATCTCAGGTCAACCTCATGTTTTGTTTATTAATATTAATTAATTACAGGTTTTATGAGCTTATAATTCTAGGTTTAATGACTTATCTGTCTGTTCACTGCATTAGACAACAAAGCAAAGTTGTTTTTCTTTCATTCTTTCATCAGGGTTGAATGAGGTGATAAATATCTCTACAGCGGGGATGCGATTAACAGCTACTCTGCTCTCAGACATGGATTAGCGCTATGGGTACGCAAGCAACAGGCTGCTATAACACCAATCAGAACTCTTTAAACCTGACGGCCACACCGTGCAATTACATGGCCCAAAGCAATTTGGCAGACATACTATTGGGAGGATAGGCTGTGTACTCAGCATGTAGTATGCACCGGTTGTACAGGTTCACAGGCAGTGCTCCAATATTTCTACATTCTCACAGTCAACATTATACTGTAACGTTTGGTATGTCTGAAAATTCAAATGGAGGCATAAAAGAGTAAGTGCTATCAGCTCCTGGGACTCTCTATATCCATATTCATACTTATAGATTACGTTTGTTCTGTTTCAGACATAACCATGTTGCCGTCCCACAAGGCGAGACTGCAGAGCTTGATGACTGTGTGCCAGAAAGCAGAAGTAAGCCACTGGCTTTGGGAATGTCCACTTCTACATAAAGGATGTGGTTTTCACATTTGTTTTTGTTTTCACAACTTTGGTTGTGCAAAGGTATAAAGCTATCAAATAATTGCATGTAAAATTAATTTATGGATGCTTTCAATGTTTTTAACCCTTATAACCAGTACACTTAACTTATGGGACATTTTCAATCAGTATAAACAAATAAATTATTTTATTAGCATAGGTCTGATAGAACCCTATTGGCTTTCAGTGTGAGACACTTTTATGTCTGTTGGATAAACTAAAACTTAAAATTTTAGTGGTTGAAGATAATACCTCCAAATTTTAGCTGTTATGAATAAGCACTTGGGGCATCTCAGAGAGCAGAAATGGGCTTGATATCATCATTTACATTGGAAAAAACAAACTACAAATGCTGTTTTGGAACTTTTCTATGAATATATAGCCCCCCTAGGCAAGGTAAAAAACAGAAATACTACAGAAACACTAAACATCCTTAAATCCCTGAGTGTCTTCTTTCATATGAGTCATTAATCAGCACTGTGGAGTGTGACATGATAAAGACATTCGATGCTGAATATGGGCACAACAAAAACAGATGAAAAATTCCTCTTTTTTTGGCCTCTGGAGAACATTTTTGTAATATTACACATACACACAAAGCTTTGGGTATGTGTAGTGTATTTTATGGGCCAACATTACAAAAATAAATAGGAAAAAATGTATTTAAAAATGCCTGTATTAATACTGTTTTATATCAATTTAAATGTCTGTATTAAAAAAGTGTTTTCTTTACTCGAGGCTTGTTTCTTTTTGTGACCTCATTTTTGAGTCCTGATTGATGATGTGTGCAGAATGTAATCATTGTCCTGAGCCCAGGTTACATACTGTATATGTAATAAACACAGAGAACACATTAACTCGCACAGAATCGTGGGATCATCTCGTACAGTCTGACACATAACGATCTTTTAAAGACTGCTAGGATTCCAGCGTCTAAACACAGCTTTATTCAATAGTTGTAACAAACTCGCTTGAACCTATTAAAAGGTGTGTTTATTTTATATGACTGTTCTTCAAGTGACTTTTCTCATATTTCCAAATAAAACATAAAAAAGTCCTTCAGTGATATCATTTAGGAGGGTTATGGAATTCTGAGCATTCTGAAGATGTGTATTTTTTCTAACCATTGATTTCCCACTTTAATCAATTTTCCATACTTTTATCCAGTAAGAAGAATATACAGAACTGCTATTAGACTCATGTCACTTCATTAAATAAATATTTTATTATCAGTGAAAATAAATACATTTTCTTAAGATAGAATCAACGACATTTTTCAAAAAGCATTTCTGGGAGTGAGGTTATGGAGAGAAACAAAGCCAAAGAAATCAAGCCAAGGGGTCCATGTACAATGCCACTCATACAACGTATAATCATATGTCTGGAGGAAGCCAGCAGTCTAGACAGAGGCGTTAGGGAAGGCGAAGTCACCTGAATGTTTAAGGTACACAAAGTGACTATGGCTGAACACTTGGATGTATGCAGCGCAGACCTGCCAAAGTTCCCATCAAACAAAGGAAATTTGGCTGAGTCCATTTCTTTAATACAAATATTGCACCCCAATGGTGCAGCTTCACTAGTGTGCTACAGTATAGGAATTCAACATCGGCCAGAATGGACATTAAATACGACTTGTCCTTAACTCAACCGTCAATTTTTATCAGTGTTGACCTTGAATAATGTTCAGCAATATATGAAAAACAGAATATGGTCCAACAGATATTTTGTCCTTGTGTATCCTTGAGTTCCCAGTTTTGTTATCCCAGACTAGGATGTGGCTCAGGAATATTCCCATGAGCTGGGTGGGTTAAGAAGGGAGTGGAGCACAGTTTTAGAGAAACAGAACTACTTTTGACATTAAACAGCTTTGCTATTCCTATACAAAGCCCAGCTGAGATAAGCAAATACCATAACCTCACCACAGGGAAGGGGGGGAAACTGCATTCTTCGGATACAACTTACTAACAAAGCAATAATGTAGAAATTAATTCATTATTTCCATTTTGTAATTATGAGGCCACTGGAGGGACTGGGTCCACTGACCTCAATTAAGAAGAAGTGTGTGTGTGTGTGTGTGTGTGTGCATAAAATCAGTGGTGAACCTGCAACGTAAGCTTATATACTGAGAGACATGGTATAGTGCTACCATGAGGGCATGAAAACCTGTAATGAGAACAACAATGCACGTGGTGAAACGATAACTGAACATTTGGGGAAATTTAAACAGGTGGCAAAAAAACAAGGTATTGCCATAGAATACAACGCTGTCCTTATCTACTTAGCGGCTTGCTACAAGATATCACTGAGCAATATGTGGTTTAAGGGACATTACACAGTGGCACTGTATTGTCAAACTTAAGTTATTCACAGTATAGTGACATTCTAAAAACATCTACTGACCATATATGAGCACTACATACATTTCAGATAGAGAAGTCAATGTCAAATGCAAATGACGTTATCTCTCGGTGGAACTATGACGTGCAACGTTTCTAGTTCCACTTTCCCTAAAACTATGAGCGAAGCCCCCATATTTTTCACTTAAGCAAAACTATTGGTATCTGTATCTTTTGTTGTTGTTGAGAAAGTAATGCTGCTTGTTTAAGGCAGTCCTGGAGCTTTGACAAACCAGCAGGGAGCAGGCTCAGCAGTTAGCGACAGAAGCTAATAAGACATTCCAGTGCTTTCCAAGCTGTTTCTTGCTATCTCTAGAAGCATAAAGAGACAGCCTACAGTGAACGGTTGACACTGAAGTGCCAGCCAGTTGATTTGGTTTAATTCAGTTGAAGTAGTAGAAACATTATCAGCATTCAAACTATGTCAATTGTGGTAAAAAAAAATAAAAAATAGGGATACTTAAGCTAACAGTGAGTGTCTGGATGAATTCAACAGATTTGAGAGAGAAACTGAACAGTGTAAAATGACACTGTGCAAAATGACATTTTATATATATATATATATAACCAGCTCCAGCGTGTCACCAATCCTAGGACCTTAAACATTAACTTTAGGGCAATGAAGAAATAATCGGGAGTCTGTGTTGAAGTACCAGCCTTCAATACACAAAAATACTCACTCAAACTGTTCTTCGCATAACAAGCCTCTGGGAGCTTGTTTGATATAAAGCAGAATTGTCATATGAGCTCAATAAATGTCCAGTTTTTGGTGAATATTATAAATATATTTCTAAATGCCAGTGAAGCCCCCAGGGAGGCAAGGCAGGCTATATGCATTGCTCTAATCAGGGCTAATAAAGTGAAGTCACATTCAACCCTGGTCCGACTGAGCTACATCGTCACCCCAGGGGACTGATAGAAAAAGTTGGCTGCTACCTCACAAAAACACACTTACAAAAAGTCAATCGCAGAGTTCATTGATGATCATTCAGAGAGAACATCCCTTCTTTCTTTTCATTTGCCAACAAACAGGCCAGGCCAGAGTGTACTACGGTGTGTATATATAGCATAACTTTACAGACAAAGTCACTCTCGCTTCAGACCAGTAAAACTGGCTTCCCTTGCAAAAAATCCTCAGAATTTATACAAGCAACCAACCATCTGACTGGAACTGATACGAAGTGAAACCACCTCTAATTGGCTGCTCAGCAGCTGACAGTGTTGGGCTGCTGCTTGCACACAAAGTCTGAGAAGAAGTCAAACTCATTCTGACCCAGTGAGAGTTCAGGTAGCTCTTGCACCCTGTCCAAGCCCAGTTCCAACACAAGAGATGTGAGGACTTCCTCGTCAATCAAGTCTGTGTCCATGACATTGAGACCCAACGTTGGGCCACCCATCCCCATCTGCATGCCTGCCAGTTGGTTTGGAGCCATCCTGTATGGACCACCAGGTCCCATGTGGTGTCCGTTCCCGGGGCCGAGAGGAAGCCCGTGGTATTGGGTGTTGAGTTTCTGAAGGTGCATGCTGGCCATCAGCTGCTGAGATGTGCTTAGACCCCCTCCACTCATGTACTGCTGCTGATGCTGCTGCTGCTGCTGCTGCTGCTGAGGTGGTTGGCTCTGCGGATGCATGTGATGTTGAGCTTGAGGGTGCTGTGGCCCCGGCTGCTGGTTCGCTCCTGCGTACATCATATTACCCGTTTGCATCTGACTATGATGCCCGTTTCCCATCTGCCCGTTCATCATTGGCCCCATGCTGGCCCGCTGTCTCATTGCCGCCTCCAAGGAACCTTGTGGCCCTCTGTTGTAGTGTATCAGCTGGCCGTTCGGGAGGGTACGCATGCCCGGCTGGCCCATATGCTGAGGGTGACTGTTCATGCCCATGCGGAACCCATGACTCATGGGCATCATCATGTGATCAGCCATGGCTTGGAAGTGATGCTGCAGAAACATGACAGGAATGTCAACATATTGCAAGATAAAAGAAAAACATGCAACAATTCCTGACACACTAACTGAACAACATGGCACGATTGAAAAAATCTCTTTTTCAATATTGCAGCTTTTCCATTTATTTCATGACGCAAGGAATATAGATCAATCTGTGTGAAAAGTATTTGAACTTGTCATTGAAGTGGATACAAATGGTTCCTGTTCAACACTTGCCTTTACTTATCCCTCTAAAAGCCTTGGTAAATGTGCCAGCAGCAGAGACAAAGCCTAGGTGTTTAGAGTATGAGCACTGTGCTGAGAAAACAATGCAGTCGGAGCAGACCTGAACCTCTGGGTGCATCAGAACAAATATCAGCCAGATCCCTAGACAAAGTGCTCAGCAAACAAAGCCTCGTAGAGACACTGAACAGAGATACAGAGCCGAGACTAAATAAGGATTTCGGTATGAGTTATATGACTCGAATAGACAACTGAACTTTTAAATTCCCTAGATAACAAAGTCGAGATAAATACATTTGTAAGATCAACCTTGATCACAGCCATGATGAAAATGTGCCATGGCAAATTTTTTTTTTTTTTTTTTTTTTTTTTAAATGAATTAACTATTCTTAAGTAGGATGACCTACAAAATGCTGTTGTTATTAATTGTCCTTCCTGGAAAATGTTGCATAAATTCGTATCTATGGAGAAGCAATTGTTATACAATCTATCTCCAGTGTGTCAGTGATCTTGGTATAATGCGCTAAGATAGGAGACTGTCACTATAGGCTACTTGATAAAAAAAAAAAAATTTACGCAGGATTTCTCTTTGTCCTTTCCTCACGTCTCGACAAAAGATCTACTGAATCATCTGACTTGTAAACCATCACCAGTATCATCGCTTCTGTGCTTTAAAAATGTCTCAAGAACCAACAGTGCAACTAAAAGACTACTCTGTCACTGATCTATGAGAAATGTGCATTTGTAGTGAGTGAAATAAACCCTTAAAAAAAATTCAAGCAAATATTATTGTTCTTAAGAAGAATTCAGCATCCTGAAGTATTTAACGCACTGAAGGATACACTGATCTTCTGACCATTGTGCGATTCGTAACATATGTACATTTGAAACAAAATGCATTTCTTAGAACAACTTCTGCTTAGATGGAGTGTGTGTATTAACAGACACTTATGTCTTGGATGCGCACATTAATAATGCATATCATTCTATAAGACGCATGCATTAGATGTTTTAACCAAGCACACGCATACACACATGCACGCACACGCACACACACACACACACACACACACACACACACACACACGTACCAGGGTAATAGCGCTCTTCCTTTCTGAAGAGTGTCCTTGCGTTTTCGTGGTATTCCAGGCACGCACGTTGCTGCTTCTCTCTGCTCCAGTCCTTGATACGGGAGATCGCTTTCTGGGTCAACTCTGCGATTATATCTCTAGAGCGGAACAGAAAAAGGGGAGGGGCGGGGCGGGGCGGGGCGGACCTTACACCCCTCCTCCTCTGCTCCCCTTTCCTTTGTTGTGATTGGTCCTTTCCTTTTAATCACCGCGCTGAGAAAACGATTGGTTTCGGAAGGTTTGGGCGAACGGACGTACGTGAGACGTAGGCACGTACGCGCGTTTCCCCGGAAACGCTTCAGCGCGTAAGGAGAGGACGCGAACGTTGTGTGTTGGTTTTGTTCCTACTTTAAGAGGAACAAAACATAATTAGGAGGGTTTTTTTTTGTTTGCTTTTGTTTATTTTCTTTAACACAGCTATTACATTTGTTGTTGGAAATGTCCCGTTTCAATTGCCTCTGAGTTTCCTGATCAAATATTCTAGATATTTGTAAAGATGTTAATAAATACAATCTGAAGACAAATGTATTGGATTTAGTGGTTTTCAAAATGGGGTCAATGTCTTGTTTAAGTAGTTACAGAGGTTTAAATCACAGCACACCATTACTAAAACTAATTATATTCATTATTAAGATCATACAGTTAGTAGATTTGACTGTCTTAATCTAGTCAAAGATTACTAGATTAATTTAAATCAATAATTTAAAATAAGTAGGCCAATAAATAATGTCAATGCGGATCCAGTGTGTTCTGTAAGTGGATACCTCAGATACAATACAAAGCTTTAAGGCTCGAATGAACACAAATGAATAATTATTTGCCACGTTTAACCGACGTGCATGAAATAATTCTGTACTGAGGAGGTCTATGGAATTTCTTAGAGATAAAGAGGTGTGAGAAACCCTAGTATTAGTCAATAGTAGCCCAGCCTTTATGCTTAAAGTTAGCATAGCTCTAATTAATCCTAAATGATGATGTGTTGATCATTACTCTTTGTGTATGTTCACATTTCGATCAATTAGCCTCCTAACAAAATGGATAAATGTAGGTTTCAGAGCTGCACCCAGCAGGCTGTGGTCAAGCTTCAACCATTTCCCTCGTGTAAGTGGCTTATTTACCATTTGAAAAGGAAAAGACTGGAGATTCATATGCTTGTGTGGAGGGAGAAAGCACCCCTGAGATGGAGGCCTGCTGGCACCAAGCATGTGCTAATGACGTTGCGCCAGCCATACTGTTTTCACACAGCACTTAGCCACAGTCCAGGCAACACACACACACAGGCACATGGGACAATTCTCCTGGCTGTGCCAAATAACTCTGTTTGCTCATACTCCTGAGGAATGTAAAGGACCATCTCTCTCTCTCTCTCTCTCTCTCTCTCTCTCTCTCTCTCTCTCTCTCTCACACACACACAGACACACACACACAGAGACACACACACTGTCCCGAAGAGCATATTGGGCTGCTCTTTTCTAGGGCAGATGGAAAGCATGCTTTCTGCTATCAGCATGCAGTACAGAAATCCATATTTCAGCTCCTATAAAATGAAAATATATGACAAAAATACATTTATTGATTTCTAAAAAGTAGCTAAATAGATTTCTAAAGTAACATTTTCCTCAGCTTACAATATTTTTCCCCTGATGCACATAACAATATTTGTCATTCAATATAAAAGGCAACAATTAAAATGACATCTGCATATGTACATCTGGAACATTTTTGTGAAGTTTCTAAAACACTATTTTGTACTTCCAAACCCACAAGTGAGCGTCATCACACAGTGCAGCATGGCTTCACCACAGTTTTTATTCATTGAACGTCCATCGGCACCAAAAACACTGAATTTAATGGTCATTGTCTACTTTTTGGTAATCGATTTAGACATGTCAGGTTTTTGTGTGGTCCATCTTGTTACTCGTTTCCCTGACAAGTAATGACAAGCAGTGCAACAGTACACTACTGTTTAGCTAAGTGTACAATATACATTGGAATATAACTGATTATTAGATTGTAGTATTTGACCATGCAAATCTCTAATAGAGGAAATCAACAGACAGTGTTCACAGCTTTTATTCAGTGAACATTTTGCTGGTGTTGTCAAGAAGTGGTTTATAGAAGCTTGGTTTATATAGTCAGCAAAACAGATGACAAGCAGGCTGACGGCCAAGTAACAGGAAGAACGATACAAAAAAAAAAACAGACCATAACTGAGCAAATAGTTTACGCATCAACAGCTGACTTATAACCTTAAAATTAGGCAATGACCGTCAACATTGACAAATTCTTGCACAAATCTGTTGAAATACAGTATATTTGGCACTGATGGAATCTCAAGCCAAAAACTTTGCTTGAAACTTTTTCCAGAAGCATTACTCTAAGCCGGAATGAGTACAAAAATGGCCCGATGATGATTTTCATTAAGATAATATTGAAGTTACACACCTAATTCTAGATCAGGAAACTTAGCAATGCCTAGACTGAATAAATTTGCACAATTAGTAACGCAATCTTGACTACTTTGCATTAGTATACGCAATCTCAACTGCTTCCTAGTAAACACTGCGTAGAAACAAAACATTGTGTATTTTGTATACCACTGTTTGGGAGGGTAACAGATTACACCAGAGGAAACCTACAAAAAGTACCTGCTGGTTTTTTATGAGCTTTGTTTGCAGTGTTATTTTCTCCCGCTGAAATAATCTAGCTAGTAAAATGGCTCTAATATTACGAAATTCACTCAAGAGCCACTGTAAAAGATACACCTGTACTCATTCAATCTTCAACTGTCCATTTTCGGTAAACCTGCACCCACTATAGCCTCAGATTCCTGTTTCTGACTGACAGGAGTGAAACCCGATGTGGCTTTCTGCTGCTCCGCCTCAGGGAGTAACGTATTGTGAGATGCTTTTCTGCTCACAACGTGTGTACTGAGTAGTTATTTGTGTCACCATAGCTGTGCTGTCAGCATGAATTTTCCAGCTGCAACTGACACTTTCTAGATGGGTTTTGAGTTTTTTTCCACTCTTCTTTCTAAACTCTAGAGACTGCTGTGTGTGAAAACCTCAGGAGATCAGCAGTTTCTGAAATATTTCAACCAGCATGTCTGTCAGCCAAAAACAGGCTGTGGTCAAAGTCACTGAGTGAGATTACATCCTCATTCTGATGTTTTATGTAAATATTAACTGAAGTTAGTTGAGGAAAAGTGGCTTTACTGTTTGTCTTGCGTGAGTGTAGTTTTCATGTTCTCTCTGAGGCTTCAGAGGTTTCCTCTGTGTACTGTGGTTTCCTTCCCAGTCCCAACACATGTGTTGGAGGCTGATTGTCATCTCTAGATTGTCCAGGGTGCGGTAATGACTGTGTGATTGTGCCCTGTAATGGGTTAGCACCCCGTCTTGTGCCCCAATTCCCCCTGGCATAGACAGTCAGTGAAATGAATGAATAACCGAACCTGTATATGATTGATTTTATTTATTGCACTGCTACATGCCATCCATGATTTGCCCATACATGTTTAATGAGACTATTCTAATTCCACAAGAGCCTCACTCACCTATATATTTTGAGATGGTAAAGTAATTCACAATATACGGAGTGTGTTATAAGTGTATTGTTTTATCTCTGCTTTCCAATATCAAGATGAAAGTAGTATAATGCACCTCCGTCCCTTTGCCCTTCGGTTATCTTTGTACACTATATAAGTACTCAAATGTAAAGCCAATTTTCCCACAAATCCCTGTGGCATGGTCAGAATGTAGTAAAGTGCTGGCCTTTGGGGACCAGGATTAATGTAATAGCAGCAGATAGATTTAGCCTCCCTTTTGTTATGTGTGCACATCCTTCTATAGGTCAAAGGAATGTTGAGAGGCCTATTTACAACATTGTGAAAATAGCAATGAAGAATGAACCGATTTAAATACAGTATTTCGGTTTTACCAAAAGATCAGCCACACCTTTTGTACACACCTACACATATACCTACACTTACAAACACACCAGCAATCTTCTTAAAACAAAATCTTTTGTACCTCTTCTTCTTCTTTCGGCTTTTCCCTTCAGGGGTCGCCACAGCGAATCATCTCTCTCCACCTATCCCTATCTTCTGCATCCTCAACACTTGCACCCACTAGCTTCATATCCTCATTAATTCCATCCATATACCTCCTCTTTGGCCTTCCTCTTTGCCTCCTGCCTGGCAGCCCCATGTCCAACATTCTCCTACCAATATACTCACTCTCCCTCCTCTGAACATGTCCAAACCATCTTAATCTGGCCTCCCTAACTTTGTCCCCCAAACGTCCAACATGAGCTGTCCCTCTGATGTACTCATTCCTAATCCTGTCCAATCTTGTCACTCCCAAAGAGAACCTCAACATCTTCAGCTCTGCTACCTCTAGCTCTGACTCCTGTCTCTTCCTCAGTGACACTGTCTCTAAACCATACAGCATGGCCGGTCTCACCACTGTCCTGTACACCTTCCCCTTGATTCTCGCTGATATTTTCTGATCACACAGAACTCCCGACACCTTTCTCCACCCATTCCAACCTGCCTGCACTCGCTTCTTTACCTCTTTCCCACACTCTCCATTACTCTGGACTGTTGACCCCAAGTACTTAAACTCCTGTACCTTCTTCACCTCTTCACCCTGTAACCTTACTGTTCCACTTCCCTCCCTTTCATTCACACACATGTACTCAGTCTTACTACGACTGACCTTCATTCCTCTTCTCTCCAGCGCAAACCTCCACCTCTCCAGGTTTTCCTCCACCTGCTCCCTGCTCTCACTACAGATCACAATGTCATCTGCAAACATCATTGTCCAAGGAGACTCCTGTCTGACCTCCTCTGACAACTGGTCCATCACTATAGCAAACAGGAAGGGGCTCAGAGCCGATCCCTGATGCAGTCCCACCTTCACTTTGAACTCCTCTGTCTGACCTACAGCACACCTCACCACTGTCCTGCTCCTCTCATACATGTCCTGCACCACTCTGACATACTTCTCCGCTACTCCTGACTTCCTCATACAGTACCACAGCTCTTCTCTTGGCACCCTGTCATATGCTTTCTCCAAGTCTACAAACACACAGTGCAACTCCTTCTGACCATCCCTATACTTCTCCATCAAAATCCTCAGAGCAAAAATTGCATCCGTTGTGCTCTTTCTGGGCATGAAGCCATACTGCTGCTCACAAATGTCCACTACCTTCCTTAACCTAGCTTCCACTACTCTTTCCCATACCTTCATTGTATGGCTCATCAACTTTATCCCCCTATAGTTACTGCAACTCTGCACGTCACCCTTATTCTTAAAGATCGGCACTAACACACTTCTTCTCCATTCCTCAGGCATCCTCTCACTCTCTAAAACCCTGTTGAACAAATTAGCTAAAAATTCCACTGCTGCCTCTCCTAGACACTTCCAGACCTCCACCGGAATGTCATCAGGACCAACTGCCTTCCCACTTTTCATCCTCTTCAAAGCCTTCCTGACTTCATCCTTTCTAATCTTATCTACTTTCTGTTCCACAGAGTTCACCCCTTCTACTCTTTTTTCCCTCTCATTTTCCTCATTCATCAGCTCCTCAAAGTACTCCTTCCATCTCCTCTGTACACTCTCCTCACTTGTGAGCACCCTTCCATCTCTATCCTTAATAACTCTAACTTGCTGCACATCCTTCCCATCTCGATCCCTCTGCCTAGCTAACCTGTACAAGTCCTTCTCTCCTTCTCTAGTGTCTAACCTAGTGTACAGCTCGTCATATGCCTTCTGCTTGGCCTTAGACACCTCCCTCTTCACTCTGCGCTGTAACTCCTTGTATTCCTGTCTATTCTCTTCAGTCCTGTCCATGTCCCACTTCTTCTTGGCTAACCTCTTCCTCTGGATACTATCCTGAACTTCCTCATTCCACCACCAAGTCTCCTTATCTTCTTTCCTCCTTCCAGATGACACACCCAGCACCTTTCTCCCTGTCTCCCTGATCACTTCTGCTGTAGTTTCCCAGTCATCTGGCAGCACTACCTGACCACCCAGAGCCTGCCTCAACTTCTGTCTAAATTCCTCACAACATTCCTCCTTTTTCAGCTTCCACCACTTGGTTTTCTTCTCTATCTTTGACCTCTTCGTCTTACAGACCATCAAAGTCATCCTACACACCACCATCCTATGCTGTCTGGCTACACTCTCTCCCACTACCACTTTACAGTCACTAATCTCTTTCAGATTGCCTCTTCTACATAGAATGTAGTCTACCTGTGTTCTCCTACCTCCACTCTTGTAAGTCACTCTATGCTCCTCCCTCTTCTGAAAATAAGTGTTAACCACACCCATGTCCATCCTCTTAGCAAAGTCCACTACCATCTGTCCTTCAAGGTTCCTTTCCTTAACTCCAAACTTGCCCATCACCTCCTCATCACCTGTGTTCCCCTCGCCAACATGTCCATTAAAATCCGCTCCTATCACCACTCTCTCACCCGTGGGAATACTCTCCATCACCTCATCTAATTCACTCCAGAATCTCTCTTTCTCCTCTAGCTCACAACCTACCTGTGGGGCATAACCACTAACAACATTCAACATCACCCCTTCAATCTCTAACTTCAGACTCATCACCCTGTCTGACACTCTCTTCACCTCCAGGACATTCCTCACAAACTCCTCCTTCAGGACCACACCTACCCCATTTCTCTTACTATCCACACCATAATAAAACAGCTTGAATCCTGCTCCTATACTACGAGCCTTGCTACCCTTCCACCTGGTCTCCTGTACACACAGTATATCCACCTTCCTTCTCTCCATCATATCAGCCAGCTCTCTACCTTTCCCTGTCATAGTACCAACATTCAGAGTTCCTATTCTCAGTCCTACACTCTTACCTTTCCTCTTCTCTCTCTGTCTGCGCACTCTCCTCCCTCCTCTACTTCTTCGACCAACAGTAGCCCAATTTCCACCGGCGCCCTGTAGGTCAACGGCGCCGATGGCGGTCGTTGTTAACCCGGGCCTCGACCGATCCGGTATGAAATTCGTACTGACGATTCGCATGGTTAAATTTGGCAATGTTTTACGCCGGATGCCCTTCCTGACGCAACCCTCTCTATTTATCCGGGCTTGGGACCGGCACAGAAGTCACTGGACTGTGACCCCCATGGCTAGATTAAAATCTTTTGTACCTCCCTTGTTTAATTAGGACTTCATACTCTCTTGCATTCTCTCTCTCTATCTCTTTCTGTCCTCCCACCCCCACACTGCACAACCCTCACACTATCTTCATTGTATTCATTTCCAGTCAGCGCTTTATGCTTTGTCACAACATGGTTAATATAGTTTTGCCAACACAATTACAGGCCAGGACAAATGAAGTGCCAAATAATTACAGCCAGCTAAGGCCAATCCAAGGCTAGTATCCATCTTGGGCTTCTTCATGGCAGCTGTACATGGAACAGACACTGAAATGTAATTGGGCTACGTTATATTTTTCAAAAGAAAAAGAAAAAATCAGCGTGGCCATGGGACATCTCAGAGAATTAAAAAAAAAAAAAAAAAAAAAAAAAAAAAAAAAAAAAAAAAAAAAAAAAAAAAAAAAAAAAAAAACATGATCGATGTAAGGTACAATTCCTGTTTCAGGCATTTTAAAAAGAAGAACATGCAAATATTTTTACAGCTGTTTGCTTGTGTGTTTAAACTTGTGTTTGGCATGCACGCCCTGGAACGTCCTCCAGACCCACCCAATGTGGCCTTGGATGACACGGAGCACAGAAAATCCACCTACTGTTTCTGACATATGTATAGGTCTGTAATGTGTATACTGACATGTAAAAGAAGATTCTAAAAACCTTCTACAAAGTAAAAAAAAACATCCTAATGTTCTGTTAAAACTGCCATTTGGTGTATATATTTTTAAGGCATAATGGATCCTTCAACTTCAAAACCATGTTGAGTAATTGGCTGCATGTATGCTGTTGTTTTTTCAATCCAAGGTTACCATTACTTATGTGAACGTGTGAACCAACTCATCCATCATTAAGCATATGGCGAGTGCACCCGAGGCAATAGAGGGACTTACACAAACACATTCATAGCACTTTTAATAGCACAAGTTCACCAGGCTACTATAAGGCTGGAAAAGCCTGTTTAAATGCTAACAAAAAATGCTGGTAGGAAGGTGGAAAAGTTAAAAAGTCTTAAAAGTGCTAAATAAATGCCTGTATCTGCTGTACATTTATCCAGAACAGATGTTTCATTCAACTGCTGCAAACCATCAATAGGTGTTATTGAGGAAACAGCAAATGTGCATGTTGTTGTCTCTGCTCTGTACCACCTAGAACATGTTATCTCATGGATATGGCTGCATTGTCAGCTATATACAAAGAGCTCTCTCTCGAGCTCTCTCTCTTTCCTTCTCCTTCTCTTTTGTTTCTCTTCATGTTTATCAGCATTAGGGAGGAGTCACTAGCGGTTATTGCATTGCAGATAACCAGCATATGCTGTGTGTGTTTATGGAGATACAGGTGTGTACATGTGTGTAAGAGAGAGAAAAGAGACTGAAAGTGAAACACAGTCATCAAAGACTAGTCAGAGAGCACGAGAGAGAGAGAGAGAGAGAGAGAGAGAGAGAGAGAGAGAGAGAGAGAGAGAGAGACAAATGAGGGGGTGCATAGATTCCTGCATCTCATGTTGTTAAAGCCATGTTTTGCTTCACTGCTTCCAATTGCCAGTCATTAACCCTCCTCCAGAAGGCCAGTTGGAGAACTGGATCCAGCCAGGGCTCTGACCTCACACTTAAGAGTAACAATTTTACACCACCGTGCCACCGCTCTGATCTTATTACTCCACTCCTATTAAAGAGCCAAAGTTCATTCACACAGTACCACAAGCAGAGCATTTGTTACATCGATATTACAACACAAAGTCTTTTGTTCATCATTCCAACACATAAGGATTTTTATTCAACCTTGAAACAATTTTGGTTCACACTATCACTTCAAACTCAAGCTGAGGTCATGGAAGAACACATCAAAGAACAGATGTTGCGGTCCTGACTTTTTATCTGTTGCTTATGCTTGTACGTGTAAGCGTGTGTGTGCAAACCACACCTCCCAAATCTCCCCATCCAACCATATTATTCTGACCTCAAGTAACATGCTGTACTTATACTAGACTTAACATCAGACTTTTCTCTTGTTTCCAAGCAGCTTCACCCAAGACTTACACTGCGGGATCCCATTAGCTATTCATAGCGCTCGAGGAATGTGTTTTCCCCACCCCATCATTTGTTTGCACACTCTCTCTCTCTTTTTCTCTCAGTAGACTGTCCTTCAGAAGAGCATTCAAGAGAGCCAGTGTAGGTGGGGGTGGCTCTGAACTCCATTTTTTGCAAGATGATAAAGACCTCTCAGTATGCAGAGTCTACATCTCTGAGATTTGGTTTGTTTACGTTTTGTTTTACTTATGTCACTTTTGTGTATTTTGATGAAAGGCTGCCTACTTTACATTTATGTCATTTATACAGCTGAGGAGTGGAGGGTTAAGGGCCTTGCTCAAGGGCTCCGCAGTGGCAACTTGGCTGTGCTGGGATTTGAACTCATGACCTTCCAATCAGTAATCCAACAGCTTAGTGAGAGGAAATGTATTTTGATGAAAGAATGTTTGCTTGGAAAAGCGAACAATACTCCTCCTCCTCTCTTACAATTCAGTTCAATACATTTATGATTGTTCATTGGTCGTTATTGGTTTAACTGTTGTCCCTGAACACATTCAACAACAGATTAAAAAGTGGTACAAACAACAGCAGAACAAGAACAACAATAGTTGATGGCATTGCCACGTAACAGCTCCAGTATCCATGGATCAAACCTGAGCTCAGGTTACAGTCTGTGGAGATGTTCTCCCCATGTCCATTGAGTTTCTTCAGGGTTTCTTCCACCTCTTAAAAACTTGCCTGTAGGTGGACTGGCTAAATTAAACTAAACTGCCCAAGGTGTGAGTGTGTCTGTGTGGGTGTCCTTGGTGTCCCATGCAGTGTGTAGTCCCACTGTGCCCAAAGGCCCGGATCCATTACAATGAATCAGTAATAATCAAAATAGCAAAAATGCACATTTTCTGTACAATATAGTTATACTGAGGGGGCAGGGGTAGTGGGGCTGTAGTAATTTTGAGACAGATCCTAAGGACCCAACAAAATAAATCATGCTGTACAAACAATAGTAACTACAGAAGCGGGCAGGATTGCCAACCCATCACAGGGCAAAATCACACACACACTCACATAGCTTAGAGATGCCAATCAGCCTAAAATGCATGGGGTCAGAAACCAAAGTACCCAAAGGAAAGCCTTAAAGCACATGGAGGGCAGAGGCGGGAATCTGAGCCCCGACCCTTGAGGTGTGAGGCAAATATGCTAACCTCTAAGCTATTTATTCATACAGTTACTGACTGTCTGTTCATCTTTCTGTTTATCAATCAGTCGGTCAATCACAAATAGCCTCAATTAGTAAGTTAGGAATCTGGAGTCCTGTCTGCTGTACAGTATAATACAAAGAGACAACCTGTGAGTGCACTTTGACACGCTTATCTCTGGATATCTTTAGCACTGGCATTAGCACTGCATATGCAAAAGAAGCGTTCATGAATCTATGCTGACAATTTGTGTAACTTGCTTTCAGATTTCCTCACTTGCTCAGTTGAATCTGTTTAGCCACTTGGGATGGTGGTGGGTGTGTGAGACTGTAGCCTACATGCCCTCTGTTGTGTATGGAAGTTTAGCCATTTGTCAACATCTTCTATCCAAACTCTTTCCTACTAAACAATGACCTGTAATCCTAATGGAGTTCTTCTTGCTAGGAGTAAACCTATATTTCTCGAGCCCAGCAGTGTTCGTGAAATGGGGCCAAGTCAATTCGGCACATTTTTTCAGCAAATAAATCCGATGCTTTCAAATATACTTATTGCACCAATGCATTAATGAGAGATTTTAATATACAGTAGATCTAATTTATGGTGCCACTATTAGGTAAATTCTTGCCTTTTTTAGCAGCAGTAGAAAAATAGATCTGAGTCACTTGTGAATAAATCTCTGAAGAAGCAGAATTCTTTATATATAAGACTTATTTGAGCTCCGGTTATTTGAGCATCTTGAAAAATGATGACGATCAGGAAAGGTCACATGCTTCAACTACAGTGCTACAGCAAGTAAATCATACTGAACGCACTGCTCATTTCAGAGAGAGAGAGAGAGAGAGAGAGAGATACAAGACAAAAAAGTAAGAGTTAGAGAAATATCATGACTGAAAAAATAACCAGCAAAGCGGCTAAGCCTCAAAAAACAGACTTTTTGACTTTTTTGTCTTGTCACAAAGAAAGCAAAAGAAAAGGACTCTTTCTTGCCTTTTAAAGAGAGATCAAACATGATGGAAAAAAGAAAAGGCAAAATGATAGACTGAAAGAAGAAGAAAGAGAAAGCGAGAGAGAGAGAGAGAGAGAGAGAGAGAGAGAGAGAGAGAGAGATAGAAGGTCGGCGTGTTAGCTGCACAGTGTAGCACTGGGAACATTGGGTACGAAGTGCAATGTCTTTTCCTGCTATCTCTGATGGAGAGATAGAGTGAGTGCCACATGAGAGGAGGAGTGCAGGAAAAGGAGGGGGTTGTAAAAGAGGTACAGCACCTCTGTAGAAGAGGAATGTCTTAAAGATTTCAAGACTAGTCTTAAAGAATGTCTTAAAGATTTCAAGTAGCTAAAATGTACAATAAACAAACCCAATGATGCAGCCGAAGAGAGTCCAGAACACACACACGCACATGCACACACACACAGTTTCATGCACAAATGCACATACACATGCACAAAGTCACACACACTCATGGTTTCATGCGCAAGTGCACACACAGACACACACAGACACACACGCACACACAGTTTCATGCGCAAATGCACACACACACACGCACACAAATATGCACGCAGTCACATGCACACACTCACAGCACACCTGCTGTGTTTGTGTTTCTTCCCGCACCCCTCCCTCTGAAGCCCTGTTTCTTTCTGCTGGAGGGAGGAAGAGTCGTTAGACCACTACTTCTCTGTCTCTCTTTCTTCTCCTCTCCATCTCCTACAGACACAGACACACACACACACACACACACACAAACACACACAAACCCATCCCCCACCCCAAAGGGTGCAACATGCCTGGCAACCTGAGATGCTCTTCCTCAGCCTGAGCCCCAAGTTGACTACCTGAAATCTGCCAAGACAAGCACATTTTGCTTGAAAAAACATGAGGAAGGAGCTCCATAGATGTTTTAATCCTTTTGTTCATCTTCTCCTGTGAGAATTTACGTATTGTTCTTCTGACTTGTAAGGGGATTGCGACATCTAACACCACAAGAGCTTTCAGCAGTAAACAATAAAGAGGTGTGGAGTCTCTTGTCTTTATCAAGGGCATTTATACCTGGATTTGGTTTCAGACTTTTAAAAGTGACCTGAAACTAGCTTTCCTAAAGCTCTGAGTGTTCATGGTACTGCAGAACAGTAGGAGGAGCTTAGCTGTCCATCAAAAACAAGGGGGTAGGGCGTAATCAGTGATGGGTACAAGCACATGGTTTGTGGTTGTCCAAATAAAATGGTGGAACTTCGGCCGAGGCAAGGAGAGTGCAGATTTAAAAAAAAATATATATATATATATATATATATATATATATATATATATATATATATATATATATATATATATATATATATATATATAAAATATCTGCACTGTCCTTACCTCGGACAGTGGAACTTCGGCCGAGGCAAGGAGAGTGCAGATTTAAAAAAAAAAAAAAAAAAAAAAAAAAAAAAATATATATATATATAAATAATATATATATATATATATATATATATATATATATATATATATAATATCTGCACTGTCCTTACCTCGGCCGAAGTTCCACCATTTTATTTGGATATATATATAGATAGATAGATAGATAGATAGATAGATAGATAGATAGATAGATAGATAGATAGATAGATGGATAGATAGATAGATACCGAATATAATACAGATGATTTAGAATGTAATGGGAAACGTTAATTTTTTTTTATTTTAAAAAGACAAAATCTTACATATGAATGTTTCTTATAAATGTTTAAAATGAAAAACCTGAATGATTTGTCCTTGTCTGTTTCTCCTTTTGAAATGAAATTTGAGAGGGAAAAAATTGTAAATGCTCAAGTCTATAAGCTGTATTGTATTTATTTGAAAGACAGGAAATAGAATTTCTTAAAGTTATATCTTTGTTGAATTTTCCTCACATTGTCCGCTTTTAATTCAATCAAACAGTTAAATGGTCTTGTGTATATCTTAGCTACTTGGATAAAAAGATCTTGTTGATGCTTCAACAAGCAGTTAAACTGATAGATTTGCTCCCCCCTGCAAAGAAACCAGCATTGTTCATGTCTCTGTCCATCTTTTCTATGGACTCTCCATCCCCCTTTGTACTGAATGAAAGAACCAGAGCATTCAAGTCGTAACCGCCACACTCTGCAACAGCTTTTCTCCCAGACAATCAGCCTCCTCAACACCCTCCTGCCTTCCATCACCCACCTGAACCAGACTGAACTGAACAAACCAGATCCCCCCCCCCCGCAATACGCCCCTATTCTCACCTAAACGTTAACACAATAGATTTTTCTACCTTTGGGTTTCATGTGACATTATACTGTATAATCGCTGCCATTTTGAGGATGGAAGAGTGGTCTGACTTCATCAGAAGAAAGTTTCCACACTTATGTACAATACAGTATCCTCAACAAGCAGAAGTGCAGCAGATGCTTCCTGTCATCCTTGCAGCTATGTTAGCTAGATATGTTATGGACAACTGGAAAGTTTATCTCCACAGCAAATGTTGCTAAATATACAAGTGAATTTGTGTACCACTTCCACTATAAAACTTCCACCATAATAAACTAAATACTAATACACTATAACTTTGATTAATGAAGACACTGTTTAGAGTTTTTGTCTCATTTTGATCAGTATAACAATTTTATTTTCATTTTTATATTTTATATCCAGGCTCCCTGCGACTCTTTCCCAGGAGACTCGGGCAGAAGGTTTTGAGACACCATGGATGAAGCAACAACTCATCACACACACATGCATTACTAACCATTTGGAGATGCCAAACAGCCTACAACACATGTCTTTGCCTGGGGGAGGAAACTGGAATCCCAGAAGAAAACCCCCAAAGCACATGGAGAACATACTCCACACACACACACACACACACACACACACACACACACACACACACACACACACACACACACACACACACACACACAGGGGGAAGGTGGAATTGATCCCCCAGCCCTTGAGGTGTGAGGCAAAAGTGCTAACCACTAAGACACCATGCCATTTTATTGGCTTTGTTGAAGTACCATTTATTCTCTTCTAAAGAAACCTGAGTTATATTACCCATCTTTAAACTTTAGTAATAATCGTGTTACACAAAGAAGACAGAAATTCAGTCTCACATATAGTGAGTGAAAGATCAGGATACTGCAGCCAGGCCCTTACGGTTGTTATGTTGACTTAACTCTTTATTTTCTCATGCTGCTATAGTCATATAAAAGAGTTCATGGTGTACTTTAACCTCTTTCACACTCAGACCAAGTGACTCTGAGAATTCTTAGAAGGAAGGGCCTGAAAAACCAGGAGTTCACCATAAGGCATAAACATCAAAACGGCAAACAGAGTAGCACTTCTTCTTTTATATGATTTATATTGTATTTAGTTTAATCAGCCTCATTCAAATTAGCAGGCTAGATTGCTGCTAGCAAAACATGAACACGGAGGCTTCTTTATTTCAAGCAAAAATTACATTATGGGCGACAGAAACGAGAACATATTCCTTATTAATCAAATAAATCAAACAAATACTCAAGCTAACATTTTCTTAACAGTACAACTATATTGTAAGATTGAAAATAAAAACAAATGTTAGATGTTGCTGTCTCGCTTTGCAATCATCAGGCTGTTACGAAGTGGTACAAGCAGCGTAATAGGAGTTACGACTTCCCACTTCTGAGTTAAAATGCTTCAAATGAAGCAATATACAAGGTTTTGTTCCATTGGAATGCAGAATTTAGCCAATAGTTTTGCCTTCACATTCAACCTCTTCCTAGTAAATTCCCATATACAGAAGAGGATTACCTTATGTAATGTTCACAGTTTTTAGAGGTAGTTAGTGTGTATCATCTCATACAGTTTCATGTAGATTTATTGCTCCTTGGCCAATAAAAGTTGCTGTGGAGTCCAGACCTTCTGCTGTCAGTCTGTAGTCTGGCTATACAAGGCTAAATACTTGGGGTTGGTATGTGCCCAAGTTGTGATAACACTCTAGAAACGCCCCTTATATACAGTATTTCATCTTGCTTCACATAAACATGGATGACTTGTCAGTAGAGACTACTTTAATCTCATGCCACTATAGGATTTTAACTTATTTTCTCTACACTTTCTCATCTACATGGCTAAACTGTCCTTCTGTAAAATCTATCCACTAACCAAAACCTCTATTAATATACAATCCCCTCCAGCTCCAGAACCAGGATACACTCCTAAATGTTGTTGCTTTATTTCTGATTCTTGTTTCTTGTTTTTCACATGACAGAGCCTGGCACGGCCGGGTGTTTTTCTAACATTCACAGGTCACTCTGATGAAGGAGAATTCTATAAATACCAGCGCTGTTCCCTTCTGGGCCCACACTCGCCTTGGGAGGGCAGGCAGAAAGTCAGCTTCCTCTGAGGTGCCAGGAACCTTGCTGCTTGACTTTCAAAGGATCAGTAAGCAGCAACGGGCTCTGGGTCAATATTTTAGAAACTTTGGTATCTGTCCAGCTGAAGGACGGCCCACGATCAGAGCTAATGTGATGGACTTGATAGAATCCCCTGGGTGTGGACACTCGCTAATGTTTTTCTACAGGGCTTATGCAAGATGTGTCACATTTGTTGTTGGATTGGGCATCACTAGAAATTCTGTGGTAGGGAAGCTATGCTTTTAATTCCCCCCCCCCCCCCAAAAATGTCTGTTTGGCATCATTTTGTATGCATTATTTTAATGCTGTCTATCCTCTTACAATTTATTCTCAAGCAATACTTTTTTTTTTTAATGTTATTCAAATAAACAAACTGTACAATTTTAGTTGGTCAAATCTATGTGCTTTATAGCTGCAGTTTAATAACCTTAAATAAATCGAAATGTCATAGTGACATTTGATATCATATTTCTCAAACAAATATTTATTTTTTCTTACAAATAAGAATATATTTAACCAATTTTCAGTGCTGAAAATCATCATAGCTCTGATTTCCCTCGACATAAACCCAGTAAGCTGAGTGCTGTAGGTATTCATTATAACCACATGATTGTGATACTGTTTTTATATACACTTCTATAAACAAGAAATTAATATCGGGTTTCTGACATTTTGGACACGGCCAAGTGTTTTGTTTCTTTTTGCTCCACTAGCAGAAACAGATCCCAAAGAAGCCACACATATTGATTTGTACATTTCTGTTAAAAGGTTCTTCCGGTGAAACTGGATGAATTCCTTCATCTTGTAAGTTAAAAGTTCTGTTTCTGAATTATATCATTTGTCAAATCTACGGATGATGTCGCTAATACTACTGTAGTAAGGGTTTGAACTAGGAATTGGAATTTTATGTGGTGAACGCAGATGAGAGGAGAGATACACACATCCCAGTGCGGTTATTGGTGATATAGACACTTTTGGAACACCAGTAGATTAGTGGACTGGAAGTAACTGTTGTATAATAAGAGAATACCATTTCTGAAAGTCAGGGGGAACTCATCAAAAACAAGTGAGTAATATATTAGTGTTGTATGAGTAATAGGCATATGTATTCTAAAATAAGTATTAATTAAATGAAAGCATGAACAACTCCAACTCACATGCCCCTTCAGCCCAGTTAATCCCCTTCATCTTCTTTCTCTCCATCTTGCCTGTATTATTAAGTATTTCTTTTTCTTTCTCTCTTATTTCGAGGAAGACCTGATCAAGAAGATACAGCTTTATAGAGTAACAAACTTACTCTGCACCCACAGAAAATAAGAGACATTAATACAAACAAGGACTACAAATACATAACACAAAATCCAGTTTATGAGTTTTTATTCAGCAATTGCACTCTTCAGTTACACAATTTCTTATCAGAGCTTTAAACTCTCCCATTGTAACAAAGTCATTAAGCTGTAATGTGTTCTGAAGGTTATTCCATGACCAGGGTGCACAATATACAAATGCCGTTCTTTCAAGTTCTGGATGTGCGAGAATCATATCTATCATATCATATAAGTAAACATATAGCTTTGTGAATAGAAAAATGCCTCCGCTGCTGTCTGTGCAAGTCATAAAGCACACGATGATGTAAATGAAACATCAAATCGGTTATACAATGGAAAGAGTTACGATGCACATAATCGCGACAGTGCAGTATAAAGGAAGCAGCATGCAGATAAATCATATCTCCATAATCCAGGACACTGACTGCTAAATTAAGGCTATTAGGATTTTTAAAAAATCTCAACCTAACAACCAGCTTCTTCACTTAATGAACCAGATACTATAATTCTTATATGAATGTATGAAAGTGTGAACGTCTACCATATCTGAGATCTAAGTAAGCTCTAGTGAAGATTATAAAATGAGATTAAGCTCTGATTTACAAGCCCTCATGAGTTCAGATCAATCAGTTCATGTTTTTGTTTTATGTACAGTATATAGTCTTCTACAGGTTGGGGAATTGAGGGATATTAAATTGCATTATCAATATTATTTGGCCAATTAACTCACATTTCCTTATTGTACACAACCGTTTATGGCAACTGGTGTGATTGTTTTGAAATAATGTAGAGATATAAAAACAGAATGCTGTTATTTCTGCCTTTTTTGGGCGTTTACACCGGCTGTGAACCTTCTGAAATGTCCATTCTGTTTAAAGTAGTTGGCTTGTCATCTAGCAAACATTGATATTCATATATTTATGTTTCTTAAATCTACGTTTCTCTATTTAACAAGCAGATAACAAACAATTATACATTTGAAAACTGCACTACACTGACCACAATTTGCCACTAATTTGTATTTTAGCTTAGCATCTTCACTCCGTAAGTACTTACTACTTCACTCTATATATGGCCTATTGTAAATAAAGGTTAACGTTTATCTTAGTAAACATTTAAGATAAGTTTTAATCCAACATCCTGGCACAACAGACTTTATAATCTCTACTCTCATTTTGCAGAGCCAGTGGTTCAGTCAAGGCAATGATGGTTTAGAGCAGCGTCAGACTCCCCCAGGCCCTAGTGCCCTGCTGTCTCTGGGCATTGTTAATAAATTGTGGTGACAACAACAACAACATATATTAATAATATATATTTAAATAATGATACGCAAGGGTTAAACATCCTAAAACTGATCTAGCAGTATGCTAAATTGGCCAGAAATGCAATAGGCATTGCAGAATTCAGTAGCAATCATGCAGTCAGAACTTTTCATTGGTTATTATTATATTTCTCAGCAAACATTAAATGTGTTTAATTACAGCCTCCATGGAAATAGCAGGCCAAACATGGCTGAGATTAGGCATATTGCAAAGGGGATATGTATTGTGGAGCAGAAGTAGGTCAACACATTTAAGCAAGTGCATTTGGAATCTGGGGCAAAAAATGGTCTGAATACAATGGACCGTGGTTATGTGTATTTAAGTGGTCATACTTTTATCATAAAGGCTTAGCTGTAGCTGTGGATTGGCAACTTAACTGAAACACATGGCTATAGTATATGAGCCATTTCAAAGTGCTGAATGTGGGCCAGTTTGCCATCATGTGCTATCTGGGAATTTACAAAAATAACTAACACTGAATTGTATAATGAATGTGTATAAGATAAAGTAAAAAAAATTTTTGGGCTGTAGATCTTTTCATTTGAACATCCCATTCCAGATTTATTCCCCTTTTGCTGTTATAATAAGCTCCACTCTGGGAGCTGGGAAAGATGTTGGAGTGTGTCTGTGGGGATTTGTGTTCATTCAATGAGAGGAGCATTAGTGAGATCAGACACTGATGTTGTAAAAGTGAGGAGGTCTGGGGTTGAGTCAGTGTTCCAGTTCAGAGGGTTGAGTCAGAGTCAGGGCTCTGTGTAGGACACTCGAGTTCTTCCACTCCAACCTTAACCTCCACACCATGACTTCATGGACTTCGCTTTGTGCACAGGAGCATTGTCATGCTGGAACAGGGTCAGGCCAGTGAAAGGAAATGATAATGCTACAGCATACAGAGACATTCTAGACAACTGTGCCTCCAACATTGTGGCAACAGATTGTTAAAGAACCACATACGAATGTGATGATCAGTGGGGCGCATACTTTTGGTTATATAGTGTAGATATAAAGTTAGCTAGAATACAATTGTTCAGGCTTGGTATTTCTTTAAAAACACAGCTCTGTTCCATGAATTATATGGTTTGTAAGGACTGCATGTGGTGTAATTCATGTTTGCAGCATGAGCAGAACCTCACAGAGGGATACCACTTCTGAGTGTTTCATGACTCATATTCCGTAACATGTATGAGACTGGTGGAGTGGGTAGCATTACCGCCTCACAGCTCCAGGATCCCTGCTGTAATCCTGTTTCTGTTTATGTGTTTTCTTACCATGTGTGCATGGGGTTTCTTCAAGTTCTTAAAAAAAACATGTCGGTAGGTGGGCTGGCTCTGATATGTACCTAGTGTGTGAACACATTGACCTGAGTTGTACTGGAATCCCTTCCAGGGTGTAGTCCTGCTTCATGCTCAGTGTTCCCAGGATGAGCTCGATCCACCTTAAACTTGACCAGGATAAAGAATTTACTTAAGAAGAATGAATGAATCAATGAATGAATGATTCAGTGAATCAATCTTGAAAAGTAATATGATCAAAAATGTAAATAACGGATCTCATGCCACACAGCAGGAAACTGCAATACAAGTGTAACATGACAGGGATCAATGCTCAACCCTTTCTGCCTCGCTCACTTTCTCGCTGAGTCACGCTGATCACGCTGCTGCTTAGGAACAGCCGGCTTCACAACAGCGTCTCCATGGCGACCCTGGGGGGAAGGTCACAATCTGTACAGCTTGGAATGTTTAAGGGTTTTAGAAAAGCTGAGAAATGGAGAAGCACCTCACTTACTGCCCTTTTGTCCAGGCTTGCTGTTTTGGTTTGGTGCAAAGTTCATATGTTTTCAGTATTAATCACGATGCTTTTATTATTTATTGAACACTGTTTATTGTATTTAACAGTTGACCTCAATATTCAAAACGGGAAAAAAACTCGTAGTATGGAAGTGGTTTGATTGTTTGGTTGGTTTTTTTCTAAGTTAAAGGTTAAAATAAGAATCACAACTATGATGAGAGAGAAACAGACAAGCAGAACGTATGTGGAATGGCAGGCATGGAAAGCTTGGGTGAAAACAGCAGTGTTAGCCTAACACATTGATGTTTTATTAATTCATTAATGGTGGTCACACTGCCTGCATTATACAACGTTAGTGTGGACTTGGGTTTTCCTGTGCAGTATATTACAACTTACTACAAACTTGTGTACTTGCAAAGTTTAGGAAAAGGCCTTAAGAACAGTTCAACCTTTATTATGATTTATAATGAGGTTATAAGATGAATTAGGTTACATGCAATAAACTATATGAGTTTTTTTGCGCGTTTATGTATAAAAAAAAAAAAACAGAGATCCAGCAGACGACTAAAAAAGCATCATCTGAATAAACAAATAGCCTCAAAAGAATGTAGAGCTAAATGATCATGTTAATAATAATGTAAATATGATAAACTTCTCTAATCTAATATCTAACAGACCAAAGTATTAATAAGTAATCATGTTTTTAAACAATACAAATAGGCATAAATTATTCTTTTTCTGATTGCCGTTCATTCAAACGGTTTTATTATGGTTGCCGCAAATTGACTACATGCTCGCCGTATGTGTTATATTGCTCATGCAATCTTTCAGCTTTAATAAATCACACTGTGGATGCAAAAAACACCACACTATATCTTGCAGGTTTTGGGAAAAACAGCACTTAAGCCAGCTGAAGAAAATGGGAAAATGTTATTTATCTTGTGTGAAAGAGAAGTCCAACCTTCTGTAGTGATTGTTTTCACATTTATGTGTGGGGGTTTTTTTCACCAGTTACGCGAAGAACCGAAAACATAAATGTAAAAGTAGTGATCAAGAAGTAAGAGAAAATAAATGGATGAGGTGAATGTCAGCAAATGAATTATATCGTAACATCCAGGGGTTAGTATTGTTAGTTTGTACCTCAGTAGCTCTGTTAAATCCTTACTATTTCATTGCATTGTACTGTATTGTATTGTATTTCTCAGAGGGCATGTAGTGTGTTGATCCAGCCATATTTCCTAGTAATTTGTTTATTTGCTAAATGTTCCAAGGGCTCTATTTTCCAATAAATCAGCAGGTCATGATCTATTAGCAGTGGGTTATTGCTCTTTTCATTTTTACCCCCTTTTGTTTCAGTCTCTGAGGCAGTTATACTGACCTCAAGCAGTAACCATTTTCAAGAATTTCCCCAGACCTCAGATATGGGTGTGGCAACATGTGTGTGTGTGTGTGTGTGGGCACGCATGTTTCTATTTCTTGGTGGGTACCAAATGTCTTTTCAAGGATAGGGATATTTAAATGTTTGGTCCTTGTGGGGACATATGGCTGCCCAACATGAGGAAAACTTGCAGCTTTTATTCAAAGGAAATGAAAGGAGGCAAATGGTTTCCTTTTGTTTACTGAACTTAAGGTTGGGGTTACGTGTAGGCATAATAGCATTGATGATATTTTAATGCTGCTTTAATAATTATGTCAATGGAATGTCCTCACAAGGATGGTTAAGATGTGTGTGTGTGTGTGTGTGTGTGTGTGTGTGTGTGTGTGTTGGGGGGATGGGGGTGGATCTGTTGGTGAGTAACTACATGCTGTAAAGGAAAAACAGATAAATAGGACATGCTCTTATCTGAAGTTCTTTAGTTAAGTCATATCAAATAAATTTGCAATCTTCAGCCCATAAGCCCAAAGCCCCCATCTCCTGCAAACACTCCAACATGCTATATGTTTATTCATGCGATCCACATGTGATCATGCAATCATTTCATCAGCACCCTCCAGGCACAGTGGAGCATGTCAGGAATGCAGAGTTACAGTTTGAGCACATTTTCCTGTCACTGCAGCTGTAGACACATCACTAATTTCTAAAATGTATTAGCATAAGGGTAGAGTAGAGTTCAGGAAGTGCACACGACTAATGAATCGGAATTTAAATACAAATGGTTGCATAAAGCTAAAACTACTTTGCATATCTTAAATACGTGAGCTCCGATATAGTTCCTGTTAAACCTGTCTCCTCGGCGTACATTAGCATCACACTGTATTTCTCAGAATTCTCTAAACACATTTCTCTTTTTTCTTTTCTTTCTTTCCCTCTCCATTGTGGCTCTTGTCTCTCAGTATGGACAGAGTGGGGGAGGAGGCATTCTGAGAAGCAGCGCTCTGTCACACACACACACACACACACACACACACACACACACACATACACACATGCTTGAGTAAGAGACAGAGAAGTAGGCTGGGAGCAATGCAACACAATGACTAACAAGCCTGATGTTCTTTACACATAACTAGCACAAGACACTCACTCTCTCCAGCACCACAACCATATAGTCACAGTAACACACACACACACACACACACACACACACACACACACACACACACACACACACTGCTTGAATGCACTGAGTCCTGCTGGCTGTTTTCCCTAGTAGCTTCCCCATATGCTGCAGTGAAGTGGATAAAATCAAGCAGCATGGCTGGATCTC